>CM067062.1:15403800-16003800 GCA_033980235.1 Diadema setosum
ATGTCTCAAGCTATATTCTGAATCTTTCGAATGTATAAGGTCTTTGACATGTTCGTACAAATAGTCGACATGATGTAAATGATATAGCGTGTGTTATTGTTGAGTCCAAAGTACAGGCAGGGAGGTCTCACCTCCCTGGTACAGGCCTATTCATTGGTTTAGCAATGATAAACGAATACATTTCTCGAATTTCATTTACTTTCCTCAAACGCCTGAAGCTGCTCTTAATATGGATGAACTTTGTAGCTAGCTTATTTGGTTTACTTTGTTATGATTGTGACCGTATAAAAGTGGAAGTTGTCAAGGACAAACATGACCCAACGTCTATAAAGTAACAAAAAAAGGGGGGTGTATTTTCAATACCCCCGCAGACAAATGTTTATGTTACAAAACGTGTGTTGCTATCTTTAACTTGTGATTTATGCCTCTGAAATAATAACATTCTCCCACAACCCACTATTAACTCTGCTTGAGCTCGTGTAAGAAATACATGTGCCCATAAGAAGCTATGCTATCAATCATACAAATCTAAGTGGATGAAAATTCATGTCAGCACTATCTTATGCTACATTGCTACGTTATTTCCAAACTGTAGAGAAATTTGTGCACATCTCCGGAAAAACTGTCCACCCTTTGAATGCCCCTTTGTTGTTGTTGATGGGTTTTTTTTTTGAAAAAAAAATAGATTATACAGGTGTTCACATGAACTCTAGTGAAATTTCAAACAATATTCTATATTGCTTGAAATATTTCCTTTATATAGGGAAATATTATGAATATATATCTATATTTTCCTACATAGGAAAAAAAAAAAGGACCAATGACGGCTCTCTGAACTTGAAGACTTTTTTTTTTCCCACTAAAGACATTGCTTTTAATATTCAAGATCATTTTGTCATAGAATGTATTACTTTTCACCCTCAGATGAGTGAATGTATGTGTGTGTGTGTGGGGGGGGGGGGGGGGAGGACCATTTGGTCCGATTGAGATTTTGTGTGTGTGTGTGTGTGTGCGTGATATCTAACATATCCTTCGCAAAGCCCCCGTTTCACCCCTATGGCGATATCTATATAGAGAAAGTGTGTTCAAATGCGGCAGATCAAAGAAATGTCGATATCTCGCATCCTGAATTTCCAGCTTCTCTATTTTCAGTATTATTTCATCCAAATGCTTTTACCCATTTTCATTATTTCTTCCTAAATGTCTCCGTCAATTAGCGATGTGACTCTCCTAATGTGGACAATACAGGGTTACAGAGTCAGTCTCAGAATTTCACTCGCACATACATCGCACATGAGCTGTGTCTGTAACTTACATCGATTCCATTTCAATGATGTCACATCTACCCGCGAGCAGACGCCAAATTACTCGAGTATCAAGCAAGCTACCCTTAATGGGGTCATTAGGGATAAAGAAAATGCCTCCGCGCCGATGGAAAATTAATAATACAATGCAACCTGCCAGTGATATTGAAAATGCATATGGTTCAGTGTATGCATCAGTATATCATAGCTACCTAAACAACAAGGTTATTTGACAAAAACAGGGAATATATAATATCAAATTTTGATAGGTTGGATTTGCTGTTAACTCCGGGCACGACAGGGAAATGATTTATTCTAACGACATGCAGCCTTGGTGTAAACAAAAGAAGACAGGTGTGTTTGTGTTTGCTTTTGTTTGTTTGTTAGTTTGTTTGTTTGTTTTTTTAACGTAGAATCTGTTCCATGGTGCCTTAGGAAGAAAACCGTTTTCACGAACACTCTTAATTTAGCCATTATTCAATCGTGAGCATGTCTCGATTCAACGTAAGACAAGCTGAGAGTATCTACAGGCCTATATCTCAACTAACTTGGACACTCTACAAGGTCACTTCGGCAAGACTTCGCTTCATTTTATTAAGCGCTTCATTTATATAATTCATTCAGTTTGATTGACTTTGGACTGTTGCACGAATGATTATAGTACAGTCCTTGTAGCAGGGAGGTACCACCTCCCTGCTTGTATTCTGGCACTGAGATAATCAACAGGCGCCTTTTCTTTTCTTCTTTTTTTTTTCGTTAGATAATAATATCGCAAACCCTCCAAAATGCGTGCAGACCTTGTATTTTGCCAACGCTGGTCCTATCGTATGCAACTGTCATATATTCGACAGCTTCTTCCCCTGACTCATCCCCAGGCCATTCTCCAAGGCACATATTCTATCCTCTGCTCAAATTTCATTCGCGCCAATATACATGTATACCTTGCTCTGTGTACCTGGTTGTAGTTGTTGTATCCTGCTATCCCGTACCTGGAAATTTACTTTCTGTGGAGGGCGCCCATGCGTAAACCTGCCCGCCAAAATCACTTCCCGTCGTTAAGTTATCGAAAACTGTCTGCAAGTCTTCATTACACATAACCGAGATGTGGAGGATATATTCTCAGAGAGAAGAATTCCTGTATGACATATCAATGAACTACTTGAAAGAAAGTCGTTTTGATTTTTTTTTTGTTCAAATCTCATATGCATAAAATTGCACATGTGTGGTGATATCTCGTAGATTCACACAAAACCGTCGTTAATATCAGATTACCATGACATCAAGAGCACATTTTTTCTTCCGAAAATGTCAAAGTTATCCACTCGGACCACTCCCTTTGTCGTGGCGGAGGATCACAGACAATAATTAATGCGAATTGAGTAGATTCTCTAGAAATATAATATGTGTGCCTCTGCATGGCAAATTGTGGAAAATCAGATGTATTTGTGTTCTAGCAGAAATAATCTTCACGGAAGGCAGTTGAGGCAGAGACGTTTTATTTTGGAGGTACAAAATAATGACCATTTTTGTAACCATCTTCTGATGTACAAATTAAATTTCCACTGATCAGCTTCGGTTTGTTTTTATCTTCATTCATACAGTAATAGATTATACGAATAGAGTTATCCAATGCTACCTATACATGACTTGAAAATGTTTATGATTTATGTGACAAAACCATGTTATGGCATCCAAAACGAATATTGAATTTTAGTGTTGCAACTCAAAAAAAATAATTTCGACAAAAATAATTTCGGCAAGATGAACACTTCCGTGATCTTTGGAGAAAGAAGGATAAAAATAAAAAAGAAGAAATTAAACAATAAACAAAGAAATCAAACAATAATTATACTCTAATTAAAACACAAGACGAAGGGATGCTGTTCTTACCTTTCAGTCAAAATGTGATGGAGTCGATAACAATTTGTCGGCCCTACGCTTGACTTTGCCCACAGTCAGTTTCAGCCCTTACACCTGCATGCGTTCTACCAAAGGCGTCAGTTTTGCTTATGACCACACGAATAATCCCCGTATCCAATAAATATACGCATAAGGCAGGGACTTGACCGAGCTCACTCACTCAACTTGCTGAAAGGCTCGCTTCATCGAAATTCTGGAACGACACGATAACACACGCTGATACCGTAGGGAGGCTCGCTCACCGATTGGTCGACAAACGAGCTTTGTGTAGCTTATCACTATAGCTTCTCACGCAGCCCTTGATTGATCATGAACGCATTCCCTTTCAGGGAGGCACGGAGTGATGATTTGTCGTTGCTATGGCAGCACGGGCTGATGAAAATTAAAGGTGAAGCGATGGTAATATTCATTCATCTGTTTTTCAATCTCTGTCTCTTCCGTTTTTAATTTCGTTATACGTCATTGTCTTTTCCCTTTCTTAGGCCTCTTCCCCTCCCTCTCTCTCTCCTCTCCCTCCCTCCCTCCTTCCCTCCTTCACTCACTCTCTCACCATATTATACAACGTTTAGTGTACACCCAGCACACGACTTACGGAGGTTAATAGAGATGGGGTAGTTTGATTGAGATTGGGCTTTAGCTTTCCAAGTTTTTTTTTTGTGAGATAATGAAAAATATCTTATGAAATATGAAAGATCTATTGCAATCGGAATGCGAAGTTTATTAGATATATCTTGGCTTCAAAATGGCTGAGATATAAAAACAGAGAGATTCTGACAAAAGGGGGGACCCAACTTTTATATATTAATATCAAATTTAATATCTAAGCCATTTTAACACCGATTTTCATTGAATAAACGTTGTAGATCTTATAGAATTGTATGCTTTTTGTTTCTTACTATCTCGCTTAAAGTTAAAATCTGAAACCCCCGCATCAAGCCAAGCTATACCATCCCTTCATTTCATTTCATTTCATTTATTTCATTTCCAACAACATTTTCATACACAAAATAACACAACATCAATGCAATGTAGTAACAAAGAAAAATACGTGAAGTTGACAATACTACGCATCACAAAAGCAAAGTAAACAATGAAAATTGAATTGTAACTAAAGTTGCAGGAAATGGAGGAGACATGCTAAAAAGCTAAGCTTGTATTTTGCAGTCTCCTCGTGGACAAAAAGACTAAATAACATCAAAAGGCAATTAGCTAGACATAATATATCGGTGTACAACACATACAAACCTATACATATAAACAAACAAACAAACAGACGGACAAACAAACACAAGCAACCTCTCTTGTAAAGAGAAAGATAGAGAGAAAAAAACAAAACACAGTAAAGGAAAAAGAGGAAACTTTTAAACTTGTTTAATCATTGGTGTGACAGAAGGGGTGGGGAAGAGAGTTTTCCCTCGAGAATATCTTAAGCAGGCTTTATAAACAATCCCTAAATTCTTCTCGAATGTGAGATGCAATTTGATGGCTCATATCTATATGCAGTGAACTGCTAACTTTTCGTTGATGATAATCTTTTTTTTTTCCAAATCAAGATGAAACCGATGTGCATTATTAGAAAACTGGACATACGTGGCTATGTCTGTAAAATCAATTACGTGAAGGAAAATAGTTGGGAAGTTGAACAAGTAAATTTATTTATTGTCAAAGAGCGTTTAAAAAATGAATTGTCAATGAATTGACTGATGCGTAGATAGATGAATGGATCAAACATCTGATAAAAGGAGACATTCAGATTTTTTAAAAAGATTTGTGCATTAAGCATCTATAAATTGGAGATACTGGTTACAAAGTAATTGAGATGAAGAAGTTACAATGTTTTCAAAATTCGCAACAAATCACGATAACGATGACATGTATAACAGCTTCAATATAAGAATGTATAATTCGGTGTCATGGAAGCAGAACAAGATGAGAAAGCATGCATAAATTCTACACAGGTGGACCTGTCAAGCTTGCCAGAGTATTGGTTTATTTGCTCAAAACCTTGATAAATTCCACAAATCTGTATACATATGGCACTATCGATTTGTGTAATAAATGACGTAAAATTATCTAATGTCCACAATTCTTATTTGACAGTGATGGACGAACATGTCAGAGGCATTACACAAGAAAGCTACAAATTTTATGATTTATATTTTCTCTCTAAAACCCTCTCCTAATCGATAGTTATACAGTATATAATAAGTAAGTGGAATCTAAGCAAATTTAATCAATCTGATTATCATTAATTTCTTATTATCAATCATGATTATTTAATCATAGTTTAACAGCATATTCCTCCTTCTAACCCTTCTCTTATCAAGCCTAACAAAATTGTCATTGGTCTAAGGACATCCTCCTCTTAGACAAACAAACGAACGAACAAACAAACAAACATAAGAACTGGCATTCCCATACTCGGCCAGTAATATGCAAAACAACCTGATTGATCACTGATTGTCTAATAAATGCCCCAATGAACGGAAATCACGTGGAATAACCGGATACATGAAATGTATTATTGTCCAAACTGTGTGAAAAAGTAAAAGAAGAAAGACATAATTCCCAAAATTCAAAGTTTTACGCAAATCAATCCTGACTCTTTCTTTTCTTGTCTTTTTTTTTTTTTTTTTGGGGGGGGGGGGGGGGGCAATTATCGTCGTTCATACCCAATCATAACATAACACGTGACTGAGTAGTTTTACATCATAAGCTGTATGTTTTATAGATTACTGGATTACTGCTGCTTTTATAAGACTGTACCTGGTATGGGCTTTGAGTTATCATAAAAGCATTTTTCTATCTTTGTGTAGTTTCGATTTTGTACTTGGTGAATAAAGATGAAATGAAATATGAAATTGATATTATATACAAAATACAGATGCACAATGATCGCGATGATAAAGACATTAAACGTGTCGCTGTTGAAGCGTCAAACAATTTCATTTTACAAATTTACCTGCTTCAAAAAGTTTTTATTCGGCAATTTCGAGTGAGGAAAAATCATCACGTTGAGAACTGCATTATTTTTGGTATGACAGTCAATGGCGATCACGAGGGGACCGTTTGGGTAAATAATCATGCCTATCAAAGAGGGTCCTACTATATCAATACTGCAATGACTTCCTATTATTGGCGAGGAGTTGCATGAATATTCACGTGTGCTTTGCGGTTTCCATTGTAGCTACTGTGCTATTACTAGTATACAAAAGCAACACTCCTGAAAGATTTTCTCGCATTACTAGTTACATCGTTTTATCACATGCACATGCGGCAAAATGATGAAAATCTTGATCGCAGTAAATACGATGACGATGATAATGCTAACGTTGGTACTGGTTGATGAAACTGGAAATTACAATGAGGACAAGCAGAACTTGATGATAAATAGCAAAATAATAAGAGGTGCAGAGAGCGAATTCCCATTCGTGATGACAACGTTTCATGCATGCGTATAGATCAAGGTAGGATTATAGATTATAGATCAAATTATAATCACACAAACTAAATCCTTTTTTGACAATAAATGTTTTTAACGGAACGGGTAACTTTGATTTTCCGACAATCTTATTTCAAGTATGTGATTGTGATAGATATTCACATTTCGTGAAAACGATTGAAAAGTCAACAACTCACAACTCTCCTGATATTCATGTGATTGTATAATGACATGTCTACAGTTTTTGTTGTTTGATTCAATACTCTTTAATAGCACGAGTCCCTAAAATTTACTGCATACCTAAGTCAATAAATTCAATTTTAACTTGAAGCGGATTTTCACTTTAAAAACTCAGTAGTACTCTTTAAGATGTGTATCGACTAAGACCCTTTTGATCTGGGTGTGGAAATGGGCATCATTTAAGACCGTTGTTATTTCGTCGATGAACGTGTACATGGCAAGAAACGTGTAGGTCTATAATATTATGATTCTTTAACGAAATACAAGACAAACCTGTTACAATTTTTCCATGATTGTATCGTTGTTTTGTTTTGTTTTGTTTTGTTTTCGGTGATAATAATAATAAATGTGAATTCAAATGTTTTTATTAGGGCCTCTTTGGTTTTACTGTTTTTGGATATCTCAGCCATGTCAAAACAGATTTTCATCAAATAAATTTTGAATTTCTCTTAGAAAAATTATAGTAGGCCTATGCTCTGTAATATTTCATAAGTGGTTTCTAATTATTTTGCCAAAAGCTAAAGTCTGAATCCCCCATCTCAACCCAAACTATATACAATGCCTTTTAAAGTCAGCTTCCTTTACATACACAAGGTAATACTGACTCGTGTTTCTACTAATGCCCTCATGCAATGAGCTAATTCTGTTATCATAGACTATGGGTTTATACTCCACTTCTGTCGCAAGTTATACCCTTTCGTATTCCTTCAGGGCTCGTATAGTTTTTTTGTTGTGACCTAACTTCAGGTTTTTAACACTTTTGGATGAGATAATGAGAAACCTCTTATGAAGTATGAAAGAGCATATAATTCCAAGAGCAATTCAATGTTTACTTGATGAAAATTTGTTATGAAAAGGATGAGATACCCAAAACAGAACTATACTAAACAAATGTGGGACCCACGTCTTACGACCGTTTTTTGTTTTACTTTGTTTTTGGATGTATCAGCCATTCCAAAACCGATTTTCATCAAATAAACTTTTAATTCATCTTAAAATGGCATGCTCGGTACCATTTCATAAGTGGTTTCTTGGTATCTTGCAAAAAGTTAAAAGCCAAATCCTCAGCCCCACCAATACTGTACCATCCCTAGCATGTAGGATAGCCTTGCTCTGCCTAAAGATTGTTAAGCTGATATTTGTGATATGTCATTCAACAAAGAAAGGTATAAATAATGTTTACAGTGTGAACAATGCACTGTTCGTTAGTCTTTTCACGTGGTCAAATGGTAAAGTATAAGAATGAAAGAATTCAATCGAGCGTGTGCTGAAAACAAGGTGTATAAACCCTTTCATCACAGAGCCGTTAGATAGGATTTCACGGTTGTTTGCATTCTTTTATAAGCTAGCGTTATAAGCTACGGACTTTAGCCAAATGCGGCAGCAGTCTTGTCCCCCCCCCCCCCCCCGCCATTTTTTTTTTCTGTATTGAATGCCCATTCGTCTAGCATGAATCCTGACCCCTCTTTATGCACACCTCCCTAGCTATATTATGTCAAACAAAATAAATGCAGCACACAGCATTTTATATCTGCCCATTGCGACCCGTCGAGGCAAAAGGGGGTGTAAGAAAGATCCCATTTTAAATGTAGCAGATCACCGCCTCTTAAACAGTTTCGTATTTTCTTCCTTGCAGAATGGGATCAATTAATATTAGGGATAAAGAAAGCTGGATATTATCATACTGTTGGTACTAGTATTGCTTTTATGATTTTTTTTTTTTAATTCAATCATCGAATGCCTGTATTACGAACACTTTTGGACTTACAATTACTGTTGTTTTTTTCGGTTCTCTACGAACTCTACGTACATACATACATACATACAAACACAACACACTATCTGTTTTAAAAGTTCTGATTCTATTTAAGATGTGTTTGTTTGCTTGTTTGTATGTTATAGCTATATCAAGCAATGTCAATGTTGGCCTGCAGCAAAAACACTTCCTCTATTAATGCCAAGTCTCACGCTTGGAATAATATTAGGATGCTTTGACAACCAACTCATCTTAAGTCGACGAAGAATCATTTTGTGAATGTACATTCGACTTAATATCACAATGAAGCCGTACGAAAAAACAAAATGTGGCAAAATTACTGCCTGTGGTGGTCTGTCGCGTTTGTAATTCAGAGAGGCCCTGCAAATATTTCGATTTATTGTTACTTACGTAACACACACATACACACACACACACACACACACACACACACACACACACACACACAAACGAATTTGATATTCATCAATATTCATTATACGACTCCCATGTATTCACGTTTCAGGTGATTAGAATTCCATCTCAACAAAAATTCGGTTTTTGACATGTAACTCCGTTAATTTTTATCAAGTTGTTGTGAAGATGCAAAAATGTATACATGTATTTCGAACATTGCCGGTTTTGGGAGATACATGTAGTATTCTTGCCACTGACATGTAACACTGTGTCACACTACTTGTTTACCAGTTCCTTAAAACCCATTTAGCATGTTCAGTTTTTGAAAGAACGTCATGCAATTTCGGGGTTACATGTACAGAAATACCTGATCGAGTTGTGTGGATATTATTGTTGTTTTATGTCGGGCGATTGCTTTGAAAGTGCAGCTATATGCGGAAACAGAACACGGCACGGTATAAGGATAGCTCTCTCTCTCTCTCTCTCTCTCTCTCTCTCTCCACACACACACACACACACACACACACACACACACACACACACACACACACACACACACACACAAAATAACCTAATTCACGCATTCTTCTCTGACCAGACATTAAGCAGGTATAGATTAAAAAAAGTACGCGATTGATCAACAGACGCTAAGAAATTGAACAGGGCATCCAAAATGCCCTCTTTAATAATATTATAGCACATGGGCTTTGTACTACATCGAAGTATGTGACTGTGATACAATGTTACATTTCTATTCAAGAAGTGTTTGCATCATCACATTGTCAATTAGTCAGATATATACGGTTGCCACATTGCAAGACAAAAAAAAATAACAATTTCTGAGTTTGTTTTTTCATTCAGACCTCAGGTCACAGAACAACCAGTATTATGTTATATATATTTTTTTCTTTTTTCGGAAAGAAATGCTGTACGTAATGCAGAGGCAAAATCGGCATGAGAAATAATATAAATGTCCAAGTCTACGATACATACACATATGACGTCCTTGTCATAAAGATTTAGCAAGCGGGACGTTTTTGAGAATGGTAATCAAAGGAATGAATCGACTAATCCAAAATTGACTTTAAACTTGCCGCGATAGTAACTTGCAATGTTTAAATATAAGATACTACGATTCTCGAGTTGTTAATAATGAAAGGTAAACGCCATCGTGACTTGTAAGGCCTGGTCTTTGTGACCGATGTATATGAGACCAAATCAGTAGGCCTAATTTCTTTCACAGATGGTTTTCACAACGCCACGTCACGGTCATTTACAGTGGACGCAATTTTCTAGTCCTCTATTGAAGTCCTGTCTAATTTTGACACATTCACAAATCGACTCATTTTCTTTTCTCATCTTAGTATATATTTTGGTGCCAAACATATCCATAAGATATGATAAAGATAAAAGTCACTGCAAGTTGACGATGGTGTAACGGTGTTACATGAAATAACTTAACAGTGCATCAATTAACCACCATACAGTATAATTTATATTCAACCAATAAAATGGAAGGACAATTCTGAATGAAAAACACACAAGTTGCAACACCACAATAAAAGGAAATGATGAAAAAAAAAATAGGAAAGTTTGTATTGCGATCATGATTATAATGCCCGTGCAGGTTGATACGGACCTATTGACTTGGGATATATCAACAAAAGAGCCAAGCACACTATTTCGAACCGTCACGAAACGAAAAATCCGAAAAATAGGCGAAAAATAAATTGCTCATGCAATACGTATAATTGTAAATTGTCGCTAGGAGAAACCACGGATACAATTAGACAAAGAAATAACAGTCCATTTCAACTAATCTGGACTTAGGCGTGTAAATACTCCCTAAGTGAGTCCGAAGTACCTGATAATAATGTCCGATGCATGTCTTCTTGACAGACTAGTGAACAATCATGGATCACAGTCCAATCAGAAGTTGATAACATGGTGTCTTCAAACATCAGCGATGCACTTGATTAGTTTGTTATCCTCGGTCAATATCAAAAGAAGAGAAGAAGAAATCTCGTATAAACCCCTAAGAATGCTGATCCAAGTTCAATGAGAAGATAACGAATGAAATCACATCATTAAATTTGTCCCAAACTAGCCTGACTTGAACAAGAGAACGGCGAGTTGTCCAAGATAGAAGTAGATGAAGTGTTTTGACTCGTGCGTGACGTCGCTGTCGAAATGCCTTCCCACAATGCAGTGCCAAGTTGGGTTGTACTTCTTGTCGAACTCCTTCTTGATGTAAGCCGCGATGTCCTTCTCGATTTCGAACTTGTCCATAGACTGGATGGCGCACTCGATAGCGTCCTGCTGCATTTCCTCGGACATGTCAGCGTTCTTGACCACTGACGCTGTGTCAGTCATAATGGTATCTGTAGATGACTGCAGCGAAAACGAGAGGAATAAGGGGAATATCAATCTTCTAAATTTAAAGGACAAGTCCACCTTCATATACATTAGGATTGAGAGAATGCAGCAATACTAGTAGAACACATCAGTGAAAGTTTGAGGAAAATCGGACAATCCGTTCAAAAGTAATAAATATTTTAAATATCTGCGCAGTCACTGCTGGATGAGAAGACTACTACAGGGTATGATGTCACATGCGTGCAACTATATAAAGAAAATAAAAAGAGAACTTCACAAAACTTTACTTTTTGAATAAAGTGCACATTTCTTCGACTTGCTACTAACGTATGTTAAGGGTAATATTATTCCCCCTGCCTTCTGAAAGAGAGAAGTCGAGTGTTCTTTTGTTATGCAAGAAAAATGGAAATATGAATTTTCTTTATTCTTTCTTTATATCGTTGTACTCATGTATCATCACAAGCTTACTTAATCTTTTCATCCAGCCGTGACTGAGCAGAAACTTCAAAAATTCATAACTTTTGAACGGATTGTCCGATTTTCCTCAAACTCTCACTGATGTGTTCTACTAATATTACTGCATTCACTCAACCCACATGTCTACGAAGGTGAACTTGTCCCTTAAGCCTACTGCTGCAACAGGCTCTGTTATGCATCTGCAGCGTGCTCTTTTGGTTTCTTGATGTACTGAGGCCAATAGAAATGCTAACCAAAATGAAAGCCCATTACAGGCTTTAGCGTGTGTAACACTGAATGAATGATTATGTAAAAAACTATGTTTGCCCCTACGTTTCGAATCAACTTTGGGTTGTTGTTTTTTTTTTTTTTGAGTCCACAGGAGGTGGGAGACTAAGGGATCGCCTGCAGCGTCTGTCCGTCCGTCGTCCGTAACGCTACAAAAACTTGAATAACTCTCAACTTCAATGTCAATCAAACTTCAAAGGAAGAGGGGTAAAATTTTACTAAAACATGAAGGTCACCTCAAGGTCAAAGGTCACAGGCAGGGGATCAATGAACTTTAGGACCCAATGTTAAAGGCATAATTTACCATTTGCAGGTGAAACAAAAACCCAGCATTAGTGCTTTAAAATAGATCTAAAATGTGAGTTAGGGATAGAAACAACCACTGTAAAAATTTGAATCCGTATAATCGATGTTAAGTATTGTTAAATACACAAAATGTGAACAATAGTTATAATAAGAATGCTTCCAGACTAAACCGTATACAGTTATGGTTTATTGAGAAGCATGCTGATATCTCCCCACATTTTAGGCTTTATTGCAAAAATTTTATATGGTAGGATGTTTTGTGATACAACAGACCTACACATATGCATCAAATGTGATATCTTGAACATTTTTGAAATCACTGCTCCCAAAGGTAAACTGGACCTTTAAGTTTATACGTTGCTTTTCGATTATGGCTCATAACTTTTGATGTATACATCCGTTTGTTCCCAATCTTGGATGGTAGACGTCCCTCAAGGAGTTGAAGGTCATAAAAAGGTCAAATGTCACAGACAGGGGTCAACGAACTTTTACCGCTTTTCGATTATGGCCCATAACTATTGATCACTATGTCCGTTTGTTACTAAATTTGGATGGTAGATGTCCCTTGGGGAGTCGAAGGTCATCACAAGGTCAAAGGTCACAGACAGGGGGCCAACGAACTTTTTGGGTTCAATGCTAAGTTTTTACGATGCATTTCAATTATGGCTGATAACTCTTGATCCATATGTCCGTTTGTGACCAAACTTAGCTGGTTAGAGTCCCTTGGGAGTTGAAGGTCATCCCAAGGTCAAAGGTCATAGGCGGGGTCAATGAACTTCCGGACTTTAGAAAAAAATTAATTTCTACACGAATGGGCGAGACACATTTTGCCACTTGCCTTGATTTTACGTAATATTATTAAAGGTTTCTTTATTTTCTCAATCATTTTGGTGTGTATGTCCGTGCGTCTTGAAAGTTTCATTCAGTTTACTGCATATACTTTTCTCCTAGATCTAGATCCCTTTTCAGGAAACGTTTTACCGATTATTAGGCCGACACTAATGCAATACGCTTGTTCCGGAAATTGCAATGATCGACAAGGAAGAAAAATTGCGGCTTGTATGTGTGGCCAAATATTGATTTACTTAAACTTAAACAGAACGTCTAATATCATGTAAAACTAGAAGCGGATCTCAGCTTAACAGCCAATTATTTTTCTGAACATGATTACGAAACCCTTCTAATTGTACTGCTGTGGGTCTCTGATCCTGCGATTGTGAATGCTACTGCCAAACAGCAGGGCAAAAAAAGTGAAAATGTTTTGCGAATGTTCAATCTTTTAATGCAAATAAAGTAAACAATCACGTTTACAGAGAAGAATTATTTTTCTCTGAGACATCAATTAAGGTAGAGAAATGGCAACAGTCACCCCAAAATTTGCGTTATATACAACAGAACTCTTTAACTTACCCATTTAATCTACTAGTAAAATACTATAAAGTGACCTATACTAGAAAAAAAAAGTAAGTATTGCATGCCCAGTTAAGAAACATTGTTTTTTTGTCGTTGTTTACTAATCGATATACGGTGAGCTTGTGTACCCGAAAAAAAAAAAATGATTGTTACACAACAGTCTTGCATTCATACCATCACACTGAATAAATTCATAGTATAACAATATAGAGGAACATATTGACCAGCATGAATATGACAGCATCGTCAGGTCATTTAAGGTCGAAAATCAACATGGTTATATGTATACTCAAGCGAAATTTATGCCTTATGACCATCGTCTGGCAATCAACGCTCAATCGCACAATCAATCGGCGGTAACACTCTCTAGTTCAGTCCATTCCAAGGACCGTTTTGATAAGGTGATATTGAAGACCAAAGAAAAAAGAAAAAAATATATATATATTATATATATATATATATATATAAGGAATAAAAAGTGTGCTCGCTTTCAGTGAAGTAGACACCTTGCCTTAACCACACTTTAGTTATCAATGACTCACGCGAGTTAATTTGGCTATAATTGTCTTCGATAGAATTATGAAAAACATTATTCTCAATGCGAAAAGCCGAAAAAAAATACAGAACACAACGAAACGGAATTCACGTAAACCTACAGAACAGCGTATCCGTCCACATTTAAGAGCTTTATAGGGCTCACACCTGTAAATAAAATGGAATGTCCCAGACTCCTTCGCAAATTCGTACCAAAGGTACCAAAATACATGAAGAAAAATATTAATTAAAAATAATAATACAGTTTGGCATAAAACTGAATAGCTGCAGATCGTAAGTATGAATTCCTCTACACACTGCATTTTTGTTGGAGGATGAAAGCTTTTTTCATGGAATTTGAAGGGACCATTTCATTGGGTGAGTGTACGGGAAATAGGTGATTTTTTGAGTGACAAGTACTCGTAGTCCATGTAGTCTGGCTTTGCGGACCCTTGGACAGAGTTTAAGCTGAAGAACCTGCCTTGGAAATTTGATGGATGACAGGGTATGGCTTACTTGTCCAGACAGTGGCGTATCTAGGGGGGGGGGGGGCAAGGGGGGCACGAGACCCAGGCGCCACTCCTTAGGGGAGCAAAAAACGAAAAAAAAAACGAAAAAAAAAGAAGAAAAAGGAAAAAAAAAGCAGCGAAGAAGGAAAAAGAAAAAAGAAAAGAAGAAAAAAAAAAAAACTCGCCGGGAAAGGGGGGAGGGAGAATGGTGGGGGGGGGGGGGGGGGGCAGAAAACCAAATCAAGCAAGATAAAAACAAAACATGATGATGACGCGGACAAAATGATAATGTTTATTGTGTTCACACAAGAATTCCATGCTCTGTCAGCTGAAATACAAAAATTTTCGGCTCGCTCGCTGCGTTCGCTCGCCAAAATTTATATAAATAAAGAAGGTAAGAACAAAACGTGATGATGACGCGGACAAAATGAATGTCTATTGTGTTCACACATGTCATTTTATATTTAGCAAGCAAAATGTTTCACGGAGCAGCGGCTACAATTTCTTTCGTTCTGAAGTGATCGCCAATTGGATCAAAAGAATGCGCCAACGGTTTCGAACATGGGGGGGGGGGGGGGGAAGGGGGCGCAAAAAAAAATCAAGCAAGATAAGAACAAAACGTAATGATGACGAGGAAATATGCAAATTTCGGCTCACTTGCTCGTATAATTTAGAGTATTTTTTTTCAAGTCCACAGTTTGTTGGTATAAGTCGTTATCTATAAGGCCGTCACTATTATCTTGATTAGGATTGTACGATTAAATAAGCAAAAAATGACAAGAATTCAATGTGTTGCAAGCTGAAATACAAAAATTTTCGGCTCGCTCGCCAAAATTTATCAAAAAAAAAAAAAGAAAAGAAAAGAAGAAGATAAGAACAAAACGTGACGATGACGCGCGCACAAAATGACAATGTCTATTGTGTTCACACATGTCATTTTATATTAAGCAGGAAAAATGTTACACGGAGCAGCGGCTGCAATTTCATTCGTTCTGAAGCGATCGTCGATTGGATCAAGAGAGGACGCCAACGGTTTCGAACATGCATGTGGGGGGGGGGGGGAGCAAAAAAACAAATCAAAAAAGATAAGAACAAAACGTAATGATGACGCGGAAATATGCAAATTTCGGCTCACTCGGTCGTACTAATTTAGAGTACTAGTATTATAAGTCCTCAGTTTGTTGGTATAAATCGTTATCTATAAGGTCGTCACTATATCTTGAAGAATTGTAAGATTTGACAAGCAAAATATGACAAGAATTCCATGTTTTGTAAGCTGAAATACAAAAATTTTCTGCTCGCTCGCTGCGCTCGCTCGCCAAAATTTATAAGAAAAAGAAAGAAAAAAGAGGTGATGATGACGTGGAAACAAATTTCGGCTAACTCGCGCGTATACTAATTTAGAGTACTTTTGAAATTCCTCATGCAGTTTGTTGGTATAAATCGTTATCTATAAGGCCGTCACTATATCTTGATTGGAATTGTAAGATTTGATTGGCAAAAAATGACAAGAATTCCATGTTTTGTAATCTGAAATACCAAAATTTTGCGCTCGCTCGCCAAAATCTATCAAAATTCATTACATTTAAATCACCCTCAAAAGACCCCTTTAAAAAGCTTGAAAAAGCATATCATGTTGACTTTGTTTTAAGTCCATACTGGGATGGGGTTGGGGTTGAACACTTTTTCAGAAATTAGGGGCGCAATTTTCGCGCTTGTCCCGGGCGCCGTTTTCCCTATGATACGCCACTGTATCCAGGTTATTGAAGATGAAACACCTCATTTCTCTCAGCTAATTTACAGATTTGTTTGAATTTTGAATTGTAACACACGTCTCTATGGGGAATTATTTACCCGTGTGAGCCCTACGGAGCGAGGAATAACTCCCTGTCTGAAACATGGACGCTACCCACGAGACAGTCGTGGGTCTCGATGGCCGCAGACATCGACTATGCACGGTGGTTTTTCAAAGACGTCAACATGAGCTTTTAGTATAAACATTCGGAGTAAACTATAAATGCTCACCTTTTAATCCAATTAAAATGTTGATATATTCCCTGTGCTAGGACTAAGGGTGATCTTCCAAAGAAGCGGATAAGCTGTGATTGTCGATTCGGAACATGGCTGGTTTTATGGGCCGATGATTGAGGAGAATGGGCGGCTCCCACTTTCCGAACACTTTCCTTACATTCCTACCACTTTCCTAACATAAACGGCAAATGTTCGACGGAGCATGAGCGTTCCTGATTGGTTGATTTTTCCATACCTTTTATGTAACAAAAAAAAAATTGTGTGTCGCAGTCGGATGCCTTGAATAAATTATGCCCACGCCCACAAGACAGCGACTGGCACACGACAGGCAGCGTGGAAATGGCATACACTAGTCCATGGCAGGGGAAACTCGGTATATAACGAACACTGCTATAATGAGATATCGGTTTTTACGAGGAAACTTTCCCGGTCCCAAATATCCTTCTACACACAAGTCTTTGCCTGTATGGTCATGTTCCAAGATAGTAAAGCTCGATGCAACTACTGTGTCTTGTACACGTACACATGTATTTTTTTCAGTGCACTCTACCTAGCACCAATGTTGTACGTTTGTTTGTGTGTGTGTGTGTGTGCGTGCGCGCGAGCGCATTGATACATGCAGAGAATGTGATTCGAATATTGTACGGCCATAATATGCATACACGACATTACATCATCATGACGTATAGCAGGTGTGAGGCAATCTGGGGGGTGTTTCATCAAGGAGTTCGTCGGAGGTTTTCTCCGACAAATTTGCAAAGCTACTGAAATTCTTGCGTCTGATTGGCTGATTGCAAATTTGTCGGTGAAAACCTCCGACGAACTCGTTGATGAAACGCCCCCCTGATGCTGTGATTGGCTTTCTATGTACACCAGCTACAATGTGCTAGGGAATTCCCCACCTTAACACACGCAAACATAATTTTTCGAATGAATATACAATATGTGTCACATAACACACACAGCAATGTGAAGAACATGTTAGAGCTTTCGTGGCACGATTGCAAGCTATTCATTTACAAATTCGAACATCCATTAAGAAACGCATTCTTGATATTGGATTTTACAGGCGAAGAACATCTTCTTACCCATAACGGTGAGTAATTCCCTCAATCAATAGCAATATTGATTGTGAGGTGATGGGCAGTCCCACATGTGGAAATTAATATCTTTATGTTATGCTTTTTTATGCCTATTGATATAGCGAGGTATCGGCTAAATCGAGGAAAACAAATTCGATCCCGAACATCTCCTATCGAGTTTCCCCTGTTCACTATTCACGACCCCGTGGGATTTGTAATGTTGGCGCAATACGGATTAACTCTATAAAGACCAAGCTATTTTGACTCCTTCAAGGCCCAAGGGGGGGGGGGGGGAGCACATTGTGAACCTATATAAATTCTTTATTATATGATGTATGACCGTCATATTAGGCACATGGGTAGAGCAACTTACTAGTATACTCTACATGACACAACATCTAAAAATATTCAAGGTCATCCACTGAAGGCGCTATTTACCAATATATGAAGAATTTGGAAATGTACACATATTGGTATCACATTTCATATTTCCAAAATATTGAATTTTTAGTTTGCAGATTGATAATATTACGATAAACAAATGATATCAGAGGCAAAACTTGTGTGAAGATAATACAAAATAAAAGGGTAGTCTTTGAAAAATGCTGTGTTTTCGATTTTTTTTCTATTATATCTATCGTTTGATGCCTATGTCATATAAAAAAATAAAGGAAATAATAAGAAGACTATTTCAGCGTAATTCACAACCATAATTACCTCACATCTTGGTCCTTCAGCAAATTACGGCCAAGAATTAAGACCCCCATTTCATCCATTATTGTTAACTGAAATTTGAACAGAAAATCATGCAAAATGTGACGAACATGGTTGTTAGTTTACGGTTACCATGACAACAGCAATATCGGACATATCTAAATTATATATCAAAATGTTTGCAATAAGTCATCAAATTTGGTTGAAATCGGGTAAAGTGTATAGGAGTGGCAAATGAAAATATGTTAGGGGGCATAATGTGCCCCCCCCCCCTCTCCTTTGGGCTTTATAGGGTTAAAGGTCTAGTGGGGCTTCGGTATACGCATGATACGCACAGTGATAAGGGGGGGGGGGGGTGTTTCGTGTCGTGTTAAATGAACAAATTATATCCGGTTACTGTATGTTTCTTCAATGTTTTCGTTCGATGTAGTTTACTTCAGAGGACATTGCCTAGATTTCAGTAACCTTGGATCTTCGACGTCTTTCCTTACTCTTTCGTCAATGATATATGCTATATAAATTGCAGCACATGTAATGAAGACACATATTGGCCTTAAGATATTTTATTCAATATATTTTATTAGTATCTCATTGTATTTCCTTGTTTTTAGATACCTCGGTCACTCCAAAACCGATTTCACCAAATAAACTTTTGTTTCCCCTTAGAATTGTATGCTCTTTAACATTGGATTTTCATAGAATGGTTTCTAAATTTAATAGCTTGGTAAACGTTTTAAGCTGAATCCTCACCTCGAACCAGTACAATATAGTCCCTTTAAAATAACATTTGACTCAAAGATTACAAGTGCAGCGAAACATCAAAGCAATGAAGAGGATGATTATAATGAGTTGAAGATACATCATAAGGTAAAAAGATGGTGGCATTTTTCGCAAAATAAATTGCAGAAATAACAACCCTATGATGTACTTGAAAGGCTATGCAAATTTTACAATCGTAATGGTAACAGTCGTAATGTACATAATTATTATTATTATCCAAAACCCGGGTTCCCAGCTAACGAGAATTTCATATCATGGGGGAGGAACTCTTAATGATTATAGTACCTAGTCTTCCATTATTGGTTTTCTGAATATATGCCCCCAGAAATTCCGCCTTGTATAGTCATTCTACTTCTTCCGGTTGGAGTGCAGTCCAAAAATATTAACACATATCTATCTTTGTTTGTTTTCCCCATTATTGTTATTGTTTACAACGGACATGACGGATCCCGTGTGGGAAAATTTAGATTAAACCTACATTATCCTACTAGTAGAAATGCACCTTTTCTCGTTAAATGTATCCCACAAAATGGACAATTATAAGTTAGCAAGTTCTCTTATGTATTCATTATTATGATCATTAAATTACTTTGCGACAATACCTCAACAAAGAAAAAATGCCTGCTCTAGAATTGCAGAATTACTGGGTGTCCATAATACATATTATACTATATTTAACTAAAATATGCACTTACCGTAAAATTACAAAATATTACGAATGAATGCATACCCATGTGGGTGCCTCCATTTATACTACATGCATATAATATGAATATGTGAATTTTCACCAAGTATCTTAAAACAATTATACTGTCATGTGCTGGGTAAAAACACAACAACCTACGATCCGGTTTTAAAACACTGCAACTTATGTCGGCCATAACGGGGAGGGGGGGGGGGGGTGGCAAAATTAGAAGAAAGGACGATTAGGCGAATTAATTATGCACTGAATCAAGTGCATCGATTATGCAATGAATCAGGTTCATCGCTATAATATGTCAGTGCATAGATCTATTTGTATTTAAGTGAGGAGCAGATTTTTGAAGTCATTATCAATTTAATCTTAATCAATTATTCCATGTGAAGTCATTGTGAAGGACCCAATTCTTCAAACGACATCCTTAGAAAGGATTCAACTTGTAAGGCCTGATCTTAGTAACCGATGTAAATATATGAGACCAAAGCAGTACGTCGAATCTCTTTCACAGATGGTTTTCACAACACCATGTCACGGTCATTGAGAGTGGACGCATTTTTTAGTCTTCGGTATACAGGTGTATTGAAGTCCTGTTCAATTACGACACATTCACAAATAAATCAATTCAATAAGGATAGCTTTCCACACACACACACACACACACACACACACACACACACAAATCAACCTCACATGATAATTCACGCATTTTTCTCTGATCAAACACTAAGCAGGTATAGAAAAAAAAAAGTAGGCGATTGATCAACAGACGTTAAGAAATTGAACAGGGCACCCATATGCCCTCTTTAATATAGAATATGTATCTTGATAAGGGCTTTGTACTACATCGAAGTATGTGGCTGTGATACAATGTTACATTTCTCTCCAAGAAGTGTTTGCATCATCACATTGTCAATATTAGTCAAAGAGGGTTAGCACATTGCAAGACAAAAAAAAAATAACAATATCTGAGTTTTTGGTGTCTTTTTTTTTTTTTTCATTCAGACCTCAGGTCACAGAAAGCCAATATCATATTATTTTTTTTTCGGAAAGAAACGTTGTACTTAATGCAGAAGCAAAATCGGCATGAGAAATAACATAAATGTCCACAAGTCTATGACACATACACATATGACGTCCTTGCTATAAAGATTCAGCAAACGGGACGTTTTTGAGAATGGTAATCAAGGGAATGAATCGACTAATCCCAAAATAGACTTTAAATAACTTACAATGTTTGAATATAAGATACAATTTTGTACTTCGATTCTCGAGTTGTTAATGATGAGAGATAAACGACATTGTGACTTGTAAGGCCTGGTTTTTGTGACCGATGTATATGAGATCAAAGCAGTAGGCCTAATCTCTTTCTCAGATGGTTTTCACAACGCCACGTCACGGTCATTGACAGTGGACGCATTTTTTTAGTCCTCTATTGAAATCCTGTCTAATTTTGACACATTCACAAATCAACTCATTTTCTTTTCGCATCTTATTATACATTTTGGTGCCAAACATTGAATAAGATATGATAGAGACAAAAGTCACTGCAAGTTGACGATGGTGTAACGGTGTTACATGAAATAACTTGACAGTGCATAATTATCCACCATACAGTATAATTTATATTCAACCAATAAAATGGAAGGACTATTCTGAATGAAAAACAAACGAGTTGCAACACCACAATAAAAGGAAATGATGAAAAAAAGCAGGAAAGCTTGTATTGCGATCATGATTATAATGCCCGTGCAGGCTGATACGGACCTATTGACTTGGGATATTATCAACAAAAGAACCAGTCACTCTATTTCGAACCGTCACGAAACGAAATAGGCGAAAAGTCATTTGTCCATGCAATATGTATTATTGTAAAGTGTCGCTAGGAGACAGCCATTGATACTACCATACCAATTAATAACAGTCAATTTTAACCAATATGGATTTAGGCGTGTAAATACTCCCCAAGTGAGTCCGAAGTACCTGATAATAATGTCCAATGCATGCCTTCTTGACAGACTAGTAAACATTCGTGGATCATAGTCCAATCAGAAGTTGATAACATGGTGTCTTCAAACATCAGCGGTACACCGTCTTGATTAGTTTGTTATCCCAAGGAGGTACCTCCTTGGTTATCCTCGGTCGATATTAAAAGAAGAGAAAAAGAAATCTCGTGGATAACCGTTACGAATGCTGATCCAAGTTCAATGAGAAGATAGCGAACGAAATCACATCACTTTTGTCCCAAACTAGCCTGACTTGAACAAGAGAACGGCGACTTGTCCAAGGTAGAAGTAGATGAAGTGTTTTGTCTCGTGCGTGACGTAGCTGCCGAAATTCCTACCCACAATGCAGTGCCAAGTTGGGTTGTACTTCTTGTCGAACTCCTTCTTGATGAAGGCCGCGATGTCCTTCTCGATGTTGAACTTCTCCATAGCCTGGGTGGCGCACTCGATAGCGTCCTGCTGCATGTCCTCGGACATGTCAGCGTTCTTGACCACGGCCTTTCTGTCAGTCATAATGGGATCTGTTGATGACTGCAGGGAAAACGAGGGGAATAAGGGAAATATCAATCACCTGAATTTAGGCCTATAACTGTTGCAACAGGCTACTAGTATGTTATGCATCCAGCGTGCTCTTTCGGTTTCTTACCTAATAATGGGGCCAGCGGAGATGTTCATCAGAATAAAGAGTATTATTTAGGTTATATAGTATATATGAAGGTTTTACTGGTGTAACACTGAATGAATAATATGCAAAGGGCTGTGTTTGCCCCCACGTTTCGAATCAACTTTCATTTTTTTTAACGTAATATTATTAATGGTTTCTCAATTTTCTTGACCAGTTGGTGTGTATGTCTGTGTGTAATGAAAGATTTATTCGGTTTAATTCATAATTTTCTCTTGGATAATCTATTTAAGAAAACATTTTCCCTTCAATGACGTATTACCGATTATTATAGGCCGACACGAAATCCTACGCTCGTTCCGGGAATCATGATCGACAATGGAAGGAAAACTGCGGCTTTTAAGTGTGGCCAAATACTAATTTGGTTATACGCCGAGTTAATGTGAATGTCAAAATCATGCGAAACGAGAAGCGGTGGATAAAGGGATGGTATATTGGCTGAGGTGGGAATTCAGCCTTTAACTTTTTTTTCTTCAAGATACTTAGAACTAGAAAAAACTCAAAATGTTTAAAAGAGCATACCATTGTAAGAGGATTTCAAAGTTAAATTCGATGAAAACTGGTTTTGAAATGGCTGAGATATCCAAAATCAAAGTAAAACACAGCGATCCTGTTAAAGGTGGGTCCCACCTTTTACTATAGGATTGCTTTGTTTGGGATATTTCAGCCATTTTAAAATCAATTTTTATCGTAAACTTTAAATTTCTCTTAGAATTATATATGTGCTCTTTCATATTATATGAGGTTTCTCATTATCTAAAAAAAAAAAAAAAATCATCATTGAATTAAAAAAAAAAAAAAAAACGTTGTAAACCTAAAGCCCTATCTAAACCGAAACTGTACCATCCCTTTAACAACCAATATTTTACTAAGCATAATTATATGAAACAATCATTATTATTGCTATGGGTTTCTGATTCTGCGATTGCGAACGCTAGTGCCAAACAGCAAGGCAAACACGCCTAATGTGTTTTGCGAATGTTCAATCTTTTACTTTCAATAAAGTAAACAATCACGTTTTCAGTATATTGATTTACAATTGTATTTCTCTCCGAGACATCAAGGGAAAGAGTGGATCATAATTATGCCAGCAGCTACCCCAAACTGCGCTATATACAATCGAACTCTATACCCATCTAATCTAAAGACTATAAAGCGACCTTAAAAAGAAAGTCTTGCCAGTTAAGAATCGTTATTACTTTTGTTTGTCGTTTACTAATCAATGCGGTGAGCTTGCTATGTACCCGAAAAATTTGATTGCTACACAACTCAACAGACTTGCATTCATACCATCACATCGAATTAACCCATATAGTATATAACAATAGAGGAATATATTGACCAGCGTGAATATGACAGCACTGATTCGAAAATCAACATCGCATATAAAAACCACTCAAGCAAAATGTATGTGTTATGACCATCGTCTGGTAGGCACTCAAGCACCATCGGCGGTTACACTCTCTAGTTTAATAGTCCATGGTATACCAAGGGCCGTCATATTTGTTTATTCTTCAGAATAATACTATTAATAGTAAAGATGATATTGAAGAAAAATATTAAGAAATAAAAAGTGTGCTTGCTTCCAGTGAAGTGGACACCTTGCCTTAACCGCACTTTAGTTATCCATTACTCACGCGAAATAATTTTGACTACTTATGAAAAACACCATTCTCAAAGCGAAAAGCTGAAAATTTACAGAACACAACGAAATGGAATTCACGTAAACCTACAGCAGCGTAGCTGTCCACATTTATAGCGCTTTGCAGCGAGCAATGCTTGCCTGAAGTATGGACGCTACCCGCGAGACTGAGGTTGGGTCTCGCCAAAGAGATGGCCGCACACATCGACTATCACGCACGGTGATTTTTCAAGACATCAATATGAGCTTTTAGTATAAACATTCGCAGTAAACGATAAATGCTCACCTCTTAGTCTAAGTCGAATGTTGATATTCCCAGAGCTAGGTCTAAGACTGATCTTCAAAAGAGGCAGATAAGCTGTGGTCGATTCGGAACACGGCTTTTCTCTTTCTACAGCAAGTCGGTAGTAATTCGAGCAGCGTACTTCTCTTCCTCTTCAAGTTCACTGAACGGGAAATATTCGACAATGGGAGCGTGAGTGTCCCTGATTGGTTGGTTTTCAGTAGCTTATAACAAATGCGTGTCGTAGACGTCGGATGCCTTGATTTATGCCCACGCCCACAAGACAACGACTGCGCACGACAGGCAGCGTGGAAATCGCATACTAGTACACTATTATCACGACCCTGTGGGATTTGTAATGTTGACGCAATACGGATTAAGGGTCTAGTGGGGGCCGCGGTGTGCGCATGATACGCACAGTGATAAGAGGGGGTGGGGGAGGGTGTTTCATGAGCAAATTATATCCTGTTCTCTTTCTTCGTTGAATTTGTCTAATTTAGTAGACTTCAGGATATATTGCCTAGATTTCAGTAACCTTGCACGAGTGATCTGCGGCGTCCTTCCTCACTCTTCCGCCAATAATGTATGCTGTATAAAAAATTGCAGTACTATGTGTAATGTACACACATGATTTATATTTTGGGTTTCCTTTTCTGTTGGCACGGAATACAGTATTACCTTAAAATAATATTTGACTCATACATTGCAAGTGCAGAGAAACATCAAAGCAATGACAAGGATGATTATAATGAGTTGAAGACACGTACATCATCAGGTAAAAAGGTGGTGGCATTTTTTCGCAAAACAACCTGAATTATCAACCCTATGATGTATTTTATGACTATGCAAATGTTACGAGTCGCAATGGAAACAGCCGTATTGTATCATCCCTGTATAGCAATATTGCCCAGCCCGGTCCCCAGCTAACGAGAATTTCATATCAACGGTTACTAGGGGGAGGAACTCTTGAGTAGTGCCTTCCACTGGTTTTACACCTGTATGAATCTATGCCCCCAGAAATTCCGTCTCAGTCTTCTTCTTCCTGTTGGAGTCCAGTCCAAAAATATGATCACATCTCTATCTTTGTTGGGTTTTTTTTTTTAACAACAGATCCCCGTGTCGGAAAATTGAAATTAAACCTATAGCAGGCTATCCTACAAAGGGTAGAAATTAGTGTTTATGATATCATATTGTTATATTCAACTCAAATATGCACTTACCGTATAATAACATAATGTTACGAATGGGAATTGTATACATTATTCATATAGGTGCCATATTTTTATACTGTGAATTTGTGAATTTTCATCACTCTTAAAGGCATAATTTACCATTTGCAGAAAAAACAAAAACCCAGCATTAGTGCTGTAAAATAGTTCTAAAATGTGAGTTGGGATAGAAACAACCACTGTAAAAATTTGAATTCGTATAATCGATGTAACGTATTGCTAAATACACAAAATGGGAACAGTAGTTATAATAAAAACGTTCCCAGACTATAAGGTATACAGTTACGGTTTAATGAGAAAAATACTGATATTTCTTTATATTTCAGGCTTTTTTGCAAAAATTGTATAATTTTATGATAGGATTTTTCTGATACAACAGACCTACACTATACATCAAAAATGATATCTTGAACATTTTTTTAAATCACTGCTCCCAAAGGTAAACAGGACCTTTAATTATACCGTCATGTGCAGGGTAAAAAAAATACAATTCGGTTTTAAAACGGGGTAACTTTTGTCGGCCATAAAGGGGGGGGGGGGGGTGGGCAAAATTAGAAGAAAAGATGATTCAGTGCACGAGTTATGCAATGAATCAGGTGCATTGCTATATATACAGTCAGTGCATAGATCTGTTTGTAAGCCGGAGAAGCAGATTTGTGAATTCATTATCAATTTAACATGTTTAATCTGAATCAAATATTACATATGACTGAGACCACTATCACTGCATGAGAGGGTTAATGCAAAATTTATTATTTTCATGACTTTCCTATTTTGCTTTCGCATTTATATGAATATCGCGTCACTCTGTTTGTTTGTCGTTACACTAGCCATTCACTAACTCGGCTTATCCGATGGAGTGGATTTGTCATATTGGTGACCTGTCTATCCGTAGCTTGTAACACTGGCTTTTCACAAGAGCGTAGCCTCGGTATACGTTGAACCATGGAGCTGTTGTAGCCCCATGCTTGAACAACAACAACAACAACAACAACAAAATTGCTCATTACGTAATGATATTATGACGTAAATATGCGTAATAAGCGAATACGCATGTCGTCCATCATACAGATTCGGATCGGCAATGACGTGAGAAATGTGCGTCTCTGTAGGCCCGTGTGTGTGTGTGTATGTGTGTGATGTGCGTGTTTAATCTTATGTCACTTCAGAACCAGAAGCAGACGAGCTAACCCATTAGCTATACTTAATAGCCTGTTCATCTCGAGTGTGCCACTTGATGATATAGTAATAAGTAAAAATATCTCTCGATCATTACCATATGAACAATTTAATCTCTTTTTTCTCCTTCTATAGACTACATTATTACTGACTAACACACACACACACACACATTTACATATATATATATATATATATATATATATGAATATGATTATACACACATACATAATCATATTACATAGAATTCAAAGCGAAGATGGACGTGAAGAAAGCTGACGTGAATATGCAGAATGCAGCGAGAACAACAACAACACAACATAGCCAGGAATCATAGAGATATATACTAAAGTAATATATCTCTATGCCAGGAATCCAGAGACGCCAAAAGGGGACAAAGAGGAAATTATTAATGTGTAATACATTGAAAGAGAAAGGAAGTGAAAATATCAAAGTCAAATAAGCACATCCTCATCTTTAATGAAAACTGAGTTTTCAAGAATTAGTAATATTTCTGAGACATCCAGGAAGCATTACACATGGCAAGAACTAGTTCATCGGAAGAATCGAGAGCAAAATAGTAGTGTCACTTCAAACAAAGATGTCCTCATTTTCAGATTCCTTGGTGTTGATGTCAAAATACCGACAATGTTCCCAACCTTCGCGGCATGGTGACCCTGACACCGATAATCCAACTAGATTCCAAGAAGCTCTGTGCAAAATAACTTGAATCAATTAATTTGGATGGTCATCAAACAATATCATTATAGGAAAATTAATGTTCAAAAATATAGAAACTGTTTGTTCTTCAAAAAAAATCAGTCATCTTCCTTTCCATTATTTTCTAACGTTTCTGCATACTTCTGCTTGTGCTGATATTGTTCTTTTTCTTGCACGTCTGTACAACGCACTGATAACTGGAAACATAATCATTCTGATATGCCTCCCCTTTCTTTTTCCGACTTTCCTTTCATGAGGTAAGGGTGGTCATGCGTTTCCAGATTATCACTATTATTATATATACTAGGTGTTCCAAAAAAAAAAATCCCACTTTTGATCCTTAATAGTTCGAAAACTACACATCAGATAACACTGTCATTGAATTTAATGAAATTTATTTATGCTACCATTTTTAAACCTCCAACAAAATTGTACACAATTCAGCTATTGCTCATATCAATGTCAGTGTTTTCTGATATATAGTTTTGAACTATTAAGGATCAAAAGATGGAAATGTTCTTTGTAACACCTATAATAGTATATAGGTAATAATACAAATGTAACATGTAAGTATGAAAGGCACCTAGTAACATGTTGTAATTATGTAGAATTATTGCATAAATTGGATAAATGTAATGATTTACTGGAATATTTGGCACTTATCCAAAAAGTATATAAATTAGTCAAATTGGATTGGCACGCGAACACTAATTTTTTGGAAATGCATGAATGGCATGTATCGCGGACATGATGATTTATTCGAATTTCATTTGATCAGATAGAAAAATGTGATGGAGCATCCTGGACAAAATAACGAAATGAGTCATTGGTTAATGACACTTAAACACTCAAAATTATATAATATGTTTCCAGGAAAATACAAAAATAGTACAGTTGATGAACACTTCAGCAATCGGAAATGTAATACAGTGTATGTGTACTGCCTGGGGAAATGTACGGTAATTAATTAATTTTGTGTAATTGTTGTCAACCTCATAAATCTGTTGCGAATATAGCTACATTGTTATTTTTAAGTGTGTTATTACCTGCCATGTGTCCAGAATAGGACTATGGACCTGGTATATATGTCAACATGTCCTTTGTTTTACTTATCAATAACGACATGATTACAACAATATATGTATACATGTATATATATATATATATATATATATATATATATACATATCTTCTATGTTGGATTGCCGTGTTTGCAAATTAGTTTGTGTTAATGGACGATGGCCGTTTCAAATGATTGTTGTTGAGATATTCTTTTAAAGGGGAAATCTAGACCTGTTAAAAGTAGTACTTTGTATTGAGTGAAATTTCAAAAGCACAAAAGTGAAAATTTGATCAAAAATATGATAAAACCTCGTTAGGATATGAAATTGCAAGCTCCTGTTAATTGTTTGCAAAACAGATCTCCAACAGTTGACATGAAAATGCAAGTGAGGTGATGACGTAAGTATGCCTCATAATTTTCCTTCGATTATGTAAAAAAAAAAAAATGATGAAAATGCAATTTCCTGCTGCACAAAATCAGTGTAAAATAAATTATGATGTAATTTCTTGCTGAATAACTTTAAAATAATGATAGTTCGAATAAAGGATTCGAGTTTGTAGCATAATTTCGTTTGAATAAAAACTGGAAATTACAGACTTTTGTGTACAGATTAATGGCAAGCTGTGAGGCGGCAATATCATCAACTCACTTATCTACAATATTCATATTGACTGTTCCTGATGTTGTTGTTTTTTTTTTTAAATTAGCAATAATCAATAATTTAAAAACTTCCTTATATCTTATGCGATGTGTGTGTGTGTGTGTGTGTGTGTGTGTGAGTGTCAAAATCTTCACTGATGTGGTGATAAAATTTTTCTCTGTCTTGTCATATCAACTTATCTGGTCAGGAATTTTTCTAAAGAATAAATAACCCGAAATTGTTTTTTTTTTTTCGCATGCTATTATAAATGGTAAGTTGTTGGGTTTGTGACCGAATTTCCATATTTTTCCTTCCTGTGGACTTGTTTGCATCCTGAATGCATATAAATTAATATTTTGGTTACCGTGCGTTTTAAATCGTTCATTTCATTCACTTCAATGGTTTGTCCTTTTCTGTCTCGCATATACTGTTGTTGCTCTGTGTGGCTTTCGACGATGCTTTTACTCCTCTGATTGTAACTTAACCTTTTTTTTTTCTTATGTGTTACAGTGAAATTAACCGTCGAATACAGTCACACACACACACACACACACACACACACACATTTTCAATTCTCGGGGCAGTATAATCACTTTTCCTGGAATTTGTTATGGTCCTGAACAATTACACAAAAACAAGTATAATCAGTCCCGGCCATTACCAAACTGTTGTACACCAAGGAGTACAAGGAGGGTCTAACCCACTAACTCTTCAAAGGATCTTAAAAACAAAAACAAAAAACAAACAAACAAAAAACAACAACAACAACACACAAAATAAATAAATGAAAACAATGCTAGAAAGGTACATAAAAAACAGTAGTGATGTGACAGAGAATGAAAAATTATAAGACACTGTACTTGCTGTACTTCGAAAGTAAGCAATGCATTTTATACACACACAGTCACGCATCCACACACATCGAATATTCCTCAGCTAGTGTTTGTTTGAATGCATCCCTGTAACAACTTATCCCTGCATTCACAGAATGTCACAACCTCAGATCATTCTCCACATTTAATAATCATTGAAAATCCAATCACACACGAGTCAACACATAACAACGCCACAACTTGTGAATGCTTGCACAGTCAAAACAGACAAACTGCAAATCAGCCTTCGCCAAAGATGTCAGTTTTTTTTTTCAAAATATTTAATATATAAAATATTTACACCACAATTTTTTTGTACAAGTTGTTCGGGGAAAAAAGCTAGGATGTATGAAAGATAAGGTTTACTTCAAACCAAATTTGAAACTGCAGATAATGTAGAAAGAGGTTGTATCAATAACGCAACTTGGCGGAATTGAATACACACAGATTTCTAACGGCAAAGTGATCTAATTGTTCGGAAACTAATGTCGTCGTCAAGTCCGGCCACTGATGTGCAATCCGTTCAGGCGTGTGGCAAGAGTGTCTGTGATAGCAATCGACGTCGAATGTAACCAATCTGAGACATTTCGGCTCACAAAGAGCTGTCCATTCAATGGAATTTGAGATGACAACAACATCGTGGACATGGACGAAATGGACTGTTGGACGACAGGATCCTAAGAACCGAGGACCCGTTGAGGTTGCCACCATCTTGACACTGCATGTTTGTTGTGGTGTGCAGACGTCAGGTGGCTGGGCCGGCTCCCGAACAGACGATCATCATTTGGCGCGTTTTGATATTAATACTGTTATATATCTTGGAGAAGGTGTGAGTATGAAGTCTGAGCGATACAAGCAGTATACATCAATGTCAATGATCGGGAGCTGGATTTTAACCAGATTTGAACAGCAAAATGGCGATCTGGCCGAGGTAGAAGTAGATGAAGTGTTTCGTCTCGTGCGTGACGTAGCTGCCGAAGTTCCTTCCCACAATGCAGTGCCATGTCGGGTTGTACTTCTTGTCGAACTCCTTCTTGATGTGGGCGGCGATGTCCTTCTCGAGGTTGAACTTCTCCATGCCCTGATTGGCGCAATCGATAGCGTCCTGCTGCATGTCCTCGGACATGTCAGCGTTCTTGACGACGGCCTTGCGTTCAGACATGGTGGATGAAGTAGGTGTCTGCATATGAAAGAAGACGGGAAAAGAAGCGAAATTGTAAGAATTTACATCGTCAATCAGTGTCTAAACTTTACCAAATATTAGTATCACATTGCTGAAGCAAAAAACAAAAACAAAACAAAACAAAACATGAGAAATATGAAATGTACAATACTCCAATGATGTCAGCATGTATATGTGAAGAGATTACGAATAAAGGGCCTATAAGCAATCTATTATTTGCGTTATGGAACGGACCATCTGGTTATCCCTCAATTTAGCACCTAAAACGTATCAGGTCTACAGGGCGCGATCTGACATGTTGACAAATTGACACAATGGTCATGCTCAAGACAATGTATTTCCTGACTCGAACCTCGAACCCGGACACTCTGGTTCTGTAGTCAGCGAGATGAACCACATGCTTTCACATATGATAATCAGGCAAATAGAATAAGAGAAGCTTCATCAAATCGGACATGACTATCATAGAAAGTCATATCCTTCATTAAAAATAAAAATAAAAAGGAATTATTATTTTTTCCTTTGGGGGTGGACCGTGAACGAACATCTTCTTGGTGGATTACCCCCCCCCCCCCTCTCTCTCTCTCTCTCTCTCTCTCTCTCTTTCTCCGTAAATCTAATTTTGTATTATGACTTAGATACCAAACCAACTTTTATACTCCAAATTCAAATAAAATGTTCAGTCCAAAAATTTTACTTCCATTTACAGTGTAATGCGCTATACAGTAATGACTTGTAACTGTTTTAGAGATTGTCACCCTTGCATTGAAATTTAAACATTAAACAAATGACTACACAGAAAACGTTAATGCTAAAATCAATAAATTTAAAAACAATTTAAAATTTCACACGATTACATAGACATCACAGGCGTATGATATACTCCCTCACAACAGAAACAAACAAACAAATTCATCCATAGACTTAGTTTACTTTGGCAGACCGTTTTCCCCAAGCCGAAGATTTATCACCAATATATTTTTTTTTCTCTGTTGATATCATAAATTATCAGATAACAATGTGGCGAAGACCTCGACTGGACAAACCATGTCCCATACAACGAAAAAAAAAAAAAGAAGAAGACTTTATTCACAGCACCATCCCAGGATAGTTCCAAGGAGCTGCTGAAAGGGATTAAATTATAATACTTCAAGGTTCTAGCACATCAACAAGGAAATAAACACCTCGTTGACACACGCACCATGCACACGTGTGACAACATTAATGATGTGGTTATTATGCAGAACTATAATAGAGTCAACTCATAAAAATGCGTTACTAATAGATCAAAATTTTACCTTGTACGAGGAGATGAAGACGGGAGATGAGGAGCAGGTCTCTGTACGTGACTGTATGTAGGCAATGTGTACGGGATTTCTGGCGCCCGCAATCTTTTTATACTGGAGCTGGTTTGGTGTCTTCCTTGGCAACCAAGATTTGTGGCCCGCTCTCATTGGACCACAAGCCCACCTTTACTATAGCTTGTAACACACTGGCAAACGGGTCAATGATGAAACGAAGTCTCCCTTTCAAGAGATCGGTCGGTATTCAAGATGACAATCGATCCGCTTTCTTTATACAGCCGAACGGTTCTTTCCGTAGCTTGTAACAGTAACTTGTCACAAAATCAATTAATGCATATGCATACCTTGAAGGGTTCTTATCTTGATTACGTAATGTGTCCAAGCATGCCGAGGCTTTTTCATTGAATACCTCTACAACATTCCCTTGGTGCGGTTAGGAATGTAAGCCGGAGTAGTGAAAGAAGTGGTTTCTTTTAATTCATTGTTTATTTTGTTTTCTTAAGCTTCCCATGCTTAATTGTAAGTATAGGCCATTAGCTTACGGATTTCTCGCTTGAAAAAATCATTTACAAGGGACGGAAGAAGATAAAACCCCAGAAAAGCCGCAGAGTTGTCTCACACTACCGACTCCAATTATGCCAGTGGAACGACAGGGTGTTGCTATCTCGTCTCATGGTTTCATAATTATTCCGTCTGCATATGGCAGCGTCGGCATCCCTGTCCATGAATTGTTGAAATGTTCTGACACTTCGGGTATGTCTGGCGCTGATAATTCGTGCACCATTCATTCTCTTATCATTTCCTTGCTACAAGGCACAAATGATTCTAGTCTCATTATTTTGAAAAACAAACATGTTATTTTGTGTGACAACTGTCATACAATAATATCACATAATGCACGCGCCACTATGCTACTACCATCATTATTTCCACTGTTTTTAGAAATTAAAAATTGCGAAGACAAATGAAGTATCTCGATTGCAAACAAACAAACAAACAAACAAACAAACAAATTTCAAGGGATATAAGAAAGTTGGGGCACTATGGCATAGTGGATAAGACTTCCGACTTCCAATCGGAGGTGATCCGAGTTTGATTCCCGCCCAGCGCTTGAAACGTCTTTGGACAAGATGTTTTTACCCATCATATCCCTCTCACCCAAGGGTCCCGTTGCATAAAACTTTTTTTTAGCAACCTTAAAAAATTCAGGTTGGGATTTGCCCAACCTGAATTTTTTAAGGTTGCTAACCTAAGAATGTAAAATCCGTTGCATAAAAACTCTGGTTGGGAGCTTCCAACCAGAATTTTGTGATTTTAACCGGAAAAAAAAAATCCGGTTGGAGTTTTATGCAACGGGCCCCTGAACTGTACACGTCGTATATTTAGCAAGTATATATCAAGACGTTGTGACAATTGCGCAAGTACTTAAATATGTAAATTGGTACCTGACAATGCTCGGGTAAAAACAGTGGCAGGACCCTTTGGTCTAATATCTGCTCTCCTCTCGCTTTCTTTCTGTTTCCCTACCATTTTGATGGATCTCTCCTTCATCAATGTTTTGTCTCATTGTTCTTTCCCTATCCTTCTTTTCTCCCTCTGAACGCGGCTTTCAATAATCATGTTTTTTCTCTAAAACTTTCTTTGTTATCATTTTCAAAGTTTTTTTTTTCTTCCTTTTTTTTTTAATGCCAAGATATTTGGATTTACATGAAAGAGTTATCAAAACAGAACGATTTTAAAGGGACTGTACAATACTGGTTGAGGTGGGGATTCATGTTTTGAGCATTCCTAAGTGAGATAATGAGAAACCCTTTTATGAAATATGAAAGAGCATGTAATTTTAAAAAGGATTCAACGTTTATTTGATGAAAATTGGTTTTCAAATGGCTGAGATATCAAAAAAAAAATAAAATAAGATAATAATAAAAGGCGACAGACCACGCCTTTTATTAGGATCTCTTTGTTTCAACTTGTTTTTGGATATCTCAGCCATTTCAAAACCGATTTTCACCCAATAAACTTTTGATACCCCTTAGAATTGCATGCTCTCATAGAGTGGTTTCTGAATATCTCGCAAAACGTTAAAAGCTAAATCCTCACCTTAACCAGAACTGTACACACCCTTTAAATGGCACATTGTATACCCGAACTGAAAGAACAAACAAACAAACAAACAAAGAAATAAAAATACACGAATATGATATGCGAGACTATGTGTTTGAAATTCAGTCACTTGGCCTTTTTATTTTCCCCTTGCGCGTTATTAAAGAAGATAATGGAATCAATAGATCTGGAAAGTAAAAGGGAAAATGGGAGAACACTAGTCTGCAATCCTTCCTTCTAATAAGAAAGATTACTTTTCTTTGAATCATTACAAATGTAATGCGAGATTAGATGCTCTCAAAACATTTCTTATGTTAAAAGAAAATGACCTATTGCAGTACACGGACAGATGGACGAATTAGGTATTAAATCGTTCAAAGCTGTAATCATTTATATAGTCTGAATCAAAGCTTAATTAACATACTTAATTGCCTAACGCATGCATTAGTAGGTACCCTTTCAAGCTTTGTATTAGATTCAGTTAGAAAACAAAACATGTACATGAATGGACACACATTCTTTACATACCACTTTACCGAGAGTTTCTGTGAGGGGGTAAATTCTAATTGCTGTAGCAATTTCCTTCAGCAAGGATTTTGCGTATTAATTATTTGCATGAATTTTTCTACTGGATGATGAAGAAACAGCAAATGAAACACGAACCATATAAAAACTTTAGTGTATCGAAATTAACTCTGTAACTCTCACTAATAATGTGTTATGATGTACATTCATTCGCCTTTGGAAAAATACTGTACAGGTTTGAGACGATAGATGTGAAACCGATAAATCTGATTCATTCCAGAGAGGGCGCCCTAAACACTTTGCGAACCGTTACTCACGAAAAGTGGCCTTGTAAACTTTACTCACTTTTTTAAAGCCATGCCCCATTTCTTGTAAAGTGATAAGAGTCACTAAATTTATTCTTTGGTGTATTTTTATCATCACTATGCCTATCACCATTATCTGTCTGTTCTCGCCCTCTCTTTCTTTGTCTTGTTTTCTCGCTTTTGACACATACATGTATATGATATACTACATTGTATATATATTATATATTATATAATTATATATATATATATATATATATATATATATATATATATATATATATATAATATACATCATGTATATATGTGTGTGTGTCCGTTTTAGATACAGGGTTCGACAGCGGTAGCCCAGGGCCACTTAATCTTCATGTTGGGCTACCAAATTTCCAAAATGGCTATCTTTTGGTGGCCCCACAGGACAGCTAGAATTAAAAATGAGTTCATATATTTTCTTTCATGACGTGGACCATTATATTTCTTTTCCGGGCCAGCAAAATGTCAAATTCAAAGATTTTAGTGACCACCAAAGAAAAACAAAATGGAGACGAACCCTGATGGACACTTCAAATCATGGTTCGACAACAACCTCACTAAGCCGAGAACCCCATAGAACAGAGTTTTCCTGATCCTGTCAATTGTTCTGCTGGACTAGATAAAAAAAGTCAGTTTGCAGAAGAATTCTCTAACATTCTCAGACACTTGAATACGCAAATAAGTCCTTTGTTGTCAAACAAATAAGAGTCAATCTGCCAAGTCGTGTGAGCTTTCAGTAAAAGTGCACTTCACAATCGAAAGTACAGTGAACTCTCCTTAAATAGAGCATTAACACTTGCATAATAAAAACTGACAATTAATCTTTTTTATTTCATCGTTTTGCAAACGATGGTGCAAGTCCTTTGTGACCACACACACGCACACGCACATATCTTTCTCTCTCTGTATACATATAATGCATGTACAGTGTATAATATATATATATATATATATATATATATATATATATTCAACATATTTCATTTTAATCATGTCAGGAGATACGAGTTAAAAATAAAATGATATGTCACCAATCAGGCAGAACGGAAATTTAGACCACTCATTCATTCAAGTTTATTACCATCATCATTATTATCATTATTATTTTTTGCCAACTTGCAAAACCAACAGAGATGATTATGTACCTTCTCTAGTCTTATGAACACAGCTTGTAAAAAAAAAAAAAAAACGATTTTAAATCATCGAATTCTGGACCTACATGTTCAGGATGTTCAATTTGATGTTGGGCTTTCCAGGCATATCTTAGTTATTACACCCTGCCTGACCACAATATAATATATAAGATATACTATATGGACAATTTCATCTGAATGGCCACCAACATCGATTGAAGTATAAAACATTATTTCTCATATAAGTGGCTTTGACGATGTGCACAAGTTGAACAACATGGAAAGAGCTCATTTTCAGCCCATGTCAAAGAGGAACATATTTTACAAAATACATGTGATACTATAAAAAAAGAAGAAGAAAGAAAGCATATTTAAGGTTACTGTACATTACAGTGTAGAACAGTAGTAAATACGTGTTATTTGTCTACAGTGATTGTAGCACACGATAATTTGCACAGTTTGTCTACAACCTCTTTGTACTGTAGCCTAGATTTTTTGGCAAGTTTTGACTTTATACCAGTTTTTTGGACATCATCTTGTGCTCAGTAAGAGTATCAGGATGACTTATAAAAGCATAACATTAAAACGGTACCGACAAGAAAGAGTCTCTTCATGTCCTACAGTACACATTTGGCTTTTCGTGTTCCAACTAACTTCCCATTCTACTTAAATTAAAATACAACATGTACATCACAAAAAAAAACACACATGTAAAGAGACATGATGGAAGAATGAAATAAATGTCCAAACATAATCAATCTCAAATTCATGATTTTCTTCCGTCGAGATGTTTTTCATTGCAACTGATTGACAAATTGCCCTACATCGACGTAAATCAGCACTGAATTGATCAGTGTTTTAGTAGTAGCCATGATAAAAAATCATGGGCGTACATACTCGAGCAGGATTCGAACCTACGACCTCCTGATCACCGGACAGGCGTCATCTCGGAGCGAAAGCTCGGTGGTCTAGTGGAGATGACGCCTGTCCGGTGATCAGGAGTCGTAGGTTCGAATCCTGCTCGAGTATGTACGCCCATGATTTTTTAGCATGGCTACTACTAAAACACTGATCAATTCAGTGCTTATTTACGTCGATGTAGGGCAATTTGTCAATCAGTTCCATAATCAATCTGGTACTATGGTATATCATGAACTCCCAAGGAATACTGTTTCATGATCATTACACTGTACATGTATACACATTTCTCCTTTTTTTTTTTTTTTTTTTTTTTTGTTTAGATATATAGTGTTATGAGCTCCCAGGTGGAGGTGCTTTATAAGCATATAAGGGTGTGTACAGTTCTGGTCGAGGTGAGGATTTAGGTTTTAACATTTTGCGAGATATTCAGAAACCACTCTATGAGATGTCAAAGAGCATGCAATTCTAAGGGGTATCAAAAGTTTATTTGATGAAAATCGGTTTTGAAATGGCTGAGATATCCAAAAGGTGAAACAAAGACATCCTAATAAAAGGCGTGGCCTGTAGTCTTTTACTATTATCACTTTTTTTGATATCTCAGCCATTTGAAAACCAATTTTCATCAAATAAACGTTGAATCCTTCTTAGAATTACATGCTCTTTCATATTTCATAAAAGGTTTCTCAAGTTGTATCTCACTAAGGAACGTAAAAAACATGAATCCCCACCCCAACCAGTAACTGTACTTGACCTGTGTCTTTTAATTGTTTGACTGTTTGGCAAATCATTTTTCAACACGGTCCCATTGGTATACATGTATGTCTGTCTATATTATTTCTGCCTGTATTTTTTTTCATAACACAACAAGGTACATAAATACTATGGAATGGCACACAGACGGAGAGAGACAAAACAATACAAATGTTTGTGCAATGTTGCAAATTTAATGAAATGCAAATATGAGGTGTAGCAATATATGTAGCTATAACACTTAGCCTCAAGCAGCATCTTACATCGACATAAGTCTCAAGTGTACTGCCTGTTTGTGTGTACTTCATTGAATCGTTAAAAGCAATTAATTTACTTTAGTTGCTTTATGCAAACATAGGGGTTGCGCACTAAAACCACAACAACTCCAGTTTATAACAATGAGGATCATGGACTAATTTCTGCTTTGACAGAGCATCATTTTCACCCAGTCAAACTGGGCACAAGGATCACTAACAATCTACGGGTCAAATAACTTCACTTCACTTCACCAGATCTCTGTCTTACATTTTCATTTTGACTGAACAGCTGCATGCAACTTGCCCCAGAAATTTAGACTATGCTACATAAATATTATATTCAACCCATTGAGGACTAGTCCCAAGTATACTCAGGCAGGTGTCAATGGGAAACATGTATTATAGCAAAATCAGCCCATCCTCAACAGGTTAAAGGACAAGTTCACTTTCATAAACATAAGGATTGAGAGAATGCAGCAATATAAGTAGAACACATCAGTGAAACTTTGAGGAAAATTGGACAATCGATGCAAAAGTTATGAATTTTTAAAATTTTTGTGTTGGAACTGCTAGATGAGGAGACTACTACAGCTTGTGAGTCGTATGCGTGCAACAGTATAAAGAAACTGTAAAGAAAATTCAACATATTTTCACTTTTTTCGCATAATAAAAGACCACTTGACTTGCCTCTTTCTAAAGGCAGGGGGAATAATATTACCCATAACATATGTTGGTAACGAGTCAAGGGAATGTGTACTTTTTTTCAAAAGATGAAATTTTGTGAAATTCTCTTTATATTTTCCTTATATTGTTGTACGCATGTGACATCTAAGTTATTCATACACTGCAGTAGTCTTCTCATCCAGCGGTTACTGCACAAAAACTTTAAAAATTCATAACTTTTGAAAGGATTGTCCGATTTTCCTCAAACTTTCAATTATGTGTTCTATTAATATTGCTACATTCTCTCAATCCTTATGTTTATGAAGGTGAACTTGTCCTTTAAACATGAAAAGGTCTTTTCCTCAACAAGAGGTTTCTGTAATAGGCTTAACAGCACAAGACACACCAATCATGTGGTGGGAACATACCATGACAAGAGAGGCTGTAGAGAATGTTTGTATGGTAGTACCATGACCCCTACAGACTCTGCTGGACTGTGAAAAGAAACATCCTGTCACGTAGAGTGTAAGCGTCCACAATATGATTCAAACAAATGTGAAAAAAAAAAAAAAAATTTACAAAACTGACTACAGTCCGACCTCTCCTATCCGGCATCCCTTTATCCGGACCTCTCTATTATCCGGACGTGATCTCGGTGTGATTTTTTTTTTTTCAATCTAATGATTAAGGGGAAAAGGGGATTTCAAACTCAAACAGAATTCCTACACAAACTCACATGAACTACACATTATCCTCACCATAATTAACATACATTCACATCTAATTTTCATGTAAATAACATGCATTCACACATTCACTATCCCCATATCACCACAAGGAGAAGAACAGAAAACTTTTCATTAAATCATACATGGTACAGGCGATTGTTTTTCGGCAGCTGCGTGTATTACACATTGAGTCTCCCATATTTGGCCAAATCCCTTATCCAGATCAGCGCTAGTCCTGACATGTCCAGATAGGAGAGGTGAGACTGTATAAGGAAACTGCTCAGTTTCCAGACCACAGCAAATTCTGAGTTAGGTGCCTTTCAGATTTTCCAGAAAAATGCTTTGCAACTGTTAGCCATAATCAGCCTAATAGTTTGCTACACAAACTCACCAGCCAATGAAAATAATCTCCTAGATCTGAATATTAGAAATTCGGAAGCTAGAAGCTCTTGTCACTGTTTGACTGGAGATGCTCCTTTTCTGAAGCAGATGATATGATGCTCCATCCTAGCTTGCAAAAGTTGTGTTGTTCCAGCCAACATCTTGACGAGCTATGTCTCTGAAGAGCACATACATTCTGAAGTAGAAAGAGTGAAAGAGCATAACAGTATCTTCAACAACAAAAAAATGGTCAGGATACATAATTAAATTCATAATAAAATTCTCAACTTTTATGTGCCTATAGCTGTAGGATTATGTCTCTGTTTTCATTAGCTTGAAAACGATACATTTCACCCTTTCTTCAAGGGGGGGGGGGGTAATAATGTGTTCAGTTAGAGCTTTCTACAGTGGTGAAGTTTACTTGTTATGACATGCAGCTGGTCATATCAAAACAAATGCCTTTTTCATAAATACATGTAGTATGACTGGTATGACAATATTTTCTTTATACTTCTTATGTTCTTATATATTTCTTAATATTTCTGGTGCCACTTCCGGGTTTCATTTCATTTTTTTTTTCTTTTTATTTCTGGATCAGCCACTGCTATGTAATGCTTATTACCTAGTACATATTTTCCTATTTGTTTCGTAATTAGACAAATATAAAAGGTGATGCTCTCCATCATTAACTTGCAGGAACACTTCTTGTTTTCTTCTTTTCTTCATCTTCAAAGGGATACAATGCAGCCTATCACCAAGATAATCGTGTGTGGGTAGGTAGGTGGGCCACTTGGCCAGGTTAACACCCTGCTCTTTACGAAGAAGATGAATGAAGTAGGATCTTTCATGTGAGTGGGGTGTGACTCTCTCACACATGGGAACTCATTAAGTAATATCCTATCCAAGGATATTAGAGTGTTTGGCCTCTTGTCAGAGGGATGTTTACAGCCAAGATTGCTCAGCTAGACTTGGGAATCGAACCCTGTTCATTTGGATTGGGAGGCAGATGCGCATACGACTAAGCCAAATCACACCTTGTTTTTTTGTTAAGTTGGGACAATGAATCAATGCTGAAGAAAAATACTTGATGTGAAAAAATGAAATTAATCCATGATTGTTCACGTACAAAATGCATCTGAGAACTCCAACAACTCCACCGAGTCTCCAACAAAGGATCATTGTTGTAATTTGAGTGTGCCCAGAGAATGCAGTGTTTGATATCAAAATGATCAGATTTTTTACCGATCAACTTATTCTGTTTCCTGGCTTTACACAAGATGTGCTCTTCACCCTTGGTATCATGAATTATGAATTATCATACTGACGACATACATTGACTTATAAATTGCATCAAATCCACTCTGTAGAGTGCTCAAGGTGCATACAAACTATTATTATTATCATATAATGTTTTATAAGTTTACTTATCATTCTGATTGTGCAAAAATTGAACGTTATGTTTGGGTTGGAAGGTATATAGATAAATTTCACAAAGGTTTTACCTGTCTGCTGCAACATTCATCTTTGCCATCGCAGCTGTAATGACCTTGGTTAGGTTCTTGTTTTCCTCAAGTCCCAGTTTTCCAATAGACGTCATGTTCACCATTGCACACATATCACTGGACCCTCCGAACATTATCATCTGGTTTGGGACTACACTAATGCAGATAAACTATGAGGGAAACAAATGATAGAAATGGGAACTCAAAGTTTACCAGCAATGAATTCAATTTTTCAATCTTAGAGACTGTAGCATTACTTGTGACAGTAGCACAATAATTGTTAGGTGACCATCTCTTGGAAAGAAGAAAAAAAAAAAAACACACACAACTTGAGTGTGAGAGCAACCTGCCACTGCAATAGAATGAGGTACATCCAGCCATCCTTGTTATCACGAACAAATCTATATCAAAACTTGAAGGTGATGACATGATGCTACAACACATACTTCTTCAGAATGGTTGTGGGTGAGAAATACTTGTCTTGATCTCAAGTATCTGTACCTATCAGACATATTGTAGTTAAAGTTGGTAGGTTTATCAAAGTAAAAAAAAAAGAAAAACAAAACAAATGGATATTAAATAATGAGCTCTCCTTTATCAATTCCAAAATGTTTCTAAAATTATCATAAGTTGCTCACTTGAGCTAAAAAAAAATACAGTTGTATGCCTGCTCAAAGTTAGGTAAAGATCACGATAAGTCTTCAAGGCTAGACTAGTCTCTGTCCTGAATTTCTCATGGTGAGGGAGGGGAATTGCTGTTATTTATATCAAGTAAAGTTTGCTAGCGTATATGATATGGGGTCTACAATGCTCTATGCCTAACATACATTAGGAAATGGACATCTTTATAGTCACAAAGACATGTAAATATTCTGTACTTTTTCACATTTAGAAAAAAAATCTTTCACTATATCAATAAATAAATTGTGCTGTAATACAATCTATATTTGAATGGTTAAATAGCATGTCATTGTACACAGAGAAAATTTTACCTGCTCATATTCAAAACAAGCCATGACAACTGTGCATTTTCCATCCAGGTAGTTTTTTTTCCAATTTTTCAAACTTGAAAAAATAAATGATCTGTTTGTTCAACCCATTATTTGACCTGATTTTTGGCATTAATTCTTGCCACACACTTCACTTGGTGAAATTTCAGTTGAGATGCCATATTTGTCTCACAAATCTGCTTAAAATTCAGGAATAAGGTTTAAACCGTTTAGTTCGTCATCGACCGGTAGACGTGGTCATACAATAAAGTCTCAACAAGGCCTCATTACACGTGATGACATCGTTGGAGCTAACCGCAGCAGCGACCCCATACGGACAAAATACGTACTGTGTTACAGCGCCCCGCGACGGGGTTACGTTGGAGCCGAGGGCTAGTGCATAGTGAGGCATAGATCCCCTCGTTCAGCGTCACTTGGCCTGGACCACTGAGCCAAGTACAGCACAGGCATAGCACTAGCAGTCATTCACGACGAATACAAACGTACAGTAGTAATGTTGTAATATAGATTGACACGATAGTCTATTGACAATTGTACTTAATTTACAATGTAGTAAGCGTGATTTGTGCAACACAGATATAAATATGTGGGACACTTTACAACAACATAGCTACCTTTTCTGGTTTTCCAAGTTGTTTTGCGAGCTCTGATGACAGATTGCATGACCAATCTTGGGGAATATCGGCGTCCTTGACGTTTGTGAAAACTTGTAGGATAGGCATTGTGAAAGTTAAAGCTACTGCAGACAAACGTGGAATTTAGACAAATGATCAACCACAAGTAGACGGCACAGCTAGCAGCTCACAGGGCACTCGCTGACATAACGCCTGATGATCGCCCGCTTTTATTCGCCTCGAATACTGTACTGTTCGGTGCCATAGAGGGTGCTCGTCGTAGAAGGTGCACTGATGAGTCGACGGGCGATCTGGTACATCCATCGAGTTGGGACCACGGTGTCGGCGAAGACAGCCGAAATTGAGTAGCCCGGTGTTCAGTGTTCCTCACTTGTCATGGATTATTGGTAACATGGACAGTTAAAACTCTTAAACCCAGCCCATTATGAACATCTTCCTCAGTAAGAGCAACTTTACAGAGCAGAGGCTTGTGAATTGTGTAATAAACTCCCAAAGCTTCTATCACAATTAATCACAGTTCAATTCCGGCAAAATGACTAATGTCGATTATGAGTCAACCAGGGAAAAGAAGTCAATAGCATTGCTTCTTTGGATTCATCTCAGATAACACGATGAGCAAGTTTTACGGGCCTTGCAATATTTCTTAAAAGTAAATTATGCCTTATTAATTCTCTTGGTGTTTTCTTCTTCATGTCTGATAGCGCTAATGTCATGGTGGACTACAAATACTTTCATTTTCGTTTCCAGACTTCCAATAGACAAATTATATTTACATTTTTTTCTGTAAATACTAATGTTTGCTTGCTTGTTTTTGTTTTTGCCCTCCTCATGACCCTTATGTACTTCAAGTTATTTCTAAATGAGAAAGTGAAACGGCCAATAAATAATTTGATCAGTAAGAAAAAAAATCACGAAGCAATAACAGAATTATTACAGGTTTACTTTTCATTTTGTTAATTACGCTTCTCGTAGTCTCATTGTGAAAATATCCAGGGCACAACTCCATCCACTGCCGTTTATCTTGTTATTACCTGTGAGCGCTATCTACCTCCAAAAGAATTAGTACATAGTGACGACGCGCAGGTGGAACAAGAGGTGACAGATGTTTCACGATTTACCCACTTACATTTTCCCTGAATATTTAATTTTCTCACTTTTTAAATGAGAGCTTTTCAAATAATATTCCACCAAAAGTATGCCGAAATTAGTTCAATTTCGATTTTAAAAATGTAGAAGCTTTCAATGTGTGCAGGAGGAGGTGGGTATCCGTTCCCTCCACCTTTAATGTACACTTTTAGTTCTATAAATATACTTGGTATTTGTATAAATAGGTTGAAGAGGCAGTCACGGCGTGGGTAGGTTCATAAACGGAAGACGAAGAACTCTTATCGAGTTCGATGGTTCGACAACTACCTCACAAAGCCGAGATGCCACAGAACTACTGAGTTGTCTTGCTGGTGGTTTCCATTGTTCTGAACTATACAGAGAAAGTCACAGTTTGCAGAAGGAGTCTCCAACACTCTCAGATACTCGGTTAAGCAAGCAAGTCATTGTTGTCAAACAGAACAGGATCGAGAACTCCATGGAACCACAGAGTTATCTTAAGCAATTGTCTTGGTGGTGTCCATTGTTCTGAATTATATACAGAAAATCACATTTTGCGGAAGAATATTTTTTCGCCAACGTTCTCAGAATACTTTGTTATGCAAGCAAGTCCTGTGCTGTCGAACAGAACAGGATCAACCTAAAGACAATCTGCTGAGTCATGCCAGCTTTCAGCAGTTAATTTCACAATCGGAAGTACAGTGTACCTACCTTCAAAAGAGCGTATACTGTCTTGATAAAGAAAAACTCGTTGTAACTGAATATTCAGAGTTGTTTTGTATTTCAATATTTTTTAAAATCATGGTACAAGAATAATGACAGACTATTGTATTTACACACATATTATACAATGCATACAAACTCACGCACACATATTTATCTCTCTCCAACAATACATGTAATAACAACAATGTATCATTCTAGTCATGTCAAGATATTTGAGTTGAATCATTTTGCAAGTTAGACTGAAAGTCACTTCAAAATTGTTTGGGCAAATGATAACGAGAGAATTTTAAGAAGAAACAAGATTATGGCTGAAAATATGAGTAAATGATACAATAATGGTGATAATATGAATTAATTTATTTAGCATATTATTTGAAGTGATGTATACCGATTTAGATTATTCGGCATGAGTGTATATAGAACAGGTTAAGCATGTTTTTTTTTTTAATTTCATTTTTTTCTTTCATTCTTTCCTCTTGCAGCTGCAGGTAACGTCATTTACGTCTCTATGACGGTCCAGTTGGTGATTTCTCCTCTTCCTCTTTCTCATTCTCTTCTCTTGTTGCGTGTGTGTACTTGCGTGCGTGCAGAGATTGTGTGTGTGAGTGCTGTGTCGATTTTCTTTCGGGGAACCTACTCCTACAAGCATCTGCTTCTATGTAGGCTCCCTCCACACGCAATTTCACTTATCCGTCATGAATGTACCCTTGAGAATAATTTCAATCGATTTTGTACTATGTAAATGCTTTTATATATACTGAACTTATGATTTATAATTTATGTGTCATTTTACATTGTCATTGACGGATGTTGTAAACACAACACTGCATGATCTGTGTGGAAACCTAATAAATGAAATGAAATGAAATGAAATAAAATAGTCCATGGAAGGATAAAAAGTTTTGGGAAAAATCTTACTGTATATACATATATATATATATATATATATATATATATATATATATATATACATATATATATATATACACACACATATATATATATATATATATATATATATATATATACATATATACATATATATATGCATTACCAGTTTGTTTCTTCACTTCTTCGTGGAGACAATACGTGAAATCGCAACATTTATATACATGTATATCTAGGCACCATTCTCGACACTGTCGCACCTGCTAAGATGTGCATCAGGAGGGATCAGTCCACAAGTCCATGGTATACTCATGAGATCATCCTTGCTAAGCGTAGCTGTCGAAAAGCTGAACGGAAATGGCGTACCAAAGGCAAACTGGAGATAGATCGGCAGCTGTACTCCCATCAGAGACAGATTGTTCATTCTCTTCTTCGCAAGGCCAAGCGTAACTACTATGTTAGTCTCATTGAAGACTGCGGATCGGATTCGAAGCGTCTATTTAGTGTGGCTAATCGTCTCCTGAATCGTAAGAAGTCATCACCCCTTCCAGCTTATGTGAATGCTCAATCCTTGGCACAGCTCTTCATCCAGTTCTTCAAGTCAAAGATTAGTAACATATATAGCAAATTTCATGCAGATGTCACCCCTCAACAACCCTTGCAAACAAGTGCATCTTTGTTATCATTTGAATCTACCACTCCAGCTGAGATTGAGAAACTTCTGCGCAACATATCACCAAAGTCCTGCGAGTTAGATCCGATTCCTACCATCTTAGTGAAAGAGTGTGCTACAGTTTTTGCACCTATAATAGCCAGCATTGTTAATTTGAGTCTTCAGCAGGCATCAGTCCCAGTCTCATTGAAGTTGGCTTACATTCACCCTTTGTTAAAGAAGCCATCCCTTGATCCTGAGGCTCTGCAGCATTACCGGCCTGTATCGAACCTTCCATTTCTGTCCAAGATCCTTGAGCGTGTTGTCTTTTCACGATTATCAGACTATCTGCTGGAGAATAATCTCTTAGATAACCGTCAGTCAGCATATCGGCCGCATCATAGTGTTGAGACCTTACTAGTTAACTTATCCAATGATATTTTGAGAGATATGGATGATGGAAAGATTACTGTTCTCTTACTGCTTGATTTATCATCAGCATTTGATACTGTTAATCATACGATTCTGGTGAATACTTTGAAGTCATTAGGTGTTGATGGTAAAGCTCTTGAGTGGTTCAAGTCATACCTATCTGAAAGGTTTCAGGTTGTTTGTGTTAATAATGCAAAATCTGATCCTGCTCCATTAGACTGTGGTGTCCCACAAGGATCTGTCGGGGGCCCAACGCTTTTCTCGATTTATCTGACTGGTTTGAAAGAGATTTTACATTGTCATTCTTTTAACTATCATTGTTATGCTGATGATATCCAGATATATACATCGTTTCTACCTACCCAAACAAATGTCGTTGACATCATTCAGAAACTTGAGGCTTGCATCCATGATATCAAAAAGTGGATGAGCTCGCATTCATTGAAGTTAAATCAGGAAAAGTCAGAGTTGTTATTTATTGGTTCCAAGGTTCTACTTGACAAGGTTAGTCTTCCTTCTTTGACGGTTGACAATGATGTGGTTATTGCTCCATCTAAATCATGTAGAAATCTTGGAGTATTATTTGATTCTACAATGTCCATGTCTGTTCAGATCTCTGCTGTCTGTAAATCCGTGAGATATCAGTTACGAAATTTGGGCATTATTCGCAAGTATTTAACTCGTTCAGCCACAGAAAAAATAGTTCATGCTCTTATATCATCACGACTTGACTTTGGTAATGCACTCCTATTTCAGCTACCACAATCTCAACTTTCACGGTTACAACAATTGCAAAATTCAGCAGCCCGCGTTGTTACCCTTACCAGGAGAAATACTCACATTACCCCTGTTTTGTCCTCATTGCATTGGTTACCTGTTGAATCTCGCATTGTATTTAAACTATTACTATTTGTTTTTCATTGCATACATGGATCTGCCCCAGAGTACAATGTTAATTTACTGACATTTTATAATCCTTCCAGATGTTTAAGGTCATCTGATAGTAGATTGCTTGTTGTTCCAAAAACCGTCGAAGAAATCATGGGGGGATCGGTCGTTTGCACATATATATATATATATATATATATATTGTAACGAAATTCGATTTAATCGTTCGATTATAATTTGTCATAATCGATTGTGCCTGTAGTATAGAAATGGGCGCATTATCGGAATATTGGACAAACATTTTGATGTGGTAGTGCATTATTATGAGTTTTAACATTTATTATTAAATATGTGGTTACTTGTTTGTCATGGGCAAGTTTGGATTATTTTAATACCAACTCCGGTTTAGACCGATGATACATGCCGAATTATAGTAACCATGTACAAGAGATACTGCTAAAATGTATAATCGTTGTACGAATTTAATAATCACGCCAACATTGTAAATAATTTGAACGACTACTGCGAATAATTTCCGCGTTGCTCACGGCCGTGCGGAATTGCCTCCTTTAACCGCGATAGGAGGGGAGGCATATAAATTGGCCATTGTGTGACATAGTCCGCAACAAGCAGCCCGTGTATGTTACAATTTCAATGTGTTGTTCATGTTCACTTCTATGTGTATTAAACTGTATATGTGTTCCTGAACTGATGACTCCACTGTGTCTTCTTGAGAGTTCTATCACCAAGCAGCTGTGTGCAGAATGGTGGTACGTGTTCCTGAGCTGGAGCAACGTTCCGGAGAAGACCAACTAGCAAGCCGTTGGATTCGGGTATATTGGTAATGTGACTTGTCGCATAGTCCGTGCCCAATCCAAGTTCCAGTCGTCGTCATTGGATTTCGGGTATAATGGTAATGTGACTTGTCGCATAGTCCGTGCCCAATCCAAGTTCCAGTCGTCGCCTGAGGAAGTTGGTAACGGTGCGATACCGCACTTTACCCCGTGCCAACGATACCTGTGCCACCATATGGTTGTGAAAGGTGTTCCACGTTAGCGTGATTGAGTTGGTAGCAAGAGTTGGTAGTAGAGTTGGTAACAAAACTTGGTAGCAGAACTTGGTAGCAAAAGTTGGTAACAAAATAAGTGTTACCAATTTAACATTCTCTACAATAAGTGTTACCAATTTAACATTCTCTACAAGTGACGCTTGGGAGTGACATACTCTAAGTGATGCTGAACTTGGTATGTGTGCCGCTTGTGTTAGTGAGCTGCTTGTGACACAACATAATACATGGTAGCGTTACAGACTTTGTAGTTTTAATAATTTAAAGGGATCGTTGTAAACTGCAACAAAACGAACCCCGCCTACTCGGCCATCCTGACACGGCTCGCGGAGGCATTTGTACAAACAGTCGAATACACTCTATTACTTCACGACGAGAAGGCGAGTTCGTCACACATGGTGTCAGGAGTGGGATCCCTATTTGTGTACCTTTTGTATGAATAAATGTAGTTAACTGTGTTTTCACGATGGCACACGAGATACCATTGTTGGAGTTGTCGCTTTTGCTGGAGAGCAAGATCAGTGAAATCGACGACTTGATTGCTGAGGTGTCAGAGTCGGTTCGCAGACAAACTGGAGTAGCACCAACTTCGGTACCTAACTCGCACTGCTCACCGATGACACTTGGAGGGCGCCGTAACCAGTCGTCACTGCCACCCTCACCAGTGGCCGTGACACCTCAGCTGTTTGGAGATGCGAATAGAGAGGTGGAGTTGTCAGCTCCGCCATCGGCAAAGCTACTACCGCAGCAGCATCAAACTCCAATGCAGCAGTCGCATTCATCTCGTACAAGTGACCAGCCTGTTACATTTGGAGGACAACCAGATGTAATGCCACACCAGATTGGCCCGAACCAGCGACGTCGAACAGAGCTCTGGGACCAGAGACGTCATTATGATGTTCAGGGCAACGGAACCAGCACACCGGCTGTCATACCAGATAGATATGATGGCAAAGGACCTGTACTGGACTATCTTTGCCATTTCGAAGCTTGCGCTGGAGTTAACCGCTGGACGGAAGTGGAAGCTCTTCAATACCTGGCTGCCAGCTTGAAAGGAGCTGCTGTCAAAGTACTAGCACAGCAGACGGGACGTCAGTTGACATACCAAGAACTTGTGAACCGCCTGAAGCACCGCTTTGGACCTGTTTCGCATTCAGAAGTATTCCTGGCAGAACTGCGTACCAGACGACGCAGACCGAAGGAAAGTTTGCAGGAGCTAGGACAGAGTATTCGCGAGCTTACATCCATGGCATATCCTGAATTCGAGGAAGCGAGCCAAGATAAATTGGCTCGAGGTCACTTTCTCGATGCAATAGTTGACCGGGATATCAGAATCGGCCTCTTCCGGGCTCAGCCTCGTACGCTCGACGAGGCAATCCAAGCTGCTCTCAACACAGAAGCTTTCCTTCGGATGGAGAGCGACCGTCGACAGTATAACCGTGTCTTGTTGTCACAGGAGGAAGAACAAGACGTGGCTGTGAAGGATGAAGACACTGCTGACAAATCCATGGGGGTGTCTGAAAATAACACCACTCTCATGATCGAAGCAGTCAGCGATCTAATAAAGAAGAGGGAGAAAGAGCAACCAGCGCCAGTGCCGAGAAACGACTTGGCATTAAAGACTGAGACACTCCCTACAAGCGAACAGAAGGAGGACAGTCAGCCTTCTGATAACAAGGAGGACACATCCAAGGAGGGTACGAATCCTCCAGACGACGGGTGCACACCAGCCAGAGAGGCATCCGAACCAGAGACATCTCAACCACCACTACCTAGTTCCCCAGCTTCACTTCTGTCATCCACGTTCCAGAAAGGACTGTACGTGAAGTTGAACGTGAATGGGCAGGAGGTGATGTTTCTGGTAGACAGTGGTGCATCGCAGTCATATGTCTCAGAAGGAATGTACCTGCGAATGAGACCCGAGCGAAAGCCACCACTTGAACCAGTGACAAGCATCGTTCGTCAAGCAGATGGATCTCGGTTGAAAACAAAGGGACATGCAACCATGGAACTTCAGCTTGGCTCCTGCTTGTGCCATGTTGACTTGGTAGTAGCTGACATAAGAGCTGAGGGCATCCTTGGTCTGGATCTCCTGATTGGTCTGGAAACCACGCTAGATTTCCAGAACATGCAGCTGCATACTCCATGGGTATCTCTCCCATGTATAAACAATGAGAAACAGATATGTGCAGCAACGACAGCACCGATGTTGGTAAAAGGGACTGCGCCAGCCAACCTTACCAGCCTTGCTGAGGGTGACACGGAGACCACGCCTCTCGACGAAGACGTATCTCAGAATTGTGTGCCGCCACATCTGGTGGACTTCTGCCAATGCAGTTTGACAGAAACTCCCCCAGAAAGCAATTCATCGGCATACCAGCTTCTGAGAGACGACTCAGAGGTGTTTTCTACAGGCCGAGCAGGGACACGTGTCAGCGTCAGTGCGACAGCACGAGTGGTTGCGGGAAAGCTACCTAGTGAACATTGCCGATGTCACGACTCTTCCTCACCTGCACGCTATTCTCGGTCACCGGGAAGGCCACCTGATTATCTACCCCGATCGACGAGCCGATCTCCGTTGAGGCACGTCCGTTCCTCTCGTCATACATCGGATTCATTCTAGCACACCATGCCAGGGTGAAATGTGACATCCCTCGTGTCGACCTGTCTGCTGCAAGGGAACAGCCAGGTCAGGAAATCAAATGAAGAGACTGTTGAACTCTTAAAAGATGAGATTCTGATGAACAATTAGTCTACTCAGTATATGACAGTTGGACAGCTTTGAACTGAAGACTGTATAGTTGTCTCCTAACGTTGCTATGGAGTGTACGTAGAGTTTTGTAAAGGAGCAAAACGTTCAATAATGTTTCTAGTAGTACATTATTGTTGTCACTTTTTGCTCTCTATGTGTTCGGCTCCAGGGACGAAGCCTGCATGGGGAGGGAAGCCATGTAACGAAATTCGATTTAATCGTTCGATTATAATTTGTCATAATCGATTGTGCCTGTAGTATAGAAATGGGCGCATTATCGGAATATTGGACAAACATTTTGATGTGGTAGTGCATTATTATGAGTTTTAACATTTATTATTAAATATGTGGTTACTTGTTTGTCATGGGCAAGTTTGGATTATTTTAATACCAACTCCGGTTTAGACCGATGATACATGCCGAATTATAGTAACCATGTACAAGAGATACTGCTAAAATGTATAATCGTTGTACGAATTTAATAATCACGCCAACATTGTAAATAATTTGAACGACTACTGCGAATAATTTCCGCGTTGCTCACGGCCGTGCGGAATTGCCTCCTTTAACCGCGATAGGAGGGGAGGCATATAAATTGGCCATTGTGTGACATAGTCCGCAACAAGCAGCCCGTGTATGTTACAATTTCAATGTGTTGTTCATGTTCACTTCTATGTGTATTAAACTGTATATGTGTTCCTGAACTGATGACTCCACTGTGTCTTCTTGAGAGTTCTATCACCAAGCAGCTGTGTGCAGAATGGTGGTACGTGTTCCTGAGCTGGAGCAACGTTCCGGAGAAGACCAACTAGCAAGCCGTTGGATTCGGGTATATTGGTAATGTGACTTGTCGCATAGTCCGTGCCCAATCCAAGTTCCAGTCGTCGTCATTGGATTTCGGGTATAATGGTAATGTGACTTGTCGCATAGTCCGTGCCCAATCCAAGTTCCAGTCGTCGCCTGAGGAAGTTGGTAACGGTGCGATACCGCACTTTACCCCGTGCCAACGATACCTGTGCCACCATATGGTTGTGAAAGGTGTTCCACGTTAGCGTGATTGAGTTGGTAGCAAGAGTTGGTAGTAGAGTTGGTAACAAAACTTGGTAGCAGAACTTGGTAGCAAAAGTTGGTAACAAAATAAGTGTTACCAATTTAACATTCTCTACAATAAGTGTTACCAATTTAACATTCTCTACAAGTGACGCTTGGGAGTGACATACTCTAAGTGATGCTGAACTTGGTATGTGTGCCGCTTGTGTTAGTGAGCTGCTTGTGACACAACATAATACATGGTAGCGTTACAGACTTTGTAGTTTTAATAATTTAAAGGGATCGTTGTAAACTGCAACAAAACGAACCCCGCCTACTCGGCCATCCTGACACGGCTCGCGGAGGCATTTGTACAAACAGTCGAATACACTCTATTACTTCACGACGAGAAGGCGAGTTCGTCACACATGGTGTCAGGAGTGGGATCCCTATTTGTGTACCTTTTGTATGAATAAATGTAGTTAACTGTGTTTTCACGATGGCACACGAGATACCATTGTTGGAGTTGTCGCTTTTGCTGGAGAGCAAGATCAGTGAAATCGACGACTTGATTGCTGAGGTGTCAGAGTCGGTTCGCAGACAAACTGGAGTAGCACCAACTTCGGTACCTAACTCGCACTGCTCACCGATGACACTTGGAGGGCGCCGTAACCAGTCGTCACTGCCACCCTCACCAGTGGCCGTGACACCTCAGCTGTTTGGAGATGCGAATAGAGAGGTGGAGTTGTCAGCTCCGCCATCGGCAAAGCTACTACCGCAGCAGCATCAAACTCCAATGCAGCAGTCGCATTCATCTCGTACAAGTGACCAGCCTGTTACATTTGGAGGACAACCAGATGTAATGCCACACCAGATTGGCCCGAACCAGCGACGTCGAACAGAGCTCTGGGACCAGAGACGTCATTATGATGTTCAGGGCAACGGAACCAGCACACCGGCTGTCATACCAGATAGATATGATGGCAAAGGACCTGTACTGGACTATCTTTGCCATTTCGAAGCTTGCGCTGGAGTTAACCGCTGGACGGAAGTGGAAGCTCTTCAATACCTGGCTGCCAGCTTGAAAGGAGCTGCTGTCAAAGTACTAGCACAGCAGACGGGACGTCAGTTGACATACCAAGAACTTGTGAACCGCCTGAAGCACCGCTTTGGACCTGTTTCGCATTCAGAAGTATTCCTGGCAGAACTGCGTACCAGACGACGCAGACCGAAGGAAAGTTTGCAGGAGCTAGGACAGAGTATTCGCGAGCTTACATCCATGGCATATCCTGAATTCGAGGAAGCGAGCCAAGATAAATTGGCTCGAGGTCACTTTCTCGATGCAATAGTTGACCGGGATATCAGAATCGGCCTCTTCCGGGCTCAGCCTCGTACGCTCGACGAGGCAATCCAAGCTGCTCTCAACACAGAAGCTTTCCTTCGGATGGAGAGCGACCGTCGACAGTATAACCGTGTCTTGTTGTCACAGGAGGAAGAACAAGACGTGGCTGTGAAGGATGAAGACACTGCTGACAAATCCATGGGGGTGTCTGAAAATAACACCACTCTCATGATCGAAGCAGTCAGCGATCTAATAAAGAAGAGGGAGAAAGAGCAACCAGCGCCAGTGCCGAGAAACGACTTGGCATTAAAGACTGAGACACTCCCTACAAGCGAACAGAAGGAGGACAGTCAGCCTTCTGATAACAAGGAGGACACATCCAAGGAGGGTACGAATCCTCCAGACGACGGGTGCACACCAGCCAGAGAGGCATCCGAACCAGAGACATCTCAACCACCACTACCTAGTTCCCCAGCTTCACTTCTGTCATCCACGTTCCAGAAAGGACTGTACGTGAAGTTGAACGTGAATGGGCAGGAGGTGATGTTTCTGGTAGACAGTGGTGCATCGCAGTCATATGTCTCAGAAGGAATGTACCTGCGAATGAGACCCGAGCGAAAGCCACCACTTGAACCAGTGACAAGCATCGTTCGTCAAGCAGATGGATCTCGGTTGAAAACAAAGGGACATGCAACCATGGAACTTCAGCTTGGCTCCTGCTTGTGCCATGTTGACTTGGTAGTAGCTGACATAAGAGCTGAGGGCATCCTTGGTCTGGATCTCCTGATTGGTCTGGAAACCACGCTAGATTTCCAGAACATGCAGCTGCATACTCCATGGGTATCTCTCCCATGTATAAACAATGAGAAACAGATATGTGCAGCAACGACAGCACCGATGTTGGTAAAAGGGACTGCGCCAGCCAACCTTACCAGCCTTGCTGAGGGTGACACGGAGACCACGCCTCTCGACGAAGACGTATCTCAGAATTGTGTGCCGCCACATCTGGTGGACTTCTGCCAATGCAGTTTGACAGAAACTCCCCCAGAAAGCAATTCATCGGCATACCAGCTTCTGAGAGACGACTCAGAGGTGTTTTCTACAGGCCGAGCAGGGACACGTGTCAGCGTCAGTGCGACAGCACGAGTGGTTGCGGGAAAGCTACCTAGTGAACATTGCCGATGTCACGACTCTTCCTCACCTGCACGCTATTCTCGGTCACCGGGAAGGCCACCTGATTATCTACCCCGATCGACGAGCCGATCTCCGTTGAGGCACGTCCGTTCCTCTCGTCATACATCGGATTCATTCTAGCACACCATGCCAGGGTGAAATGTGACATCCCTCGTGTCGACCTGTCTGCTGCAAGGGAACAGCCAGGTCAGGAAATCAAATGAAGAGACTGTTGAACTCTTAAAAGATGAGATTCTGATGAACAATTAGTCTACTCAGTATATGACAGTTGGACAGCTTTGAACTGAAGACTGTATAGTTGTCTCCTAACGTTGCTATGGAGTGTACGTAGAGTTTTGTAAAGGAGCAAAACGTTCAATAATGTTTCTAGTAGTACATTATTGTTGTCACTTTTTGCTCTCTATGTGTTCGGCTCCAGGGACGAAGCCTGCATGGGGAGGGAAGCCATGTAACGAAATTCGATTTAATCGTTCGATTATAATTTGTCATAATCGATTGTGCCTGTAGTATAGAAATGGGCGCATTATCGGAATATTGGACAAACATTTTGATGTGGTAGTGCATTATTATGAGTTTTAACATTTATTATTAAATATGTGGTTACTTGTTTGTCATGGGCAAGTTTGGATTATTTTAATACCAACTCCGGTTTAGACCGATGATACATGCCGAATTATAGTAACCATGTACAAGAGATACTGCTAAAATGTATAATCGTTGTACGAATTTAATAATCACGCCAACATTGTAAATAATTTGAACGACTACTGCGAATAATTTCCGCGTTGCTCACGGCCGTGCGGAATTGCCTCCTTTAACCGCGATAGGAGGGGAGGCATATAAATTGGCCATTGTGTGACATAGTCCGCAACAAGCAGCCCGTGTATGTTACAATTTCAATGTGTTGTTCATGTTCACTTCTATGTGTATTAAACTGTATATGTGTTCCTGAACTGATGACTCCACTGTGTCTTCTTGAGAGTTCTATCACCAAGCAGCTGTGTGCAGAATGGTGGTACGTGTTCCTGAGCTGGAGCAACGTTCCGGAGAAGACCAACTAGCAAGCCGTTGGATTCGGGTATATTGGTAATGTGACTTGTCGCATAGTCCGTGCCCAATCCAAGTTCCAGTCGTCGTCATTGGATTTCGGGTATAATGGTAATGTGACTTGTCGCATAGTCCGTGCCCAATCCAAGTTCCAGTCGTCGCCTGAGGAAGTTGGTAACGGTGCGATACCGCACTTTACCCCGTGCCAACGATACCTGTGCCACCATATGGTTGTGAAAGGTGTTCCACGTTAGCGTGATTGAGTTGGTAGCAAGAGTTGGTAGTAGAGTTGGTAACAAAACTTGGTAGCAGAACTTGGTAGCAAAAGTTGGTAACAAAATAAGTGTTACCAATTTAACATTCTCTACAATAAGTGTTACCAATTTAACATTCTCTACAAGTGACGCTTGGGAGTGACATACTCTAAGTGATGCTGAACTTGGTATGTGTGCCGCTTGTGTTAGTGAGCTGCTTGTGACACAACATAATACATGGTAGCGTTACAGACTTTGTAGTTTTAATAATTTAAAGGGATCGTTGTAAACTGCAACAAAACGAACCCCGCCTACTCGGCCATCCTGACACGGCTCGCGGAGGCATTTGTACAAACAGTCGAATACACTCTATTACTTCACGACGAGAAGGCGAGTTCGTCACAATATATATACACACATATATATATATATAAATATATATATATATATATATATATATTCACAAGATTGTCTAGCACACAATGTACAGATAGTTTCAACAGCCTATTGTACGTTGTATATTGAACTCTAAAAAAGATCTTTTCATGTATCATCTTATTCTTTTCTATCCGTCAGGAGTGCCAAGATTTGAACAAAAAACAACAAAATGGTACAGACAAGAAAGAGTATATCTTCTCGTGTCCTACATGCATCCAAGTCAGATTATATGCCATTCTGATGAACCACAGTACAAGAAAGGTATAGGTATATGAAAAATGGATTCATGCAACACATGTCCAAACATAATCAACCTTCTCAAACTTTTCTGTAGGCTAGAGCAGCACGAGACATAACAAACATGTGGTGAGCACATACCATAAACACAAAAACCCGTAGACTGTTTGTAGTACCATAAAGTATAAGGACTTTACTGGACGGTGATTAAAAGCACCATGTTATTTGAACCGCGAGTTTCCAGCGTATGATTCGATCAAATGTATATGAAAGGCCAATTTACAAAACTGACCATCAGGAATTCAAATCATAACAATTTTTTTAGTTAGTTAGCATTTAAAATTTCCCAACAAATTAGGGAAATGTCTTGCAACTGTTCACTATATAATCAGCATAATAGTTTGCTACAAAAATACATCATATAGCCGAGGTAAATTACTCTTCTACATCTACATAGGAAGTTAGAAGTTCTCTTCACTGTTTATTTGACTTGGTATTTCCCTTTTCTGAAGCAGATGCTATGACGCAACATCTTAGCTTGCGAAAGTTGTGTTGTTAAAGCCAACATCTTGAGGAGCTATGTCTCTGAAGAGCACATACATTCTGGAGTACAAAGAGAGAGAGAAAGAGAGAGAGCATGGACGTTTTGATCAGGATTGTAGAAGAAATTATAATATATTCAGGATCAAAATAACAACATGTATTTGCACTATTACTCTAAGACCATCTTCTCTTCAAAACTCGACTTCTTAGTTGTTGTTGTTGTTGTTGGGTTTTGTTTGTTTGTCTTTTTTTGAATGGGGGGATGCGGATGGGTCGGGCCATGGGGAATGAGGATAATGATGTGTTCAGTCAGAGTTTACTGCTATCCCGTACGGTTCACTTCTGATAACAACATGCAGCTGGCAAGAAAGAAGAAGAAGAAGAAGAAGAAGAAGAAGAAGAAGAAGAAGAAGTCTATTTCACTCTAGTGTGAGTGCTTTGACGGCGCTACTCTCTCTTTTTTAAAATCAAGAGTGAATGTGCGCTTGTTTGTTTGATTTCTTTTTCAAAGAAAAATCTAATTCTATGCTGGTAAATAATAAAAATATTATGGACTACATCCTCAACATCACTCGCCTGTGATGCAATGAGATAAATGGGAGAAAGAATTAAACACTGTTTTCTCTAAAGAACCTTGAAATAGTCAAACTATACAAAAGGAGTCACAATACCCTTAGCAATCCGAGAGTTTTTAAAATCTTTTTACAGGGTTTCTGTTGGGCCATATGATTTTTAATGATAAAAAAAGGTGTATTGATGGATTTCCTAATACTTTATCAACATCATTCACTTGAAAACTATCAGACCATCATTCTTAAAATCCAATCTTAAGAGTTGAATACAATTTTAGAAGTTATATATCACATTCAGTATATTTCCTACGCATGTTACGGATACCGTCATTACAAATTTCTTAAAAAACAAAACAAAAAAACTAGAGGATGGTATGATATTTCGTTGATAAGCACTGGATCTGTGATATTTGAGAAACAAGAAATGTGTCAAGATAACTGAAAATATTTGGCGAAGATAACTGACAAATCAATTATTGTATGCTATGACGTTTACCTGTCTGCTGCAACATTCATCTTTGCCATTGCAGCTGTGATGATCTTGGTAAGCTTCTTATTTTCCTCAACTCCCAAGCTCCCAATTGACGTCATGTTCGCCACTGCGCATGGATCACTGGACCCTCCGAACATCATCATCTGGTTTGGGACCACACTAACCAATACAGCCTATTTGAGAAAGAAATTAAAAAAAAATAGATACCGTTAAACAAAACGAAACCCCAAAGTACACAGCAATGAATGCAGCTTTGCAAAACTTAGAAATTAGCATTGCATTTGACACAAACGCATGTATTTTTTTATGTCATTTATAACAATAAGACAAAGATGCATGATGAAAAGTATTGTACCCTGCTTACCCGTCTTCAAACGTTAAGGGTAGTGGAAGTGAATACTGTCTTATTCACAATTATCTGGTATCAAAGTCACCTGGGCCCCGTTTTATCAAAATATATAATCGATTATAAATTTCCTTAACACACAAGCTTCCATAGACTTATGATAGAAATCAATAATCATTATAACTCTTCATAAAACAGGGCCCTGGGCATACTAAGACATATTTGACCACCTTCCACCTACTCGATGTAATAATAGCAAAAAAAGAAAAAAAAAGAAGCAACACTTTATACATGTACATTGCAAATTACACGTCATTGGCACTCCTATGATTCATTTAACTATCAAAGGCTTCTTATAAACTTCTTCATAAGTTGTTCAATCTAGCTCAGACACATGCCAACTCGAAGTTGCTTAAAAGAGAATGAGACTTCCGTGAGCCTTTAGATATCGATTTCTATAGTATCATTTATCTTGTCATTTCATCTCATCACTTTGTCGACAGTTGCCACACACTTGACGAAATTAAAAGTCAGCAGAAAGAGGTCCGAATGAGAGAAACTTCATTTTAAGCTTGGACCATGATCACTGTTACAGCACAGACTCGGCAGTCGTTCAGTTGATGTCTGCACTTTGTGCAACTATATGAATATTACAAATGTGAAAACTCTACGAATGGAAAAGCTACCTTTTCCGGTTTTCCAAGTTGCTTTGCGAGCTCTGGTGTCAGATTGCTTAACAAATCTTTGGGAACAGCGGCGTCCTTGACGTTGGTGAAGATTTGTAGGATAGGCATTGTGAAAGGTGAAGCTACTCCAGACACGAGTGAAATCTAGACAACTGGTTAACTGCGAGTATAGACAGAATGCACATTTCACAGGACACTATGACTGCGCTTCGAGTCGACGTACGATCTGGTACGAGATCCGAACGACTGAGTACCGGGACTAGGCGGGCCTCGCATTTCTTCTAGTATGGTTTCGCATGTTCCTGGGCTGACAGCTTATTTGGCTTCCCCCTCACATAGTTTGTTCTGTGTTTTACCTTTTCATTTGCAGCCAGAGTTACGCTAAACAAACATTTATAACAAAACAGGATTTTAGAAGGCAAGGCTGAACTCAAAGCAAAGCATTGAGCCAACACTTCTTGAACAAATTTGTGCGCTGACATCGGCGTCAGAATCGCCGAGGCTTCTTCGTGGGAGATGTCATTGCGTAATCTCCACTTCACGTCACGTCGGTGTACAAGCACGCAGATTGGTTTACATGGAGATGGACAGTTGAAGAGTAGGTCATAACTCCTTTCCACCACCCTAGTTTACCATCTTTCTGAGACATTGTTTTGATGTCACTGACAATAATAATACTGTAACGCTTCAACTACTATAAAGCAACCTCCTGCCACCAAAACCACAACAACGGCATCAGCAACAACTAGTAATTATATTGATGCTACTACAAATACTTCTAATAGTACTACTTCTGCCATGGGCGTACATGGTACAAGTGTTTGCAAATTTGTTGCTTTTTGTTATGTTCAGGTCCCAAGCTCTGACGAAGACCTGTAAAAGGGACGAAAGCTTGACAGCAATAAAAGGCAATTAGTTAACTACTGCAACGTCCGCTAACAGCCCCCTTCATTCGTCACGACTATATATATATATATATATATATATATATATACAATTGTAATTCAACGATCTGGTTTGTACCTTTTCTGGCATGCTTAAAAAAATGCAGTCAGAAAAATAAGAAAATATCTCTTTAGGGAAAAATGGTGATATTTTTGAAAAAAGAAATAATCAATACAGTGAAAAAAATGATGGTTAAATAGTGGTATCTGTCACATATTGTTTCGTGTGTGCGTCTTCACTTTGTAGTATAAAAAATAAAACACCTTTCTTCTCATTACAAAATCAGTTCAAAATCATGCATGTACGACATTATACTTTGGTTATTAAACATAATCAACCGCAATTTGCCTCAGTAATTAGGAAGAGTTGCTTACGCATCACACTCTCTCACCATTAATGCAAATATGTATACATTATATTTCCATAACTTATATGATAATTATATAGATATTATATATATATATATATATATATATATATATATATATATATATACAGGTACGTATACTGTATATTTACACATATGATATATCTTTATTCAAATATTCAAAGAGAGAGAGAAAGAGAGGGAGAGAGAACAAGTCACGACTATTCTTTCATTTTCGCACCATTCAATTTATTTGCTGTATTAGTTTGTACCCAACATACTAGGGATTAACAGAATTGCATTTTCTTTTTCAAGATCGCTGAAACTGAAGATATACAACGGTAGTGACTTTTGCTAATTGGAATACACTCCCTTTCCATGATATCCATGATATTTTTGCTTTGATGGCGTAGTTTACATTATGGTAATTACTCCACAAAATATTTTGATCATTAAGAACAAATGCTGGCCTCAGCTGCCATGTAATTTTAAATAATGCAATGTGAGCCATAGACACAAAATCAATAATGCCCCTTTAATTAAAAAAAGAAACAATAAAGATCAGGAGAGGGGAGATAATGCGAACTTTTCATTTCAATCTCTACACAACACCTTGTTTTCCGCCCTGCTCCTTATCTCTCAGGCAAATAAATCATAATTATATCCGACATGTAATCAAGTGTTCATTTATATTTTTCAATGGCTGCAAGTTTTGAATCCTTGCTTATCTCTAGCCTTCTCTTCTTGCTGTGTAGTCTTTATTCAAGTTGTTTCACATGCTTCCTTCAATACAAAAGACTTGTCCTGCTTGTAAGCATACTCACGCACACACACACACACACACACACACACACTGTACTTTGAGCTGTGTGAACATGATAAAACTCTCCATATACAGGAACGATAAAATGATCATTGCACAGTTGCGAAACAGTGACTGAAACTAACAGTAGCGTGCAAATTATATAATCTTGTAGTTTTTCATAGCTTCAACCTAACCAAAGCCCTGCAAAAAAGTATATATATATATATATATATATATATATATATATATTATCATATATCTAATTATCATTCGTTATTATAGATCATTGCATACTGGAGCTTTCACCTACAACTGATTAACTGATTATTGTAATTATCGAGATTGGGAACACACACGTTTATTTCTGTAAGTTTATATCATCAATAGAGGTGTCTGTTCCAACAAGGAGTCGGTTGAATATCCCCGGGCAATCTATTTCGCAAAGGTTGAGTTGTTGTGTCCACAGTTTTGGGGTTCGAGGTCCCTGAAGACAATATACATTCTGGAAATAAAAACAAATACAAAATCATTGCGTATAAAGGCGCAAGGCCATAAAGATATTCATATCAATCGTGGACTTGGAATAATGTTAACATTCCAAACATTTCAGACAATTTGCAAAAAACAAAAACAAAAACAACAACACAAAACCGAGTTAATGCAAATATCTGAAATATTCTTCCACCTTCTTACTATACAGTCAAGTTTTTTTTTTAAACATACCACTGATGTATTGTGAACCTATTATTTGATTATCGGCTCTCGCTCATGCTGTGTATCATTTCGGCCCCCATTTTTTTTTTTTTTTTTTTGCATATTACATAGGAATACAGATGGTCTAACCACTCCCCCCCCCCTTCCTTTTTTAACCCGGAAGTGGCACTAGAAAAATGTTATTAAGCGTTTTGTTTGTTTGCTTGTTTGTTTGTTTCTGTTTTAGTCTTTATTTTTGTTTTTTTCTTTTTCTTTTTCTTTTCTGCTTGTCAGCCGATGAAACCCGGAAGTGGTAGCGGACAGGTGCGGGTAAGGCTTTTTTATATTGTTTGTCAGCTGATGAAACTCGGAAAGAGTGGCACCAGAAATATAAACTGCCCCCCCCCCCCCACACACACACACACACACACTTTTACAAACGCGGCGCAGGCCCTGATATAGATTGGCATAATCGCATGAAACGAATCTTGAGTGGGCTTCTCACAAAGAAAAGTCAATCCTTGTTTTACTGCAGCTCTCCCAGTTCTTCACTCGTTCTGTTTATATTATTGTAAACTTTGGCCTACTTTGAATGCACAGTTCTCATACACGCAGTAAAACCATTTCACAATACTGGCTTTGAACTTGGGCAGTCAACAATTCGCCTTGCCCAAGTTATCCCTAAAGTGGTGGTGCTAACGATTTCGCTACAGCGGTGAGCTTGACAAATCTAATGAGCTTCAAATCCTCGTAAGGGGAATCACGAAAAATTCATCTACTGAATGTAGGGTTCAGGTCTTTAGATGTGTGTATGTGTGTGTGTTTGCGTGTGTGAGGTTGTGTTTTGAGTTCAAGGGTACATTAAAAAGCGGAAAAGGGAAACAGCAAGCTTGCTTACAGCAAGTTTGCTTTTGTTTCCCCTCAAAATGGCCAGCGTGTATAGACAGGGGATGTTATACTTACCGGTCAGCTGGGATACCGAGCTTGTCCTTCAGCGTAGCCGATACAGTCTTGGAAATGACCTTGTTCTCTTCCACACCGAGTTGTCCGATACTAACCAGGTTGACAACGGCACAGGGAGCGTCGGACTTTGCGAACATCATCATCTGGTTTGGAACCACATGGACCTCTATGTACTGTATCAGTGGAAAATACCAAACGATCCTGTTACTCACAAGCAGAGTGTGTACATTTTGTGTATTACCTGCAAAACTTAGTTAGTAAGTTAGTTAGTTAGTTTGTTTGTTTGTTAGTTTAGCTAGTTTACTAGTTAGTTTAAAAACGGGCGAAGGAACGCATTGCCCACCCTACAGACGTCCCTACACTATTTCACTAAACACATAAAAGGCCACAATTCACTGTCAACTTTATGCATGTATTTGAATTAGATAGAAACTCTATCCATTAATTCTATCCAGAGATATCAGATATAGGCCTATCCTCTGGACTGTTAAGTCTCCTTGGCGAGCTCTCGTTCTGTAAGATGAAATGCAACTTTCTATTGCCGTGAGATTATAAAATGTATGTCTCGCTTATCATGCATCATTCATTTTACGAATTGAATGTCAAAAAGTAGCAAAAGCATGCACTTTTATTCATAGCCACGCAACCCGAGTCTGTTCATGCTGGAATGCTCTTGCCGTGGTTTGCGAAACCAGGTTGTACAACCCACTACCAAAAAAAAAAAAAAAAAAAGAAAAAAAAAAAGAAAAAAACACCAAAAAACCCTTTAATATCACCATTAACCTTTTCAACGTAACAAGAAAGATCCTATAGCTCCACTGTCAACATGTTAGTAATCACTGGAATATAACGTATTTTATAGCATATGAATAGCTATGTCGCCAAAAAATTACAACGGGACCCTCCGCAATGCTACTCCACTAATATCTTTTGAAATAGTGAATCAATCCAAATACAATTTCAGGCTATGCAAAGATACCTTATTACCCACATCCTACAGAAAACCCCATCCGTATTGCTTCAGTGGTCAAAGAGAAATAAGGAGTTTTGTAGAGCATGTCAGGAATCCCTTCCCTCCAAATTCTATACATTGTGTTCACACATTATGCAGTTCCAAGAGCTTCCAAGTGATAAACTTGGAAGAATCAGACCCCTGACATGCTTTACAAAAATTCACATTTCTCTGTCACCACTCCGTCAAACTGAATGGGGTTTTCTGCACAATATAGCTAAGATGTTTTAAGACCCTGAAGTAGCATATAGCAGTTTAATCATACCGGAAGTTATCAATGCAAAAATCCGGTTGTTGTTTTTTTTTTTTTTTTGTGGACATACTGTAGCTACTGTCATAAATCTATATGATGATTATTACGTACCTCCATTGGCTTTCCTATTGCTTTCTGGAACATGTCAGACATGTCAGACAGGAAACCGTCGGGGATCTTAGAATCCCTGACGTTTGTGAAAACTTGTAAGAGCGGCATTTTCTCTTCAACACTGGAAAAAAACAAAACCCACTCCAATCAGAAAACACAGATAGTCCTGGAAACAACACGTAAGAAAACCGGGAGTCCAGCAGTAGGAATACCTGTGTGCCACGCAAAATGCTGTGCAGATAAATGGGAACATTACCAGTTCTATAGGTCTTTGATATACTAGTACACATCCCACGTTCGTTTCAGTTGAGCTATTTTTCATCGTTTTCCTTCGTCGTCTCTACTTTGAGTGCAATTTAGCTAACTGAATTTTTCTGGGTCAAACTTCCCGTGCCGAAAGCTGGAGCAAGGTCTATTATTCTGCATTCAAAATCATAGAGCAAGCCCAAATAACCAAACAATATTTGAAAAAAAAAGGGGGAGGGTGCGAGGCGTCATCATAATGTTGTTCAGGTATCGTATAACATAGGCAATTTCTAACTTTTCATTTTTTTTTTAATCTCTATTTTGGAACGTTGAACTGTCTGAAGCTTTATAAACGAGTCGAACGATGGTTCTCCATCAACAATACAACGTCCCACCTACGGGAGAATAGAATATACCTATACATGAGTACTCATGCTAGCCTATCAAGGGCACTTTTCTGTTCACGAACTATTGACTTTTGTCGAAGGCAAACTACGAAGGCGATAACATCATCTGTCTGTCTTTTTGCAACGTTCTGCTACCCCCGCTTCTATGGTCTATATTACAATTAACACAATTCACTACAGAGTGTGCTAGGTCAACTAGGCGAGATGATGTGTGTTAAGAATAATTGCATCACTGATTCTGAAGTACCTTGGGGTTTTTTGGGTTTTTTTTCATATCCATGTGTCAAATTCTGCATCGTCATTCCCGCCTGTATACAAAATATTATTCTATAGTCGGTATTCTGAGATAAGTCTCCGACGTGTGATAATGAAACAAAATCTTTTTTTTTTTCTGTTGAGCAAACGGGAACACTATTAGGCCTATCTTAGTCAATGCACAATAACTAATGAAACAAACCTAATATAAGTTTACTTTCCCCAAACGTTCTATATAGTTTACATAAATAAGAGTGACATCGCTTAATTTTCAACTCATTCTAATCTCAGGCTTGTTTCATCAATTAGTTTAATTTCTTTGTCTGATTGTTTTAGTAGGTGCGTGTGTTAGGTGCGTGTGTCAGCGTAACTGAGAGACCTGTAGAATTTCACTAAAGTCCACCTAGCTCTTGTGTAGGCCGGAACGGTTAAAAGTTGGGTTCAATATGCCAGACATCGAGTACAATTGACCGGAGAAAATTGAAATGGTCGATTGTCCGGCAGGAGACATAGCAGCAGATGTAAGATTTCTTAGAATCTGGAACCTTATTCCATGGTGTATACATTTACAATAAAATAGATCAAAATGCCATTTGATGTACTCGTTTTAAAGGCCCTGTTAAATGTGTGTGTGTTTATGTGTAATTGTGCTAAAATTGGTACTTCGGCTACTCTGCTTTTCCTGCATTTATTGACGCAGTTTGATTTACAATGAATTATAAATAGTTTAGCGAAAACATGATGGTTTTGAGATTGTAGATATTCAAAAGGAAGCAAGATTCATGTTGCTACTGGAAAGCACTGACAATCATTGCATTTTTTTTTTTTATATAGACCTAGCATTAATTAACATTGTATTGCATCGTTTAAATGACTGTCGATGTTCTTTATCTTTCTTTTTGTAAAGACATAGTAGTAAACTTGTGCAAAGTGCTGTATAACCATTGTGTAACATGCACGCAGAGAAACACAAACACGGATCAAAACGGTATATATCTATGAATATGTACACACACACACACACACACACACACACACACACGGACACAAACACACAGACACACAAGATGATTTAGCAAAGATATTCATTTATTGACTAACTTCTTTGTGAAAATGAGTAGTCTGCTGAGTTATGCATGAGTGCAGATGAGCACATTCACATGAAAGACAATATTAATGGTTACTTTTCAAGAGACACAAGTCATTTTGGTTGGTCTGTAAAACATTCTGTTTCTGGTGTATGTTTAAGTACCGTTGTTGTTTTATTGATATCCTTTGACCCCCTCACACCTATCCTGATAGTTATCATGTTTTCTTATAGTGCATGGTGGGTGAGCACAATATTTAGGGGGGAGGGGGTGAATGGCTACGTTCAACCCTCCTATAACTGCAGAATCAATTCGGTTCATTGAAAGAATTGACGTCAGGGGGGTATAAGGGGGAGTATAACGCATGAAGTTTTGTTACCAATATATGTATATGTATATATATATATATATATATATATATATATATATATGTATAAAGAGAGAGAGAGAGAGAAAGAGAGAGAGAGATGGGGGAGATATTACAGCCACATGCATATAACCACTCACTTGTTATACGACACAGTATGAAACTACTATGCATTTCACCATCGGTTTACAGATCAGTGAATATCTCCTCATGGACTGCCAATTAATGTTTACTGTTATCTTACACTTCCACTTGACAATGAAACACACTGAAACGCATCTGCAACGTATATGAAAAACGTGTAACTCATATATTCCGGCACTGTATTCGATAGGTCAAAACTGTCTAGATATTGAGCAGGTGTTGAGAAGGGTTAGTGATCAGTTACAGCGTTTTGCGAATCATTCACATTTTACAGTTGTACCGAATTTCTTTTAAGGTCCATAGCATTTTCATGTCGACCCGATTGTTTCTTTGATATTGCTTGTTGTCTGATACAAGAAACAATCATTCCAATGAATGATCAAAGAAACACCAACATGACTTATTTTGAGATTATTATGCAGTACCGTTGGTTTCATACTTTGTCAGACTTTGAAAACCCTAAAGGGTACTACCAGATAGGTTTTTATCATCTTTTCAAAAGGATAAATCAATAGTATATCCTGGAAAAAAAAAAGACCCGACAGACATAAAGCATGCAAAGACATTGCGTATCATACGCAGATGGGATCCTTCTTATATTTTCAGAAAAAAAAAAAACGACAGGTGAATCTGTAGCACTAAAACTTTTGTTCTAAACTGAACAACAAGACTGAATAGTTGTGTTCTGTTTCATGCCTGCTCATCAGCTGAAGAAGGATACTACAGACATGAAAACATGACAATCGTAACACTTTGCAGAAGATATATTCTTCAATCACCACGTGGTATTATTACGTGTTTATAATGATCGAATCTTTTGTGGTCGTTGAGCAAATTATCATAAGAGACAAGATATATATGTTTTGACTGCAGTCGTTTGTATAGATGATTAAAGTGATTGCAAACTTTGTTTCACTAAAATAACTTAAAAGTGTTGAAAAACCTTACTAAATCCTTAGTTCGCCCCATACAAGAAAAGTTTACCAGTACAACCACTACAGTGTAATTTGTCTAATAGAGGAATAAGTCATAATGGAAATTTGTAGCATGGTCGACACTGTCAGAGTTACCAGAATGGCACGTAACTATGGTCTCGTTTTAAGCCAGATTGGAACCCTGCTGAATTTGAATTCTTATTTGTGAGATTTCGGCAGACACCATACAGCTTTCATTATTTGGGTCTTTCGCAATCTTATAGTGTTTTCTAAATTGTCTCAGAATTGCATTTTCCCATCAATTGCAGATGAAGGTCCAGTGATGAGTTTGTTCGCAGCGTCACATTCAGGACGTAAATACAGTGTTGTTATATCCGCAGTTTTGAGGTTCCAGGTCTCTGAAGACTAGATACATCCTGGTGCAAACAAACAGGAAAAATGACATTGAAGAATAATCTTGTGTGGATTGATTTGATTTGATTTGATTTGATTTGTTTTGATTCAGAATATTATGATGCCCGTTTGATTCAGAATATCATGACGCCTGTTTTCAATGACGCATCAGTGCAATGTAGGCTATACGTCAGACATTCGTTTCTTTACACCCTGCTGTGACTATAAATAAAGATACTCATTGACGGTTGCAGGCCGCACCAGGCATGTATAATTTCTCCAGGATGACCGACATTATGACTTCAGTATTTAGTCTAATTAAATGAGTTTTTTAAAAAAAGTATTATGATGACAAATATGAACAAACCAAAACTAGAAGTGACATCAGAATGCTGAGTGATGTTCTAAATTCATTTGGAGATTCATTTGAAGCAGCTTCAAACTGGATCTTCACCACCCCGTTCACTCTTGGATCTGTTGAAGGTGATCTTTGTTTTGTGTTGTTGATTGTTTTTTACAAACCACTTAGACACTGTACTTAAAAAAGAAGAAGATATGTTTATGTCTTTTGATGCATATTTCTAATGGGTAAAGGGTACGACAAAATGAATTATAGCTCAATGCTTTTCTGCTACACAAGGAGTCGGGTAGGTTTAGTTACCTTCATTTGTCAGTCCTCCCCATAACCCCATTTCCCTCTCTCTGTAAGAATATAGTTCTTAGAATATAAACAGCGTGTAGTAATATTGGCATTAAAGTGCTTCATAATATTATTTTTTTTTAATTCTGCGGAATGATAGAAAGCCTTCTTCCAAACCCCATGGATAGATAGATCACGGTTGACCTATCACGACCATGCTTTTCATTACATTAGTATTGTGTCTGATGGTAAACTGCAAGAGCAGCGTCAAGGGAAAACATTCGATCGTGATCTGCAATGACACCGATATTGAATCTTAAAGGCTGTCAGTAAACATTTTCATAATCGGTGATTAAGACAGCAACGTTTTATGTGAAAACTTTATTGTCTTAAATCATCACATTAAGAACAATAATGCCACATATATCATTAATGATGATGACCAATAATGATAAATGATAATGATAAATAAAGGGTTACAGCTCGTTATTCCAAAGGTTCGTTATTCCGAAGGCTCTTTATTCTTAAGATTCGTTATTCCGAAGGTCCGTTGTTCCGAATTTCATTTCCGGATTAACCAATCTTCGGAATAACGAACCTTCGGAATAACGAAACAAATTTTCGGATTAACGAACCCTTTTTCATTTTCTAATTAACGAACCTCCAGCTATGTAGGGAATTGCGTGTTTCGGATTAACGACCCTTCGGAATAACGACCTTCGGAATAGCGAACCTTCGGAATAACGAACAGCACCCAAAATCAGCGCTAGCGTAATATTTGCATGAAGCCAATTGATTCCCGCATATGAAACTAAGACTGGCGAAAGTTTGGAGAGTGGCTACACATCGCAGGGGAAATTATGAAAAGTTTTCTAAAAGACATTACTTACCGGTCTGCCTTGATGCCAATTTTTGCCAGTTCAGCTGATACGGCCTGTGTTAGGAGCTTGTTCTCCTCCTTACCGAGTTTTCCTATACAAACCAGGTTGGCGTAGGCACAGGGAGCGTCGGATCCTCCGAACATCATCATCTGGTTTGGAACCAAATGAACCTCTATGTACTGTATCGGAAGAAAATACCAACCACCATTTAGTGCTCGCATATTAATGACATAGTCTGTACTGAGCATGGGAAAGACAGTGTGAGCAAGAATAAAATGATGGAAATATCTTGTTCACCTTATTATAATACGAATATTTCAGGGAAAAGGTATCAGAAGACAATGGAAGATGATGTCTGGATTCAGCTCAGACTACCAATGACATTGTTCACCGAATAACACCCATCTATATAATATTCATGTTAATCTTAGCCCCTCCCCCTAATTCCCACTTGGAAAATATACTCACAGGAAAACATTTACCTGCATTGGCTTTCCAATGGCTTTCTGGAACATCGTGGACATGCCCGACAGGAAATCACTGGGGATGTCAGAACCCTTGACGTTGGTAAAAACCTGTAAAAGAGGCATTCTTAGGCCGAAGAGATGATCCCGAACACGCGAAAGATAATTCAGTGTGTGAGGGAGACGACAGAATTATGGTTGAGAACTGTGTGAGACCTTCATGTATTGTCGTGATGGTTGTCGACCGACATGTGAACTTAATGATAAAATTTTTAATACCTCACGCCTTTTTGAATGTGGCAAGCTTTAGCTTTGTCATCTCTGCGTGGAATACAATAAAACCACTTGTCTTATCTGAAGGTGGAAAATCCGGTGCTTCAAATGGAGCAAAGTCTATTATTTTACTCTCTTTCTTTGACGAGACATTTCAAACAAACGACTGTAGCGAAAATTCTTAACAGAATTTACAAGCACCCGGGTGGTAGACATGTTGCAGTATACAAATATGATTTCGCTTAATATTAACTCGCTCGTTTCTGATTGTAGAGCGCTAAGAATTTGACCATGACAAGCAAAATGTCTAACAAGCCCTAAACTACATTTTAATTAGTCACACATCGGATGTCGAGCCCAGAATTTAACACCACCCTTTGACAGTAGCAGAAGGATAAAAATAAAGTCATTAGGGCCTAAGTGAGCACAGCCAAAACAATCCAGATTATTTTTGCACATGACAGGTAATCAAATCAAGTACAGCATTATGAACCACGTGTTGATAATTAGACAAGATATGATGACACGAAATTAAACGCAAAGCAAAGCAATGTGTTGGAATGAATATCAGTTCCATGCGCACTAAAGGATTTTGCCAAATATACCCATTTGTAACCATACGACGAGAGTGTTACTGTTGTTGAACTACTTGGAGCGTGGTTTAAAATGTCTCAAATTGAACTGTTATGACTTGACTGCTCACGCACACGCCAATCACCAACCTGTCCGTTCTTTGTGGACGGGCAAAATGAATCTTGTTTGGTGGCAGCTTTCGGAAGGGGTGGGTTAAGAGCAATTTGAAGCAGGCAAACATCATAAGACTGCACATGCACCAAATTCTGAAGGGATTCCATCCCTTCAAAATGTGATCAATCATCTGTTTATTGTACCGCCTGTGGTGCAATACTGTGTCCCAGTTTGGCACTCGGCTTTAACGGAAAATTAAAATAAAAAAAAAAATAAAATAAAATTGAGCAAAGCCATTGGAGGGCTTGTAGCCTCATTCAAGCAGCTGTAGACAGTGACACAACACTTCAAACAACAATTCAAAGTTTATTTGATGAAAATCGGTTTTGGAATGGCTGAGACATCAAAAATTATTATTATTCTTTTTTAAAACCCAAAACAAAGCGATTGAAATGAAAAGTGGGTCCTACCTTTTATTCGCATCGCTTTGTTTGGGATATCTCAGTCATTTCAAAACCAATTTCATCAAATAAACGTTGAATTCCTCATAGAATTACATGCTCTTTCATATTTCTCAAGTGGTTTCTCAATCATCTCACCAAAAAATGTTAGATACCTGAAATTAGGTCTCAACCAAAACTATACGACCCTTTTAATAGCAAACGCGAAAAGCTGGTTGTCAAATTGGGTAGAGGGCGCTGACCAAAACAGATGAGTCACCCTCTCGTCGTTGATGGCTCCCTTTGCAGTTTATTGTGCCAGATATTCGTAATCGGAAAATGAAATAATTTTCGTTATTTCGAAGGTTAGTTATGTCGAAGGTTTGTCAATCCGAAAACGAAATAAGGTTATTACGTACATTTCTTTCATTTTCGGATTAACGAGCTTTATTTAATTTTTCGGATTAACGAACCCGGAATAATGTACCTTATTACTCATTTTCGGACGAATGAACCTGCGAAATAAAAGACCTTATTTCAGTTTCGGATAAATAAACCTGCGAAGTAAAGCTTTATGTGTTCGGATTAACGCACCCTATTTCATTTTTTCCCACCTTTCACCTTATTTTCACCTTATTCTGTTTTAACGTACTAATGTACAAGGTGAGGGAGGTGTACTTCCCTGCTTGTACTTAGAACTGTTTTCTACAACCTTGGTATATTCTTCCTCACGCAATGTTAACTTTACAATGATTGTAAGCCATTTCCGGCATAGCTCTTTGGATTACCTCATTTTCTTCCTTCTTAGTCTTTCTGACCCCTTTCCTTAGCTCATTTCCCCGCTACATTCAAATGTCATCAAGCACAGACGTACACAGACAGGCACACACACTTGCATTTATAGGATGGTACATAAACATGTCTACACATACTCAAACACACAGGCACAACATTATACACATTCCCCAAAAATACACCATCAGGACAATTCACGCATACCTCAACGGATTTTTTTTCTTATTTTTTTAATCCACGTTTCCAAGTTAATGAACCATTAGATATAAAGTCTCCATTAGTAATTTTGTGATTTTTTTTTGGCGAATTTTGTCATTTTATGTTACCAGATCTATGTAGAGAAGATTATTTAATTTGTGATTCATGGTTTTGAAATAGCTTTTGGTTTATTCATGTGTGCGTATGTAACAAAATCCTGATGTACAATATTGTGAGTATAGAAGATTATTTAAGATTTTGTTAAGATTATTTAACTCACATTAACACATTCTTTACACCCACAAAAACACACACATACACACACAAGCACACCCACACAAAACACCCCCGTACATCTACATGCATGGTCACAATGGGTTATGTGTGTACATGCAATTCTGTAGGCTGTTACAGTACAGTTCGTACATCAGCAGTATATAAATTTTTCATTTATTTCACTTTCAGAAAAATAAAGTTTCTACTATAGTTATCAGCCTGATTGCCTTTTTAGATCAGATCTGGGTCCAAGTTTGCAAGGAAAAGGACATCACAATGTCAGATAAGTGACGTTGATTTAGCCCAAAGTTATTCAATGAAAACCATGCATTTATTCTCCCTTACATCTACAAAATCACTTATCTCTTTAATCTTGATAATCTACATGATCTACAATGGTATAAAAGCGTGTTTTAACATACATTATGGAAAGCGCGCTAGAAAAAAAAAATATTATTATTATTATTATTATTTCAGTTTCGATCATGTCGATGTATACGATGTATACAAATAACCATTTGTTATAAATAAGAAAGAAATCGTGGTAATTACATCCATGAAAACTTTGGCGACAATTTACTTACAAATGTCATAAAACGACACGCTGTAAAATCTCATAAGTTTTATAATGGTTGTCCTTCACTTGAATTCATTCTGGGTCTTTTTCTTTCCTTAAATGTAGAGTCATGAAAAATCTCCTTAACCTAACACATCTATTTTAAAACGCAAAGGGTAATGTTTCTTATCCCTCCAATATTCTTCTCCTATTTTATTGTCCTTTTCCCTCTCACAGATGTAGATGAAGTGATATATTTTTTCCACATGAGATTATGCAATATTGAATATCGCGACTATTATTTTTTCCCTGTCTGAATACAATGTCATGCTTTACATTATTCGAAACGAAGATTACTTTACAAACTTGAACAATACTTTATGAACACTTGAAAAAATCAAGCACTTGCTTATACATATTACAAAACTCATGTTCTACTCTACATTGTCACACTTTCTTACAATTTAGCACATTATTTTGTCACTGAGAGTATTGTCATATTTGTACTTACCAATTTAGTATTATTTGAGCGATGTTAATATTCTTTCGGTATAATTCTTTTTACAAAATGAGAGTATGAGCATGCATCGAAAATGCATCTCTTAAGGAGACATACAAGCATTCGATATGGGGGATAAACCTGAATTTTTGACATTATTACTATTTTACCTTAGACGTGTTTTGCTTTCCCTTGGAATACTCTTAAACCTGCTTCCATTCCTTTATAAATCCTTTTCATTCCTTTATCAGCTGTTTATATTTTCCCGAGCTATAATAAAAAAAAATAAAGTAATTGTGAAAATGAAGTGTAATGATTGGGGAAAATAGATACGACACATCCATTACACGTATAACCATTTCCTAAGCTATGGACCTGTATTTGTATAGCAATCAATCATTTATTTTCAGAATTTTTTTTCGTCCAGAAAGGTGGATGTCCATTCCATCGTACAGTCTGCTAGACTGGCTCTTTGAAGAATGCAAACGTTGTGTTGTTCCATCCTGCGTCTTGGGCGGCAAGGTCCTTGAAAACAACAACGATTCTGTAATTGGAAGATGGATTCATAAACTATTTTATCCTAGCATTAAAGGGACTGTACAGTACTGGTTGAGGTGAGGATTCAGGTTTATTTTTTTTTTTCGTGAGATAATGAGAAACCGCTTATGGAATATGAAAGAACATGTAATTTCAAGAAGGATTTAACGTTTATTTGATGAAAATTGGCCTTGAAATGGCTGAAACATCCAAAATAGCAGTCCTAATAAAATTGACAGGCCACGACTTTTATTAGGATCTTTTTGTTTTTCCTTGTTTTAAGATATCTCAGTCATTTCAAAATCGATTTTCATCAAACAAACTTTTGATCCCCCTTAGAATTGTATGCTCTTTCACATTTCAAAGAGTGGTTTCTAAATATCTCGCAAGATGTTGAATCCTCACCGCAACCAGTACTGTACAGTCCCTAGTTACAGAAAGAAAGCTGTACGCATAAGATATTAAAAAACAAAAACAAAAACGAAGAGACGGCATAGCAAACAAAACACCTAAAGGTTAAACAAAAGGCCAAAAATTGACCAAACAAACAAAACGCAAAGAATTATACGAAGAATTATATCTTTCCTTTTTTTTTTAGTCTGCATAAGTATACAGATCAAGAGGAGCAATACCAGATCAGAGACCTGTTTCATAAAGATTCATGCTAAGATTGATCGTAAGATTAATGCAATGTAGAAAAGTCACGCTCTATCTGCTGAAAACTTGTGCTAGAAATCAAGCTTAAGTATATAGCTTTATGAAACAGACTTACATTGATCTTACCTTCGATTCACCGAGTTACTGTTGATAATCCGGTTACAGCTCGTTATTCCGAAGGTTCGTTATTCCGAAGGCTCTTTATTCCTAAGATTCATTATTCCGAAGGTTCATTGTTCCGAATTTCATTTTCGGATTAACCGATCTTCGGAATAACGAACCTTCGGAATAACGCCACAAATTTTCGGATTAACGAACCCCTTTTCATTTTCGGATTAACGAACCTCTAGGCATAGGGAATTTGCGTGTTTCGGATTAACGACCCTTCGGAACAACGAACCTTCGGAATAGCGAACCTTCGGAATAACGAACAGCACCCGATAATCCGACCGTATAAAATCCATAACAAATCCCATTTGCATGCCTTAAATGAAGAGTTGTATAAATACAGTGGTATGTTGAAGAGAGTATCATTTTAGAAACTCCCATAAAAGTATTGAAAGTGGAAGGAAACAGTTAGTACATTTTTATTGACCGTTAGATTTTGAATTGAATTTTTTTTTCGGGGCTCAAGGTAAATTCCAGTACATTACTAGGCTACCTTTGCAGACCCATGCACTGCATGTGTGTCCATCATGTATATTTTGTGAAGAAAGTTCATCAAAACTTACAAACATTTCTATATACATTCTTGTCACACACTCTGTATGTTATTACATCAGCTCTTATACTTTTAGATTTGTGTTTATAGATAAAAGATACAGAAGACTGCAACTAAAAGGCTTATGTGTGGCTGACACACAGAACTATACGTAGTTGAGTTTTGTGCATTATTCAAATTGTAGATAACTGTTGACTTCCAAATTTCTCAGCAGTGGCCTAAACAAATCCCCTGAGGTTCATATTTAATGTTTTGCTGCATTTTGGGAGGTCTGTAAAAGGTATCCCCTACCTTTAATGAAACTGGCCCTTGACGTGCCTGATGTAAGAATGGGTTGACCTCACGAAAAGCCAATTTAAACCATAGAACTATAGAGTCAGATGACAGTGTATGGCCATCTTCGCCAACCATGATATATATACATGCTGCGTCTTGAAATCTTTTTAAAGTTGAAGACTGAAGTTATAGTTATTTATCATGAAGAGTTAGACAAGTCAGTCATGAAACTCCTATATATAGACGTTTCAATAGCTTATGGCAGGCTTCCGCCATGCTGACTGACGATCAATACTCACCCAAAATTTCGATTCATCATTTCTTTTAAAGGAATTAGGTGATAATCAGAGTGTGTGCAGGGACATAACTTCTACCAATACTCACTGCAGACAGAAATCGATACTTTGTGAATCGCAAGTCGACGAAGCAAAAGCCATGGACTGATTAATTACGGCGTGCTATCTTAAGAAAGAACCTTGCTTACCTATCAGGTTTTATTCCAATCTTCGCCAACTCAGCTGTGATGACTTGAGTAAGAACCTTGTTTTCTTCCACGCCTAGGTTTCCAATGCATGTCAAGTCCACCTTTGCGAGTGGTTCTCCGGACCCTCCGAACATCATAATTTGATTAGGGAGCAAATGGACCATGATAAACTATGTTAGAAAAGAAAGAAAGAAAGATTTTCAGTTAAAAAAGAACTCCTTCTTCTGTTCCACATGAACACGAAGAAATAATGACCATAAGTGCCATCATAAATATGATCCAAATTGGTTCAATATAACCATTCATTATTAAACTTCAAGTAAAATTCTGAATAATGAATAATATAAAGTCATTACTGTCATTATAAGCAGTCCCATCATCCTCATCCGCATTGCCATTTATGCCTTTTAATGACACATAATAGCCATCGTTTGTAATGCAGGTATAGATATATCTTTCGGTGAAGAAGAATATGTTTCTGTCATGAACGAAGCTCGATAATCCCAATGTTAGATCGATCACTTATTATTTTCTGTTATTCTCTCATTTTGAATAAGAGGATAGCAGAAAATAGAATGTGATCGATATAACATTGGGCTTGCCCTTGCTTTCTCCCTCCATTTTCTTCAAAGGCATAATAAACTGATGAAGGCTTATACGATATAGTCGGGACAACGGATATATTGTCCGTAGAGCGTAATTTAATGTTGTGATGTGTTTTCGAAATAAGCTCTCCAGATCACTTTGGTTATGCCACAGACGCTTTTCGGTGTTTTTAGAATTCGTTCCGAGAAAATGCTGATGCTGATGCATGGTGAAACTTCATTGTACAAGTGATCGTATAACGGATCCACATGCACTATGCATGTAAATCAATCATCAGATGAATTATCATGCTTTCACCAAATATGAAGCGTCGCTCGTCAATGCAAGAAGAAATTGCAAACAACTACTTTAGTGGAGCGGCATAGCCGAACAATTGTGCATTTTGTGATAAAAGCACCAAATTTCGTACACTGGTTGACAATCACATTCAGATTAAATTTAGATATTGGGCCATTGTAAACAGCGCCCTCAACGGCCATGGCAGCCATTTTTCAAAATGGCTGCCATAAATGCCATGTTTTCGTAAAATTTGCTAATTTAGTAGAGAATAGTCAATAAGATTTTGGCTAGAAATGGAAAAGTACATTCAAAATAAATCTAGATATTGGGCCATCGGAAGTAGTGCCCTCAACGGCCATGGCAGCCATTTTTCAAAATGGCCACCATATATGTCATTTTTTCAAAATATTTGCTAACTTCAGAAATGAAAGCCAGTAAGATTTTGCAAACAAGTGGGAAACTACATTCAAAATGAATTTAAATATTTGGCCATTGTTAACTGCGCCCTCAACGCCCATGACAGCCATTTTTCAAAATGGCTGTCTAATGTGCCACTTCTTCGATGATTTTGCAAATTTCAGAAGGGAAAAGTTAGTAAGCTTTTGCCCATAAATGTTAATACATTCAAAATTAATTTAGATATTGGGCCATTGTAAATTGCGCCCTCAACGGCCATGGTAGCCATTTTTCAAAATGACCGCCATGAATGTAATTTTTGTTAAAAAATGCATTAATTTCAGAAGGGAAAGCCATTTTTTTCTTTTTTTTTTTTTGTTGCAAACAAGCGGGAAATTGCATCCAAAATAAATCCAAAATAAATAAAGATATTGGGCAATTGAAAATTGCGCTCTCAATGGCTATGGCAGCCATTTTTTTTTTTTTTTAAATGGGCACCATAAGTGCCACTTTTTCATTAGGAATTTCATTTTCAAAAGGAAAAGTCAATGAAATTTTGGTTATAAGTGGGGAATGACATTTAAAATAAATTTCTATATTGGTCCATCAGAAATTGAGCCCTCAACGGTCATGGCAGCCATTTTTCAAAATGGCCGCCATAAATGCTATACTTTCGAAAAGATTTACTAAAATTAGAAAGGAAAGGCAATGAGATTTTGCAAACAGGTGGGAAATTACATTCAAAAGTAAACTTATTGGGCCATTGCAAATTGCCCCCTCAACGGCCATTCCAGCCATTTTTCAAAATAGCCACCATGAATGTCTTTTTTTTTTCGTAAAGTGTTGCAGACGTCAATCACAATTTCTACGAAGGTGCAAAATTACATTCAAACTGAATTTGATGATAGGCCATCCAAAAGTGCACCCTCAACAGCCATAGCAGCCAAGTTCAAAACAGCTGCCATGGATGATCTCCCCCCCTTTTTTTTTGCAAAAAAAAAAAATGCTTATGTCAGAAGGAAAAGTCAATAAGACTTTGCAGACAAGTTGAAAATTATGCTAAAAAATGAATTTAAGTATAAGGTCTTCTTAGAAGGCGCCCTCTTTTTGGAAAGATTACTAATGGCACCATCAACGAGCATGGCAGCCATTTTCCAAATGGCCACTATAGATGCTATCTATTTCTTGAAAATATGATAATGCCAGAAGAAAACAATAAAATTTCTTGTGCAAATTGACAAAGGACATTCAAATAAATTTGAATATGATTTTAAATGAAGATATTGAGCCACCATATAAACATCGTCCCCAGCTCTCTGTCAAAATGGCTTCCAGACATTCCTTTTTTTTATTTGCTTATTCCAGAAGAGGAAAGCAATAGAATACTGCTAAACAGCCATTATATCTAATGCAATCTGGTGTTCAAAGAAAGTTATATTTTAAAAAACGGTTTCATTGATGGGTTAGTTCTAAATTCATGTTTTCAGTAAAGTTCTAATTGCAGTATTTCGCGTGTGACGGCTAACAGTATGGATATCAAAGGTATGTGTTTTTATGGAAGCATAGCAAGTAAATTAACTTTTTTTCGTACAATGAAAGGCCATTTTTTTCGTATCTGTCTTAAGAATATTTAGGAAGTTACATTTTAGAATAGATACACGTCATATTGTCCCATATATTCAATGATATGGTGTTACTGTCAAAGTTAATACATGGCGTCATTATCCCTACATATTCATATTACTCTTTTTCTGAAATTTTTCATGTTTGCCACCTAAAATATGTATTCATCATTGGTGAGATATACTCGCGAAGCATTTGCCTTGTTTAATTTAGTTGTTCCTCAAATGATTTCTTTAACACCATATTTCAGATTATATAATGTCTCGTGAGTATTCTACTGTCTTCTCCTTCTGAAGTTAAGCAGATTTTTAAGACAAAAAAAGAAGAGGAGTGTGTTGTAGCCATTTTGACAAACAGCTGAAATAGCCATTGAGAACACAGCTTATGATTACTCAATGTCTAAACTTCTTTGTATGTAATTGTCAACTTGCGCAAAAAAAAAAAAAAAATTATTGTCTTCTTCCGGCATTAGGACATCTTCATAAAAGAAAAATGGCATCTATAACAGCCATTTTGAAAAATGGCTGCAATTACCGTTATTAGCAATTTTCTTCTTCTTGAAATTTTTGCGAAGGAACAATATCTAAGGTTAATGCAATCTAGATATTATATTGTTTGATTTTAAACATTATTTTCAATAATTCTATGTACACATTTGATGACTTTTCTTTCTAAAAATACCATTTTTTAAAACCAAATGATTATGACAATGGCAGCCATTTTGGAATATGGCGGCCATGGCCGTTGAGAGCAGTATTATGATAATCTAATACAAATATTTATTTCAAATATAATTGTCAAATTGTGTGTAAAATCTTATTGACTTTTCCTTTTGGAATTAGTAAATTCAGAGAAAAAGGTGGTATTTATGGCAGCCAATTTCAAACATGGCCGCCATTGGCATTGAGGGCGCAATTTGCGATGGGCCAACATCTTAATCTATTTTGAATTTTATTTCCCACTCATTTGCAAAATCTTGTTGATTTTCCCTTCTGAAATTTTTAATTTTTTGCAAAGAATTGCATTTATGGAGACCATTTTGAAAAAAAAAAATGGCTGTCATGACTATTAGGGGGCGCAATTTGCGATGGCCCAATATCTAAATTTATTTTAGATGTTATATCCCACTCGTTTGCAAAATCTTATTGATTTTTCCTTCTGAAATTTGTAAAATTTTATGAAAACTGGCATTTATGGCGGCCATTTTGAAAAATTGGCTGCCATGGCGGTTGAGGGCGCTATTTACGATGGCCCAATATCTGAATTTACTTTGAATGATATTTCCGACACGGTTGCAAAATCTTATTGATTTTCTCTTCTGAAATTTGTACATTTTTACGAAAAAGGGCATTTTTGGCGGCCATTTTGAAAAACTGCCTGCCATGGCCGTTGAGGGCGCAATTTGCGATGGCCCAATATCTTGATTTATTTTGAATGTTATTTCCCACTCGTGTGCAAAAAAATACTGATTTTTCCTTCTGAAATTTTTAATTTTTTGCGAAAAATGACATTTATAGCGGCCATTTTGGAAAATGGCTGCCATGGCCGTTGAGGGCGCAATTTGCGGTGGCCCAATATCTAATTTATTTTGAATGTTATTTCCCACTCGTTTGCAAAATCATATTGATTTTCCCTTCTGAAATTTAAATTTTTTTACGAAAAATGGCATTTATGGCGGCCATTTTGAAAAATGGCTGCCATGGCCGCTGAGGGCGGTATTCATGATGGCCCAATATCTGAATTTACTTGAATTGTCATTGTCAACATGTGTACGAAATTTGGTGCTTTTATCATAAAATGCACAATTCCTCTAATTTTTCAAGCTATGCCGCTCCACTACTTATCAAATTATCATTTGTACCTTTTCTGGCTTTCCAATTGCCTTCTGGAACGCCGATGACAGATTCGCTTGGAAGTCACTTGGGATGTCGACATCTTTTACATTGGTAGACACGTGTAAAATGGGCATTTTGCATGTTTACAACCACTTTCCAACGAACACTAGATACCGGAAACAGCACGTCGTAAAGATACAATGGCTTCAGTGCAGTTTGCTTTCGGCAGCTAACTTTGGTTAGGTGCCCTGCCAACATGTGTCACTTACGTCAATTTTGTGCCCGGTCATATATACTTGCCTTCAGGCGCAAATATCTATCATTTGGTAAGAGGTCACATTTCAATTGCCTATTAGAGGCAAAGTCCATACAATCATTCTTCTGCAATAACTTATGTGAAAACAGTCAAACATTTTCGATTTCACTAGTGCTCGATAGGTTGCGCAGTATAATAATACACAAACTTAAAGAGTGGCAATCCGTCGAAGGAAAAATAAAACGATTACATACGTTATTGTATATGTGACTTTGCAGTTTGAAATATTGAAAATGGTTTACCTCTATGTGAAGTGCATTTTTCCACCTATGTGTCCTACCCCATACATTATCACAGTAAACATGCCATAGATAGTTCACCTTCATATCAGATTTTGATATAATAAGATGTGCCCATACTACAGTGTACTAGTTTGCACAATCACTCTCGAGTCAAATAACAGGTTTTTGTGTGTTTTCTTCTTGAAACGGAAAGAGAGAAAACAAAATATCTGGGCGTTGTTTGATAGAAACTTGTGAGGAGACCATGATAATCACTACATCTTCAAATACCCTTCCAATCCTCCCTACCCGATACCACCTGATACTAAGTGGAGTGGGGTTACAGTTCTTTATTCCGGAGGTTCGTTATTTCGAAGGTTGGTAATTCTGAGAATGGAATAATGTTCGTTATTGTGGAGGTTCGCCATTTTATATCCGACAATGAAATAAGGTAATAAGACAATGAAGAGCGTTGGGAGTATGCACCGAATGTGACATTAATGTGCAGTTTAGAATTTGTGCTACGTCATATTTGTCGCGGGCAAATATTATCATTTGGTATCTGCTAGGGCAAATATCACTTTAGTCGGGTACCATGTTGTTGACCTATATATAAATAAACCAGTATTTGTATGTGATACTGCTGACTAAAGTAAATAGTTCATTGCGTGCTATCGAAAATCTTTTATAACTGTTGCTAACGCATGATATTTTCTTGAAAAAAATTCAAGCAAACAATGACTGTACATGATATTCATAGTTCTTATCATCTCCTCTGTAAACACGTTTCAAATAAATAGTCAAATTGACTTCAGCAAGAAGAGTAGAACAATGATATGTGCATTTGTTCATACAGTTATCTATCTCTGGCTACTCTTGCAAATTGATACAGTGACACCGAACACAGTCAAATTTGCACGTGAGATATAAGGTAAAAGATATGCATGAAAATATTGTACAATCATCTTTTCATTACAATAATTGTGACTATTAATTGGCTCTTCTTTTACAAAGTCATCACCGCAAAACAGTAATATCTTCTTTTATATATTTTATATCTATAGAAAAAAAAAAACCCAAAGAAGAATGAGAAATTAGAGTGCAAGGAAGTGGAGCATTTTTGGAGGGTATGACAGTTACATCTCGAAAAGAATGTCAGTTTTTTAATTCCCTAGCTTTTTTTTTTCCGGGCTAAATTCGTTTGTATCCACTCCGTCTATTAAAGTCAAGAAATACATGGAGATAATCATTACCTTGCGAAGCTGCAAGACCCCAGCCAACCTTGTAATATCCACATATATCATGTCAGTTTAACTCAGTTCAGTGTAATTCAATTCAGTTAAAATCTTATATTCAATTTCGGTGTGAACATGGCATACACTTCACTCATTGTTGTTGCTGTTGTTGTTTGTGTAGCAAAGGAATACTGTGTGACTGTAGACGATATTGTGAGATGCACTTGACAGGTTACTGACAAAACGTAGCAAAATATTGTAATACAAAAAAGAGAAATGTAATAAAAAACAAGTTTAAACGACATGTTATGTACTAGAATGGAGGGACCCACCGAAAAGACAAATAATATGTTGGCACCTCTGGAGAAAGAAAAAAAAAAATAGTCAAAAAGAATAATTTGGAAGCTGCAGACAAGAATGACAAGCCAGGTATATGACAACAGACGATTGTTTGGAGAGGGCGCTATTATCATATTGGTAAAGGCTTCACCTGGGGCATGTTTCACAAAACTTGTCATCAGTGACAAGATGTCACAGATGTGACAAGCTACGGAAATCTTTGCAGCTGATTGGCTGAGAGCAAATTTGTCATAGAAATGTGGCAGTTGTCACTAATGACAAGTTTTATGAAACGCCCCCCTGAACCATCCATTTTCTCAGTATAATAAAATCAGCAACAGGCCCGATTCTCAAAGGACAAGTTCTCCATGAAACAATTATGTGTGAATTGAATGAATGCAGCAGTATGAGTAGAACACATCTGTGAAAGTTTGAGGAAAATATGAAATATGACAATCCGCTCAAAAGTTATGCAGTTTTGAAATTTCAGTGCCGCCACCGCTAGACGAGATGACTAATACAATTTGTGATGTCACCTGCGTAGAACTATATTTATTGTGAAGTTTTTTGTTTTGTTTTTATTTCGCGAAGGTATCAAGCCGCGATTTCTATTTTCTTTTCTTTTTTTTTTTTTTTGGTTTTTCAGAGTGTGATGAGTCAACACGAACTTTTTTTAGACTCTCAAAGTTAAGATTTATGGTAAAAGTCGTCTAAAGCTACAGGCTAAGGATATTTGGGGATATGAGCTTGCGAATGATATCGAAATTTTCATGAGCCCTGGGAAACTTTGAACTTCCACGTTTTGTTTGTTGTAGTTGATTTTTATTTTAGGTACAATATTATGATTGATGGAGCCTTCACAATCCTGCATGTTTAAATTCACTCCAGTTATCAAAACCACCTTAAATCATTTGGAATAGCACTCGGCCACTCTTGTTCATAAAAAAAAAGATAATTGACAATACAAAGCAAATGGTATCAATCAAGCGATTCATGCAGGCTCTACAAAACTATGATCTCATCTTCTAACGTCATTAAGACCAATGGCGGATCGGGGGGGGGGGGGGGGAGGGGGCGCACCGGGAGCGCCCCTTTTACTTTTTGTTAAAACATCAGAAGAAATGAAAGGGGGTACGTGCGCCCCTTTTAATTTCTGTTTTTATTTTCAAAGAACCTGTATTAAATTTGTCAGCGCCCCTTACCCCTTACGGAATTCTTGGGTCTGCCCCTAAAAACTGACATCATTGAATTAGGTTCCTGTACGGTGAATCTGGGACAGGAACATAAAAGGATGAAACTTCTTCAGTGAAGTTCAACTGATAAGATTCATTTCATTTCATTTTATTTCGAATGAAAATAAATAAAATGAAATGAAAAATGAACATGAAATGATAGATGTCTTTCACATGATTCTACACATGATTCTACACATTGAGTCATGCTCATTATGAATTGCACTTACAGCTGTAAAAGGATACGCAGTCATCATTGTTTGATAGTGGTTATACTGTATTCGTCACCCACAACCTGACAACCACAGCTGAAATCGTGTGTCTGAACGCTTTCAATAGAGGCTTTCTGTAAGTAAGCGCACGAAATCTCACACTTGTCATGCTTGTTAATGAAAGACCAAACCCGACGTCTGATATCAAAATATTTTAGGGTTGCTGCTTTCTGAGTAGCTTTGACTGTGAATATGACTCATCGCCATAATAAACTGCACAAAGACATCTTTGACATTTTTGTTGACGTACGGTCTCCGGGTCCTTCGAATCACAATGTGAGTGTCGCTTGGTTTGGCACCTGGCGGGGATCCGTGGTGACTGCGATACCACAGCAACGATTCCGCAGTCGAACTTCTGACCTGACATGGGGAAAAAGCTTTTTTAAACCCCGAGATCGTGAATGTAGTAGCAGTATTACTCTTACCGTATTATGATATTGTTGTCCACCACTACACATTTGGAGAACCCCTGTGTTATCTCAAACGTTATGGTTGAATGTAATAATCAGTCACTTGATCTTTGCCATAGTGACCGCCACCACCACCACCACCATCATCATCATTCCCATCATCATTGCCGTCATCATCACTGACTAGGTCTTGGGTGGATCCAGTGGCGTATCTAAGGGGGGGCAAGGGGGGCACGTGCCCCGGGCGCCACTCCTTTGGGGCGCAAAAAACGAAAAAACGAAAAAAAAAAAAGAAGAAGAAGGAAAAAAAAAAAAGAAGAAGAAGGAAAAAAAAAAGAAGAAGAAAAAGAAAGAAAAAAAAAAGAAAAAAAAAACCCAACAAACTCGCCCGGACGGGGGGAAGGAGAAGGAGGGAGGGGGGGGGGGGGCAGAAAACAAAATCAAACAAGATAAAAACAAAAAATGATGACGCGGACAAAATGAAAATGTTAATTGTGTTCACACAAGGAGTCCATGTTTTGTAAGATGAAATATACAAAATTTTTTCGGGTCGCTCGCCAACATTTATATACTAAAAAAAAGTCCTCAGTTTGTTGGTGTAATTCGTTATTTATGAGGCCGTCACTACATCTTGATTAGAATTGTAAGATTTAATAAGCAAAAAAAAAATGACAAGAATTCCATATTTTGTAAGCTGAAATACAAAAATTTTCGGCTCGCTCACTGCGCTCGCTCGCCAAAATTTATCAAAAAAAAAAAAAAAGGATAAGAACAAACGTCATGATGACGCCCAAATATACAAATTTCGGCTCACTCGCGCGTACTAATTTAGAGTATTTTTCAAGTCCTCAGTTTGTTTGTATAAATCGTTATAAGGCCGTCACTATGTCTTGATTAGAATTGTAAGATTTAATAAGCAAAAAAATGACAACAATTCCATGTTTTGTAAGCTGAAATACAAAAATTTTCGGCTCGCTCGCCAAAAATTTTTCAAAAAAGATAAGAACAAAACGTCATGATGACGCCGAAATACAAATTTCGGCTCGCTCGCGCGTACTAATTTGGAGTATTTTATCAAGTCCTCAGTTTTTTGGTATACTATCGTTATCTATAAGCCGTCAATATTATCTTGATTAGAATGACAAGAATTCCATGTTTTGTTTAAAGCTGAAATACAAAATTTTTCGGCTCGCCCGCTGCGCTCGCTCGCCAAACTTTATCAAATAAAAAAAATATATGAACAAAACGTGATGATGACGAGGAAATATACAAATTTCGGCTCACTCGCGCGTACTAATTTGGAGTATTTTTTCAAGTCCTCAGTTTGTTGGTATAAATCGTTATTATCTATAAGGTCGTCACTATATCTTTATAAGAATTGTAAGATTTAATAAGCAAAAAATGACAAGAATTCCATGTTTTGTAAGCTGAAATACAAAAATTTTCGGCTCGCTCGCTACGCTCGCTCGCCAAAATGTATCCAAATTTATTACATTTAAATCACCCTCAAAAGACCCCTTTTAAGTGCTTGAAAAGCATATCATGTGGACTTTTTTAAAGTCCCTACCCGGGATAGGGTTGGGGTTGAACACTTTTTCAGAAATTAGGGGCGCAATTTTCGCGCTTGCCCCGGGCGCCGTTTTCCCTAGATACGCCACTGGGTGGATCAACATCAACATAACGGGAATAGCAATATTGCTCCTTTGCTGCAGATCAGAGCTCTCACCAACGTACGGCCACGTTTCCTTAACAGTCACACCTCCGTGCTCGCTCTCACATTACAGAGCATCGAGGGATGTCTCTTTTGGAAGTCGAGTTACAGTAACTGGTGACTCACAATGTAAGCATTTCACATTTCATGCATGTTCAAAATCTTATGTCACCTATAAAGGATACTACCTGACCCAATTGAGACAAAGGTCTCCCTCTCTTTCTATCCTATCTCCCCCCCCCCCTCTCTCTTTCTCCACTGTAATTGTGGAGAGTTTAGTTGCAATATAAGTCAAAACTAAGATTTCCATTAATTGTGTTCACTACTGTATCCATTCGACCTGCACATCAACGAAGTATAGATGTATGACCATAATTCCATTTCTTCTTCTTTTTTTTTCTTTTCTTAATAGAAAGCAAAACTTGAGTAAAAAATAGTCTTTGTACAGTCCAACCTACTATTGCCCATTTTTTTTTCTTTCATATGTTTATGTCAACGTTTTTCGTTTTGCTTAATCATGCTTGCATAATTTCTTCCTTTTTTTTTTTTGGAGGAGGGAAGAAATCTTGTTCGGATGCAACATCTATTGTATTTATAATATGTTTAGGCGCAGGTTGGATATGACTCGCATGTATGTTGTCTTTCTGAGTTGAATGAGCTGAATGTCGTATTGAATGAGAGCACGAAGCAAAGGATGGAGGGGAGATGTATGTATATGTATATATATATGTATATATATATATATATATATATGTTGCGCATTCACTTGTTGGCTCCGATATAACGAAGAATCAAGAAATAAACTAGTAATGCATTATTTCACAAAATAAGAATGAGTTTATTGAACAACTTAGTTGTTCATTGAGTTGTTCAATAAACTCATTCTTTGCAACTGATTGACAAATTGCCCTACATCGACGGAAATAAGCACTGAATTGGTCAGTGTTTTAGTAGTAGCCATGATAAAAAATCATGGGCGTACATACTCGAGCAGGATTCGAACCTACGACCTCCTGATCACCGGACAGGCGTCATCTCCACTAGACCACCGAGCTTTCGCCCGACAGCAAGTGTTTGGTTCTAATCCTTATAGCGTGCAGCGGGTACTGCTTTGTTATTCAAATTCATGAAATTCTTCCGTCGAGATGTTTTCATTGCAACTGATTGACAAATTGCCCTACATCGACGTAAATAAGCACTGAATTGATCAGTGTTTTAGTAGTAGCCATGGTAAAATATCATGGGCGTACATACTCGAGCAATGTAGGGCAATTTGTCAATCAGTTGCAATCGCCATTATTGTCATTATGTGTCATTCTTATGTTATAATCATCAGTATCATCATAGTCGCCATTAGTCGCAATTTGTCAATCAGTTGCAATGAAAACATCTCGACGGAAGAATTTCATGAATTTGAATAACAAAGCAGTACCCGCTGCACGCTATAAGGATTAGAACCAAACACTTGCTGTCGGGCGAAAGCTCGGTGGTCTAGTGGAGATGACGCCTGTCCGGTGATCAGGAGGTCGTAGGTTCGAATCCTGCTCGAGTATGTACGCCCATGAATTTTTATCATGGCTACTACTAAAACACTGATCAATTCAGTGCTTATTTACGTCGATGTAGGGCAATTTGTCAATCAATTGCAATGAAAACATCTCGACGGAAGAATTTCATGAATTTGAATAACAAAGCAGTACCCGCTGCACGCTATAAGAATTAGAACCAAACACTTGCTGTCGGGCGAAAGCTCGGTGGTCTAGTGGAGATGACGCCTGTCCGGTGATCAGGAGGTCGTAGGTTCGAATCCTGCTCGAGTATGTACGCCCATGATTTTTTATCATGACTACTACTAAAACACTGATCAATTCAGTGCTTATTTACGTCGATGTAGGGCAATTTGTCAATCAGTTGCAATGAAAACATCTCGACGGAAGAATTTCATGAATTTGAATAAACTCATTCTTATTGGCGAAATAATGCATTACTAGCTTATTTCTTGATTCTTCGTTTTATATATATATATATATATATATATATATATATATATATATATATAATATATATACACAGACAGACATCATTGGTCTACCCCGTTGAAACAAAACTGAATAAATAGATAAATATAAATAAATGGTTGAAAAGAGATTGCAGTACGGGATAATGTTGTCCCACGTATTAATGAAGTGAGATGAAGTTGGGGAAAATGCGTTTTGGTGTCTGAGGTTCCTCTTTGAGTTATAATAATAGCACTGTCATTTTCCGTCTTTTTTTATAGTGTTCCCAATAAATCTAATTCGGAAATAACCTAGACATGCAATGACGATTTGTTTTCCTGAGTGACAAGCGTGTGTGTGACATCGAGGGTTATAAAGGCTCAAGACAAATCGCAAAATAATAAACAGTGACGAATGTTCTATATAGATTTATTTCTACATTATATCATTATTTAGGTCTAGTCATTTGAAGCTGTCTGGGTATATAACATATACAGATTTTGCATAAATATAGCAGACGCAACTTTATCAATTTGTATTCCTCGAAGAGCAGGCCCGATGATTGTGTCTAATGGGAAATGACTGAACTATCATGAATATACATTATGTCATCGTAATCATTAATATTACCAAATTTGGGCATGGAACGTGCTGGTGTATCAGGTGATGTAGGCCTACAGGCCATGAAGGGGTTTCCCAGGATTTCAGTTTCAGACAATCTGCGTTTGTTTTGTTTTTGTTTTTTTGTTTTTTGGTCTGATTTTGTTTGCTTCTTGTTTCTGTAAGCGTTTTCTGTATAGTACATTAATTGAGATTAGTTCTACTGGGTGGCGTCCCCGATAACTTCGCCAGTCAATAAAGGGAATGCCTGTTAATATCAACATTTTGCCCATTAACTTTGTGATTGGTAAGTAGTTGCCGGTAATACGAAGCAAAAGAAAGTTGGCAGTTCTCATGACATTCGCAATCGGCTCGATATTTTTGACTCACAAAAGTTGAACAAAGCACAAAAGAAAACACCAGCTTTTATTGAACCTGCAAACATAATAACACTCAACAGACTTACCAGCTGCGATCACCAAGCGCGTGATAAAGGTGCAGTCTAACACTCCCTGGCGGAAGAACCAGGGCCCGGAGGCGATTGACACCAAGTTTTAAGTTCATGGTAACTGGTATGTTTCACTGCTCAATGTCATGGGTCCAAATTTAGGCAAAGATTCAAATGCACAACCAAGTTTGGAAGCACTGCTTTCAAACAGGTCTACGTGACAGATAAAGTGATCATTTCTTCAATCTCCAATTTATTTCATTAACTGTACTTCCTTTCCGAAAGGCAAATCATCCCTTGACCGTCATCAACATTATGAACCTGAAAATGAAACAAAGTCACAACATGATGTCATGAAATATATTCAATTTGTAACCCAAAGTAAACTCATGCCTTAGTTCAAGTTCATAGTAATGACGAGGAGGTGAATTTATACCATGTCCATTATTCGACGGCTTTTAGTTTTACACCACCCTTTACGTAACACTTACTCTTCATCCGAAACCACTTTTATTCTCAAGTACAAGGTACTTGAGAAGATCCTTAAGTGAGGATCCTTAAGTGAGAAGATCCTTAAGTGAGAAGATCCTTAAGTGTATAATTCGATTTCAGTTTCACGTTAGCTTTGATGAATTGACACACTAAATAAAACAATTATTTTTCTTTTTCTTTCTGAGTTTAACAAATTGACAATTCAAAGAAGATCTCTTAACGAGGAATTTCAGACCAATTATCACTTTGGTTATAAGTTACCGTGATAAGAAAATAGTCATACGAGTACAGCAGTGAGCATTTTTTTAAAAATAAAAATCGGAAAAAAAATTGGGAAGTTATGGAATTGTGAAGTTTCTAGAATTTCCGCAGAACAGTTCTCGCATGACGTGAGCACGCAAATGAGTAAGCTGATGATGTCATCACCTCACAATTATTTTTTATTTGATCATGTAAAAAGAAAACCCGACGAAACTTCAACGTTTCTGTTATTGAGGTGTAAAACACGATGTTATTCCTAGTTGAATAACTTCAGAATGAAGATCACTTAGCTAATCAGGATTTGAGACTGGGGCTTTATTTCGTTTGAGTGAAAAACTGGAACTGTCACAATCTTGAGTACAAAAATATAATGATATTGCAAGATGTGAGGGGGATGACATCATCATTTCACTATCATGTCTACTCGTATTGTCAGTTAAAGAACTATTTCCTGAAAAATTACCGAAACTTCAAAATGTCATTACTTGCTTATTTTTCACCTGATTTTGATCAAATTTTCATTCTGTGCTACAAAACTGTACTCCTTTTCAGAATAACTTTCCTTTGCGCTGAAATTCCCCTTTGAGGGCCATTCCATTTCAATTTCAAGTTGGTTCTGATAAATCAATATAGTAAATAAAACAATGAATTCTGTTTATCTGAGTTTAATCTGTTAAGTTAACTTAGCCCTTTTCCGTACAAGTGAGTAAAATGTGCTCAAATTCACACCTAAATATGGCTAGGAAATATAATAATCAATTATATGGAAAACAGAAGGATTAAACATAGCATGGAACTGCACTTTAAGAACCGTTTATGCCAGTAACTTAGGCTCAGAATGTTAAATTTTTAGGTGTCATAGTGGATGAACATTTGAGTTGGAAATATCACATCAATGATATATCTTGTAAAATATCTAAAGTTATTGGTGTTTTAAATAGGATGAAGAGTTTTTTTACCACTGCGCATTTTAGTGAATTTATACAATACTATGATATTACTAGTACCACATATTTCATATTGTATTTGTGCATGGGGGAAATGTGCAATGTATTTATTGAATAGAGTATATGTCTTACAAAAGCGTGTAATCCGTGTTATAGCGAATTCATCTTTTTTAACATCTACTGATTTTCTACTGAAGTTTAATATGCTCAAAATAAATGATATTTATTTGATTCAAATAGCCAGTTTTATGTATAAACACTCTAAAGGTTATTTACCTCAGATTTTCAGCAGTTACTTTGCTCTTAATAGATCTATAAATTTTTATGAAACCCGAAATTTGTGCAATATGTATGTTCCATTTTACCGATAAAGGATATCAAGAAGATTTTTAGGGCCAAAATTGTGGAACAGTTTAAACATTGATTTAAAACAAAGTCCATCTCTTGCATCATTCGGAAGAAAATATAAGTTACAGCTTATTTCAAATTATTGTATAAATGTGTAGTCCTATCTGGCTAAGTGCTACATAATGTCCTGTTTTGTAGACTGTTTTCGTTTTATAATTGTGTTATTTTGTCCTCTGTAAGTGCATATAGTACTTGTAATTGTTTTATGTGCTTGTTGTTAATCATTCTGTAACGCTTCAATTGATAACTGTTAATTATGATACCAGTATTTTGACTGACTCTCTTTTTCTTCATTGTCTATGGGGTTCGGCCTCGAAAGGTCAATGGCCTATTGCTGTTCCCCTCCACACTCGCCACATATCCTGAGTCACAAACTGATTTTTATACATGTGCATTATTTTGTTATTGATTGTTTTTTTTTTCTGTGTGTACATTTTGTTATGCTTACATGAAATCACATTGATTTCATTTTTTCTTTTTTTTATGAGATGTGGAAATAAACTGGAAACTTGAACTTGATAACTTAAAAAAAAATTCTTTTCTAGTTCTTGTACATGTCTTTTCATGTTTTATCAAGTTCATGTTGGACAATACACTGTCATGTTTGACCACGCTTTTTAACGGATTATGACAAGGCATATTTTAAAAAGTTCTAACGCTATAGTAGATTTAGTATACTTCAGATTTACCATGCTATAAGACGTCCTCATGCATGCAGTTTGCGTTTGCAGTTTCGTTGTGATATATATATGTCATGCTTTCTACATTTACTGAATTTACAAATACTAGCTGTCGGGAAATGTCCCCTTACCGTCTTTACACATGTAATGGATGAGAAGAGATTACAACCTATTACGTTACCACCCGAGTCGCATTACTAACGGACTATACGTTATAAAGTCCATCTAACTATAAATTAGTTGATCTAACGCTGTGCTGATGTCACCTTGAAATGACGTCAAGTTTATGACCCTTCAGGAAACCTTACAGCAACAATGCACTTCCAGACTCCAAGAATAACAGATGAACAAACTCGACGAATCCACAGAAATACGACAGAAGGTAAAAACACAACATTGTGTTTTGTGGTTTAAAGTTCACACTACGTGTAAATACATGTAGGTCACTAGATAACTTTAGAGTCAGCACTAGCAAAGCACTGGGAATAAAGAATTCCTATGCGAGGTTCATGCATGCAGGTTCGCATCAATGCCTTCTACGTGACAATCATTTCATTTCATTTCATTTATTTCATTTCCAATATCATCTTCCAATGCATTTTATCCCTTTCTACACTTCACAACCAGGGAGAAAAGGAAGCAAAAGACCTTGTTCACACGTTCTCTGCAAGTTTTCTGTCAAGTGTTATTTGGTCTTACATTGCGATATGCTAAGGCCTAATCGGCTGATGTGTCTACATGAGCTTTGTTTAAAAAAAAGCAATAACAACACACGAATGAAAACGAAAAACCCAAGTTTGTCAAGACTGCATCGAGCCCTGGGACATTAGTCACTCTGACTATCAATGACCGGCATGATTAGTATACCATATAATTCCGAGATGTGTTCAGATGACGCACATTATATACAAACATTTGAATCACGGCAGGTCAAGCATATGCCCATTGATGGCTTTATGGATTTCCACTTCATTCGAGGTTACCCTCCGCTAAGCAACGATGGTTTCCAGAAGATGCCCGATGAAATCATACAGGTGGCATTGTCTCGGGAACTGTCAGCCAGCTCTCTATAGACAATCAAGAGGGAGAGAAAAAGAGGATAAATTTCCACTATTCCACACCTGGTAGGTCCAAGGTCAGTTCACGGTATATCCCGACCTCACTCACCACCGAATTCCGTCAACGTGAGTCATCCGGATGGCTGACCCACGACCCTGCACGCGCGCCGGAGTAGACGCGAGAACGGAATCCCCGTCTGCCGGAATACGTTAGTCTCCAAATCCTTACCTTACAAAGCTATTGCAGCATAAATCTTGCTTGAATTACGAATTATGTTTCCAAGATAATGAGAGCACTCTCTCATAGTCAGCCGCTTTGCCAAAAACGCCGCTTTGGCCGCTTTACCAAAACGCCCTTTTTGGCCGCTTTGCCAAAAACTTTTACGGCGACACATTTTGCTTTTAGGTTGTGACATTGTCGTCTCATGAGTCATCATATTTTCTGTCCGGGAACAAGTTCAACAGAAATTAGCGAAACTTCACCATTTTACTTACTTAATTTTCAATCCGATTTTTTGTATTTTTTTCACTGTTGTACTTGTAAGATTTTACTCTTTCTTCTCAGAGTAATTAAATGGATTGGAATTCCTCTTTAAAAAAATAACGTGGCGAATCATATGAGATTAACACGGGCTTCTGCACATATTCTCCAATGAAATGAAACACCAACGATATGTTTTCATGTAAAGTTCTCTTAAAATCAAAGAATAGTTGAAAGTGGAAGTTTGAATTGAAACTTTAGGTCACTTTTATTGGGGTTATTTATTTCTTCTTTACAGTACGTATAATCGGAATGATCAATACTTATCTTAAACGTAAACGCCATGTTTCAGCAATTCTTATTGAATAACATCAATTGACGCACAATATGGCAAAAGTTAGGAAACTCATTGTATATTAGATTCTCTCGCTTTTGGTTTTCCACTTTTTGGTTTTATTTCTATGCGGTTCCTTTTTTAATCTTCTAGAAGTAGAAATCTAGTAGACGCAAGTTAAATGGATTGTTATAGTTTTGGTTGAGGTGGGGCTTCAGGTTCTCGAGCATGTAAAGAAAGAGTATGTAATCCTAATATGGATTCAACATCTATTTGATGAAAATTGGTTTAAAAATGGCCGAGATATCCAAAACAAAGGGATCCTAATAAAAGATGGGACCCATCTTTTATTAGGATCGCTCTGTTTTAGTTTGTTTTTGGATATTTCGAGCATTTCAAAACCGATTTTCATTAAATAAATGTTGAATCCATCTTAGAATTGTATGCTCTGTAACATTTCATGAGTTTTTTTAGTATCTTGCAAAAAAAAATGTTAAAAGTTCACTCCTCGTGCATGTCTACCAATTCTATAATCCCTTTAAAGTACTGCTTGATGCAAACCTCAGTCAGTTGTGTCTTTGCACGCACGCTCTGGTAAACGCAAAGGAACCTGACGAATTCGTTTGCATCGAAGGGTTACGTTCAAGCGACTCGGAGTCAAAGACTACATGTATATTCATTCACCACAAGTGCGGTCTGTATCACGGAGACACGGAGGTTGTGCGCACACATGCATGATGTGACACACAGCTATAAAGCTTCTAAAATAGCTCGGAAACTTCAGACAGGACAAAGAAGTCGTAAGCGACTCTGATAGATTTAGGCTGCTAAAAACTTGCATGCTGGAAAGAGTGTTTGAAGAAACGTTACTGCTAAAGTCTTGGTCAAGCTGAGTTCTTTGCATCGGCAGCTCAGCTCTGAATCATATCATATCATATCATCTGCGATTCGGATGACTAAAAGTGAGTGATTGTCACTGAGGTCAAGGATTGACCACGAACTCGGAGAACTCGGATCCGAACAGTCGGTTGGCACAATCTCCTGAATGGTCAAAACCTATTTTGCCGTCTTGAAAAGGAGAGGAGATTTTCCCCTCTCGCTGTGTAAGGTGAAGTGTTGCAATCAGAGATCACTACGTGAACTTGGCCAGCCTCATTGCTAGCAGTCATGGAACTGTCGATAAAATGTACGAAAGTTCTCGCGAACTTCTTCCTTGTTGTGCTTGCAGTTATCGGAGCAGTGTCCGGTCAGGGCTCTGCTGTCGGCGGGGTTGCGAACTCACAAGCTGATTTCATCGAGGCGCTGGTAAGTGATTTCGTGATCTTGACTCCAGACATGTAGAGTTTCATTGATGGAGATGCATAATCGCACACACAGTCGCGACGATACACGCATCAGGCAATGGAATTCCAAGCATTCTCCTCATTGGTGGCTATGGCTTTCGCCTCTTTTTGACGAGCTCATCTGTCAATCATCGCTATGTATTCTCACCTGCACTTCTGATAATTTTTGAAGGTATGAACATGATGAAACGTGAAAATACAAGAAAGTCCAAAGTGTTCACAATCGGTATAGGCCTACACTCTTTCAGACCGATATGATTCTATGGTAAGAGTGGGATACACTCGAGAGTGGAAATGCCAGTTCGATTGTACATCAGCTTTCATTTGCTATCACCTTCCAATTAACGCTCGTTCATATTTAACCTCATAACATAGGGCCTATTCTTTGCAATAATGACCACGACTCTCTCATAATTATTTGCGTCCTCTTTGATTTAATACGTCTTTATCTTGTCAATATGCTTGTCCGTTTTGTTAGTATCTCATGAGCTGACATGCAGCAAGAAGATAAAAGGAGAAATTATTACAGTCGTAAAAGGATACATGCCAATAAGTTTTCATGACGTACAAAAACATTTTTATGGTTTATACAGAGGCTCTGGCTCTTCTATAAGTGTATCCTGTAATTTTACAGGACTTTGAGAATATAAGCCATTTGCAGGTGCGAAGAAGAAACCAGTGTGTATGGAGGCGTCACAGACATTTCTTTTCAGTGCCTTCCGTATCCTCTTTCATTTTCAAAAGACGTCGCTTCCGAAACCAAACGCAGCCCGATCGGAAATGGAATGTTAGTTTTTTCTCTTAATAACTTTTTTTCATCATCTCCGCTATATACCTCGCGACCGGATTAATGAGAATAAAGGTTATTTAGCTGTTCGACTTGTTACATCTGGTCAATGCTGATAGAACTCTAGAAATAATAGTACACTGTACAAGCGCGCCGGAACACTTCTGTTTTTTTTTTTTTTTTTTTTTTTTGGGGGGGGGGGGGGCAAAATCTCAACGGGGGCACATTAAATTTTATGTGACGATGTGAGATCCTCGGCGCGGGAGCGAAGCGAGAGAGGGGGGGGGGGGCGGTGTGGAAAGGGGGATCACCCCCCCCCCCCACACACACACACACACACACACACACACTGTAGGGAGCTTTTGTAAAACAGGGTGCAAAAGTCGCGTTTATAGACCATTTAAAATCAAATTTCAAAGGAATTAAACATAGTGAAAAATAATCAGTGCGAAGGACTATGATTATTACATCGGGGGGAGGGTGTGGGAGGGGGGATAACCCCTCCCACGGTAGGGACTGTTTGTAAAAACAGAGTATAAACATGATAAAAGTCGCGTTTATAGAGAATTTAAAGCAAATTTCTAGGGAATTAACATATTGAAAAAATCAGTTGGAAGGACTATGATCATAACATACGGGAATACATTAATAATGTGATGGTGCGAGATCCTCGGCGAGGGAGCGAAGCGACCGAGCGGGGGAGGGTGTGGGAAGGGGGATACCCCCTCCCACGGTAGGGACTTTTTGTAAAAATAGAGTATAAAAGTCGCGTTTATAGAACATTTAAAAGCAAATTTCTAGGGAATTAACATATTGAAAAAAATCAGTGTGAAGGACTATGATCTTAACATACGGGGGTATATTATGTGATGGTGTGAGATCCTCGTCGAGGGAGCGAAGCGACCGAGCGGGGGAGCCCACGGTAGGGACTTTTTGTAAAAAAAAAAAAAAAAAAAAGAGTATAAAAGTCGCTTTTATAGAGCATTTTTAATCAAATTTCTGAGGAATTAAACATTGACATAGTAAAAGAAATCACTGCGAAGGACTATGATAATAACTTATGAAAACTTTTCATTTTACTATAAGTACGGGCAGAACGAGTGAGTCCCTTTCACTTTGCAATTTATCTGAAATGTACTCATTAAAAGCTTAAACATGATCGCATCGTTCGAACAATAAAAAATATTCTTATACTGCTAGAAAGCAAAGAAGAAAATGAAATATGTAAGGTTTACTAAAGGTATGTTTCAGCGGGCACACTCGAGGACACGAGGCTACCATCTATACACTAAATTTACTCATAAGTTACTGTTAGTGTATAGATACAATAATGTATGTTGTTAGTGTATTATCATTTTCGCGAAAATTTTTGCATTTTCAGTTATGAAATTACAACATTATTAGACAAGAAATATGCCTTTATTGTTCATTTTGGTTTTTAAATCAGTGATAATTATTTGTTACAGGGGGCACATTGGGGGGGGGGGGCAAAAACTCGTTTTGCCCCCCCCCCCCAACATTTTGTTTGGTGGGGGGGGGGGGGGGGGGGGGGCAAGTGCCACCCCTGTCCCCCCGCTTCTGGCGCCCTTGACACTGTAAAAACATCGATGTGGTGTTTATGTTGTGATGGTGTTGAAAAGTGTTCACCTGGCCCTTCGTGGTGTTAATTTGACACTGCAGCTGGTGATATTTTTGACACTGCGCTGGTATTAATTCAACAATGACTCCACGTGGTGTTGATTTGATATTGCTGGTGTTAATTTCAATGGTATAACACCCACCCAGCTTCAATAGGAGACCACAACAACTGGTGTTACTGTGGTGTAAATGTGTTCACACCTTTTTTTTCAAAAGTTAAGTACTTTATCGGAAAAGTCTTGATTGTCTTGTTGAAGTTTAAAATCAACAAGAAGAATAAATTCAGTAACTAAGAAACTATTAAAAAAAAACAATTTTATATTTTGAAGTGACACCCGAAGGTGTTAATCTAACACCACAAATGAGCACCGGAAATTTACCACCAGCTCGGTGTTTCATATTTAACAACGGACTTTTTGCAGTGTACTGGCGACCCTCGATAAAATGTATAAAAGGAAGATAACATCTTATTCATACTTCATATGTTCTGTTTAGGTCCTCCAATTACTATCTTTATATATTATATAAATTAAAAAGAAAATAATTTGGGAACCTGGATTTTTACTTCTATGCAATGGACTTTCGTTATTAACCCTGTTCGTTAGTAAAGGGAGCGCCCTGTACATATAGGTATAGTCCTTAGATCGTGTGCTTGTTCAATATATTTACGCTTTGGTCCAAGTTACCCGTACATAATATGATACCATGATACTTCACGGACGTAATGTCATGATCAGAACTTTACAAATCCCTATACACTTGATGAAAACGGATTTAGAGATCCGTATTGCTGCATAATATTATTGAAGATGATGATACCAGCAAGACGGTGCCATTACACTCGTTATGGTTTGGCCATTACGGTAGGATTGTCAATAGATACGTTCAGACGACAGGCCCTAACCTCGAGGTTAGGAAACCTCGAGGTTAAGCTCTTGCCCCCAAACTACGACGTGCGTCCACACGACGAATCTTAACCTCGATGTTAAGCTCCTGCCCCTTTGGTACGTTCATTTTTGTGTCCACACGGTGCTTAACTACAAGTGGGACCCCCACGGCTCGTGGTTAGAGCGCTAACCATAAGATTTCTCGTGGCTCTTAACATCGAGCTAACCTCGAGGTTAGCTAACTACGAGTGCGTCTTCACGGTCCCTAACTACAAGCTGTAACCTCGAGGTATCTAACCTCGAGGTTAAGGCTTGTCGTCTGAACGTAACTATTGTAGATTGTCTTCTGATGCAACGACTGCGTTGGGCCTCCCAAAATGAGCAGTGCCAGCAGAATGCGAATTTCGTGTAACTTGACACTCGTTCACGACACCATGGACACGGATGTCTCCATACGATGGCCATGTTTAAAACTAAAACATAGTTCCCAGAAGGGCTCAAAATTCATCTTCCACCATTTGGAATTTGCTCCCAATACATCGAAAGGGTCTACCAAGAAACTTAACTGACGGACGCGATTGGCCAGGATGATGAGTTGTTTTGGAGTATTTTGAATCAAAAGTGTAGAATAGTTTCGATCGTATGCCTACGACTTTTGTTTGCACAGCAGGGCTCTCTCCGTTCAGCATTGTGCTTTTGTGGGTAGATAGAACGTTCCTCTATCTAGCAATCGTATTTTCCAACAAGTTGGATGCGATTCAGTATAGCGCGCAAGATGGGTGGATACTGTTGTGGCCCGATTTGTCGATTATCGATTATTGATTACGAAAATTGTGTAGTAACCACGATCGGGTATTTAAACCTAACAGCCCATGAGATTGTAGTATACTTCCCACTATTTTTTTTTTTTTTTTTTTTTGCTAATTATTTCGCATTTGCGTAGTTACCTACCTGGAAGTCATGTTATATCAAAGTTATTTTTAAAGCGTACGTGTACATTAGATTGAACAATAATCGAAAGTTCTACAGGCAGAGAAGAAAATGTTTTCACTTTTAGTGCAAAGCATGCCTGCGATCAAAATGCTTATTGTTTCAGGAAATATGCACCGATGCGCACTAGCTTTAGTGTCCGTTCGGACATGGAACACCTCGTGTTGTTCGTCATCTTGACGACCTTTGTAAAGCACTATCCCCAAAATATCAGCCATATTTCGGTAATACTGAACCGCGGGCTCTACGGCAGAAGTTCGCCCCATTATAATCTTCATTTCGTTCGGTCTCACATCTTGTTAATCATACAGAAAGTTCCTCTTACTTTCACAGTTTTTCACTTGGGAAGGTCGACCACACGAGGGACTCACTTCTCTTTTATTCCATTTATTTTGAATTGTGTACCTTTAATGTCGAGCACAGTTCCTGAAAGCGGCTATGGAGACGTTTCCCAGTTGTGGTCACTGGTATGAAATTCGATCCTTCAGTGGACCCCTCTTTTCCCTACAGAGGATTTTAAAGCCAGATATAACCACGTCAAGGTGCACTTGCAAGATCTTTCTACAATGTACAGTGCTTAAAGTGCAATTCATTGCCACACTCAGCCAAATCAGTTTCTCCGCTCCCGGAGGAGAACCGCCAAATGCGTTCTTGTTGCCGAGACAAATCACGAAATTGACCTAGTTCATATGAGTCCTAATATAGTCAATGTCTAATGCAATATCCGACCACGAGACTGCTAGAGGTAGGCAAGGCCTCACGACGAATTGTTCATTTTTTTTTCTTTTTCTTTCTTTTTTTTTTTTTTTTTTTTTGCCATGTGGTCCAAGAAGACGAAGCCAGTTCAGTGGCAATGCGCTGTGTTATCATGGCTATATGCAAGAGCTATCAAATTTCAAATTGACATCTACATTCGTCCGCAACAATCTGCAAGTTCACAAATTATACTTGAGCAACAGTGATCATTGACTATTTAACCCCACACTCTCCCCTCGCCAAGTGAAATACTGCATTAGGACTATTCGAGGCATGTAATTCATCTGGGTATATGTATAGCTTGTTGTTATTACCGTAACATTCTTCGTATCTTTGCTATTATATGCTTTACTAAATATATATATATATATATATATATATATATATATATAATTATATGTATGTATAACGCATAGGTATCGAGTAGAAATAGACAAGAATTTAATGACAAGGTAAGCGAGGTTTTTGAAGAGATGACGCTGATGATGCTTGCTCTCATTTCTCATCTTGCTACCCACTTCCTTGCACATATACAGTGTATTCATGCTGCAGGTCTTGATATTTTTTTTTTTTTTTGTCGATGATTTGCAGATAGAAATAGTTATTACCATCGGTTGTGCTGTAATTATCAAAATGGTGTTTTATGCAGAGGCACGTTTATCTTTACATCTTCACAAGGAAATGCTGGCACAGCTCCTAATTGGAATGAAAATACTTTATTAGCGTTGAGCGAGGATCCAAGCTATAATTTGTTTTTTTCTTCTCTGAATAGAAACAAAGTCATCAGAGTTCATGCCCTCAAAGTGCGGAGGGTCCTTCTTGAATAAAATCCTGTTTGGTTTGATTCCATATCACAACTTGGCAATGAACGATAATAAAAGAGAACTACTGACTAGTGAAACCGTAATACTGGTGAGTACAAATGAATTCGAGGATGTATATCATTGTGTCTTTTTCCAACAAAAAAAGAAATCGCGATTATAAGCTGATGAGTATGTATGAAACCACAATTTGTACTTTATATTACGCTAAGAGAGTGAACTGAAGGATTGTAGGTAGATTGATTTCTAGAAGTTCTGCTCTTAAATGAGGGCATTTTTTTTTCACTGTGCTTTATTCTATGTGATGCTTTCAGGCAATGTCTAGTAGAATAAAAAACAAACAACAACTAACAAACGGACAAGGAATAAACAATAGGCATCGATCATGCTTTATCACCGTGAAATTCAAAACAGATCTCTTAATCCCACTAAGGGTACGATAAAGCCACGCCTCCTCATGTTTTTACAGATTTCTTTTTGCTATTCATGTATCTGTTGAACCTAACATCAGACAATGTCGTTTTTGTTTTGATGGCCGGTGTATGTATCACACCAATGACATTTGACACCACATTATTTTGTACGAGGATCCCCGGATGTTGTATACTGCCCCTCCTTTTGTCTGCAGGCATAATCCAGGTAAACATCCGAGCCGTTTTGTGATCGTGTTACCATGGCAACGAAATGACGCATGCCCAAAGGCCTGGATTTCCCTTCTTTGTCGCAGGGAAAGTTACTCATCGAAAATTTCCAGACTTTAAAGTCTATTGACATAATTATGGTGTGAAAAGAAACAACCGTCATGGTCACAATTTTTGCATGTAATGAGGAGAAACAGCATAGCTTATATTGTCAAAAATATCTTCTCAGGATATACACCAGAAATCCTTTGGATGATGTATCACAAATTGGTGCTGTCCTTTTCCGAGTATCTTTTATGTCTGGGTTTGTTGTTGTTGTTGTTGTTGTTGTTGTTCATCACATAGTCTCTATATTTTAGGCACACATCGTTCTCTCACACGTCTTGATTACACACTCACACACGTATACACACACTCCCCGAGATGACTTTCTTGACTTTCAAATAGTCATGTGTAAATCACATACACTACATCTTTATTCATTCATTCATTCATTCATTTATTTTTCCATTTCCAACAGAAACATATAGATAATTTACAGAAATTGAATACATAAATTACTTCAGAATGTACAATAAAAGATAAGTTCACAAAATATTTGGATTATACTGAAATTGGGGTTTACTGTTATGATTTAACAAACCATAGAATGCACACAAACACAAACACACACAAACTCACACACACATATCACACACGCACGTTTATACATCTTCAAAGCTACGAAGGGTGTGCAAACAAATCGGCAGCTTCACAATCTTCAAACATTCAATAGATCCGTATGTTCATCCATGTTCAATCATCGCACTGACTTTCTGAAATAGCATTTATCGTACTTAACCTTCACCAATGCATGATTGTGAAGAAGGTCCTCTCTTTAAGTGAGAAAGAATGAAATTGCAAGTTGCCTGGCCAATAAAAATCTAAAAATGAAATGCAACAGATTAATGACTATTATCATTAACACTGCAGAATTCTGAAATAACTGCATTAACATGATAACCATCATAAGGCAGAATGCCAAATCCCAACAGACCGAAAATGGTATTATAGAAATAGAACTTCGCTCTGTTAGACCATTAGACATTCGGAAATGTCAGACTTTAGACAGCTTTAAATCTAAAGTGAAAACTTTTTTGTTTTAGCGTAGGCCTGTTTCTTTTTTACTTCCCATGCAGCATTATGCAACATAGGAATTTAAGAGCTCTTGACATGCTTGAATGCAGTAGAATATATAAACATAGTTTCCGCGCTTAATAAATGATTTATTATTATTATTATTATTATTATTATTATTATTATTATTATTATTATTATTATTACAGTTTCTAATGGGGAGTGAAAGAGCTCCTCTGACTCTGCTCTTGTTTTAGCCGATCAAATTGCTTTCTGTCATTTAATTATTGAAAACAGGAAGCTGATCATACTCAAGGCCATAGTAGTATCAATTACACTATTAAAACGGACGTGTCTCCAAGAATCCTGGTATAATAGTTCCTTTTCTCTCTCACTCTTTATGAGTCATCTTTCGCGTATTTCCTTTCCTTTGCTCTACCTCCTCGGCCCCACCCACGTGGGTAGGCCGAGAGAGATGTCGCTTTGTATCCTGTAGCTCCACAGATAAACTGACACCTGTTGTATCGGCCGGCCCATTGAATTAGTCCGTGATGTCACAGGGTTTTCATTGTGTCACAAGAGTTTCTCTTGTGACGCTGTCTACGTCATCACTGTATAGGTCAATTTCCAGGCTCTTTGCTGTTGCTGTTGTTGTTGTTTAGCTCATCTGGAAATGTTAACATTATTTCTGCAGACAATAACAATAATATACTATACACATGTGACAATATTCATTATTGCGTATTTTATAGACCAGGGAGATGAGACCAGGAAAGTGAGATGAGACCTCCCTGCTTCTACGATTATTGAAGGTGTGCGGCATTCGTAAAGGGAGCTTCTTTTTGAGTTGATAGTTGGCGCATTTCCACTCCATGGTCATATATAATAGACTACACAGTTAGCAAAAACTCTCCCTTTTTGTTAAAATTCTGAAGTTTAAAAGAAGTTATAGTGTTTGTGATCGATGATGTCACAATTTTTGCCCAGTTCCGTGAAGATTTATCGCTGTTAAGTTCGTAAAGCAAAGCTATTGGGCCTATAGTTTGCAAGATTTTCTCTTGACTGTTTGTCAAAGACGAGACAATTTATAGTGCAGATTGGTTTGCAGTTTACTTGGAGACTCGTGAGGTGATCACATCATCATCTAAACTGTTTTGTGAGATTTTAACTGATATTGCTAAAATGTCCTCTATTCTGTTTGTTTAATCTGCTCAATATAAAAGTTATCTTCCGTGTAAATGGATTTGAAGTCTGTGTTGATGTGCAGTATATCACACCAGGTCTACTATCAAGCAACGGAAGCAGCGGGTTCTCTAAATTAGTCTAGTAATTTGTAAAGTCATCTGCGTCAGCAAATTAAGGGACGTGTCATTGTGATTAGACGGTAGATATGCAACCACATAATCACACATTCAACTTGTGGTTGATAGTGGTCATAAGTAAGGGGGCCTACTCGTTACCTCTAGTCTCGCCTCCAGATGTCGCAAATATTATTTTTCTCGTAGAGAATTATTTTGTATTTGGAAATTTCGTATTCCAGTGCATCATATCGCATGCTATCGTATAGGACCGGAACGCGATCATTTTTTTTTTCTTCTTGAAAATTACATGGCATCACCCAGCAAGGTGAACTGTCAATATTCAGAGGACTCCGGGGCGCTTTACGTTTTTTAATCATTATCATTTTAATTATTATTTCGAGATCGAGACAGAAAGGAAAATGGAAATTGGCTTTATAACTATATTTCCCTCTTTGGCAATGTAATCGCACCATCTCTGTGATAGACCATTTCTGAGAACATCGCGCTCAGGGATATTCCCGTCCAAGTTCAAGTTGTCTTTTAAACCTCAGTAAACTCAAACAAACAAACGAAAATGCATTTTCAAAGTTTTATATTTCATACCTCCCAGAATAGCGGTAATGCATAGTAGGCAGATGATATCATGACTATACGTGTTTCCTTTCACTTACACACACACACACACACACACACACAAACAGATCCACGCTCACACATAAACACAAGCACAAAATCGTTACTTCCTTCTCTTAAGTAACATTAATTGAAAAAAAAATTTACAAGATACCCTTCAAATTGTTTCAGGTTTGCAACAACTGATAGCAATGTCTACTTTGTCGAAATGGAGGCAGGGTTATAGATTGTGTAACCATAGAGCTACTAAAACAATGTAGCTCAATAGTGTAGATACACGTGTATATTACACACTGCAAAAATAGGAGTGCAAATATGGACCCATAAAGGTGCAGTCGCTATACAAGCCACCCTAAAAGTACACACCTGCACCCCATACAGGGGTATAAAGTTTGCACCCCCTCCTAGGGTGCAGACAGGCATACACCGTATGAGGTACTAATTATTTGTACCTTTGAGGGTACTAATTTGTATCATCATGGGTACTTTTATGCACCCTTAGGGGTACTCACATACACCGTTAGGGGTACTGATTTGTATCATTAAGGGTACTGAAATGAACCCTAGAGGTACTCCCTTGTCACCTCAGAGGTGCAAATAAGTACCCCTATGGTGCATGTCTGCACCAAAAATAGGGGTGCAGATTGTGTACCCCTATATGGGGTGCATTTGTGCACCTTTAGGGTGGCTTGTATAGGGACAAACGTCTGTACCCCTATAGAGGTCCATATTTGCACTCCTATTTTTTTTTTTTTTTTTTTAGTATGTAATTGACAGATTTTTACATGTTATCAGGTCGTCACTGCGTCCAATAGTCTATGTTATTGTGGCGGATATTGTGTTGTGAAACCGCATGATTTTCGATACTTCGAAGTTCGGCAGCTTTCCTATGCTTGTACACAGTCCGGCTTGCTTGGGTTGTGTAATTGCTTTTTCTCATTAAAGCCAGCATGAAACAAAAAAAAAAAAACCCGGATTTTCAATTTAATTTGCACCATTGCCTTAATTTAAACCACTAGTCGATATAAATTATGCCAAGGTAATTACTGTTATCACATTATTCTTATCACATTAAATAATTTTTATTGTGTGAATAGGGTTCACAGGCTGGTCTACATTCAGGATTTGTTGCAGGATAGGTATCGAAATGAGTCATTATCTCATACTTTGAGAGAGATTAAAATCATATCAAATAGTTGATTGTTTGTGAACATGTCAACCGTAGTCTTATACGATGTCGCTGATGACATTGTGGTAGAAACCACTAATCGTTCTAAGATGCGTCATTTTTTTCGGGCTGTATCGTATATAGTGTACACACTGAACTTCAATTCGTATTGTTGCCTGGCGTTGGAATTCCTGGAGCAGTGTAATATGAAAGTTTGCTCAGATGAAATGAGATTACAGACCTTAGCTTACTTTCCTCTTTTCTGGTTCAGCAGATCAATTGTATTTGCTTGAATTGATAAAGTTCACTGACAAAGGGACAAATAAGCTGTCTCGCGTAAGAGATGAAGTGAAGCAAGACAAACCGATGTGTTTAAACAATGAACCCACGATTACAGCTTTAACATATTTTCTCTTTCTCCGTCTCTTTTCAAGCATTCCCTGATGACTTAGATTTCTTTAGATTTAGAAAAAGAAGAAGAAAAGAAGATACTAATTCTAATGACTCAACGTACATTACTTTCCTTTCAGTTCAGTGTGAGTATAGATGTGTGGGAGTAATCTCAAAATGACGTAAAGCCGCACCAAACTCACATTTTTTCCAGCACTTAGCGAGGTGATTGGATCAAACAACGCCTTATTTTTTGCTTTTCTACCATCTCTCTTCCTCCCCCCACTGTAACTCCAAACGTGTTGGACCCTTTCACATCAACAAAGCTCCTGAATAAATAAGCTTTCTTTACGCGGAGGAGTATAATATAGAGGTAGTAAGACCCGCAGATCTTGCATAATGATTTGCGAATCATAGCGTCAACTGACTTGGAAATGACCTAATGAATAAACAGAAAAAGACATGAACGTATGAAATTGTTAGCCTATTTCATGACGAGATCGTTTCCGAATAAAGGAAAACAAGAAGAACACTGTGCCGTCATTTAACGCCTTTCTTTGATGTTCACTACTGTAACTGTGAATTCAAAGTGACGATGTATTCCTTTTAGTCACAATCATGACAATCATTTAATGATTGATATATGCTGCTCTCTGTACGCAGGTTAGTATTTCGGTCACACGTCGACTCACTCCACGTATTTCATGTGAGTCACTGACTTGACTCAACTGTACAAAAACGACCCGATTCCTGACCAAACACAAAGGAAATTCCACTTAATCAATTTGTATTGATTCGAAACGATAACTTGATTGTCACGTCACAAGTGAGAGTATCACACGCGCAGGCTGCCACAATAATCCAAGATGATTTTTCATTCATTGTTTATATTTTGATGTGTGACTCCCGGTTTGAATTAACTGAGCTGAGACGGACTTTGCGGAAGTGTCCTTTTTTGGGCAAACGTGCCCTTTACCCATCGTACGATGATTCATTCATTCTTCAAATCGCTGGACGGATTTATATTATGGGTATAAAACCATTTAAATAGTTGTGTCATAGCTGTGAAGTATTTGCTTTTACAATTCATCATAGTTTTCAATTTGAACTCGGTGGAAGGCGAGATGCAGTATATCCAATCTATACTCGACTTATAAGTAGATCTCCTCATCTTTATATCGTGTGAAATCCTACACCATTCCTTTCATGACCATTGACTATTTGCATAATGTACTTTGCCTTTTAAAGAATGTATCACCACCTCCCCTCTATCGACGGATATACAGTAGGTCTTTTATCCTCTCGGAAAGTGAAAGCCGCGTTGAACAATACACAATAATCATAGACGGAAGGAAACTCCAGAAACACATGTCGCTCGATCCTCGTGCAAATAATGAGCGTTGCAGTCTCTTATTCAGATGTCTGTCAACACTTCCTGATGACATTTCAAAGTGCATAATATAATTCAGATTCGTAAGAGGGAATTCCTGTCGTTTGCAAGCTCACTAGAGTCTTCGTCTATAATTATCAATCCTATCATTATGAATTTTGTGATATATTATATAGTATATGTACGTCCCAACAGTCGTAACTTCGTGTTTCCCTTCTACCTTTCTTAAGACTGGAAATAAATATAATGCTCTCTGAGATGTCATACGTATTTTATAGTTGAAAATGATCTGGGCAATGCTAGGTCCGTCCGGCGTTCCGCGGCTACAAGTATCTCGGATTTTATGTTGTAAAGATTGAAAGTTTCTGCAAGGTTGCTGGCTTATGGTTGCTGGCTGCACGAACCCTTTAACCGGGGTTAAATTGCCCTTATAACCTCTTTCCGACCAGCCACTGACAACTGATGCAAACTTCACCACACAATCTATATTGGGTCAGTGACTAACGCACATCATACCCACCAAGCACCTTGGAGAATTGTACTCTGTCAACGGGATGCGTGTGGGATGCTGTGACATTTGAAGCAATGACCATACACAAGTCTTAGCACGTGGAACCGTTACACTGACGTAAGCGAGAGTGCATGAGAGAGTAAGGAAAGGGGGTAAAAATCTGGTCCAGGGTTCTCAAAACTGTCCTTTTCCTTTTCTGTTTTTGCGTATAATTCTCTCTATTTGAATTGTTTTTTGTCTTTTTGTTTTGTTGGCTTGTTTTGGCTTTTTGTGGAAGAAGTTATTTTTGTCTCTCCGGATGCAGGGCTCTATGGAGCAAAATGAGGACTTGCAAACCTTTATTACCTACACCTTTGTTTGCGGAGCGGCGAACCAATTTGACCGATCTGCCCAATAAAAGAGATTACTGGCTCATTCATTCCATAAAAACTGTTTGTAAATAAAATCGTATCTGCTGAAGCACTTGGCCGTAAATGTCCGACATACGTACACCCATTAAAACAACAGTGTCCCTAACCAAATAAGGAAAGAAAATAACAAGAAATAGATACACAATAGTTTACGAAAGACAGGAGGTGCGCACGAAGCAGCTTCGTTACTATGGAAGGCAGACAAATAGCTGGAATGATGGGAGTGCACAACCTGCGATAAGAAAGCATTTTATGGTATAAATCCAAAGGTATAGATCGACTTGTTTCTAATTATTGGCTTTCGTACCCCCTGTATGGTTAGGTTTCTTAATCACTTTCTTCTTCATTACATAGCCTACAGTCTGAAGGAGTATGGCAATAAATGTTTGCCGTACTTGGAACGTGAAATGATCAGGCAAGAATAAACGAAAGAAAATAATGTCTTAACTATAAGTGAAAATATAATTAAGTTTTATAGATTATTTGTACAGGTAAGGCTGAAATGTGAGAAATGTAATTCAGCAAGATGATCAGAGACCTAGCCGTGGCCTAGCCGTTTCTTGGTAAGTAGGTTAGTATGCTTGTTTCATTTGATCAAACATGGCATGGTCAAGCATGTTAAACAGGATTCATACAACATTCGTAAACTAGATAAAACCTCGCCAGAACGGTAAAAGTGTTGTAACAGGTATGACAAAGCAGAAGGATTGGTAATTACCATGATGCTTTGGCTTATAAGGTATTGTGTGGAAGTAGACCCACAATGTACCTTGTTCTGAAATGCCAGTCATAGTGAAGTGGACGAATGCGCGTTTCGTTCAACGGCGGTATACCAGGGAGGTGGATCCCACCTCGATCCCTGGTTTAGTGCATTCTTCATTGGGATTGTCACAAAGCAACCTCAGCCGTACGGCTTTTTGCAAAAAAAAAAAAAAGACAAAAAAACCCACACAAAGACACAAAACCAAACAAATAAAAACTGGCTCAAACAATGTTAATAACCAACTAACATCAATGAAAATAGTGAGGAGGTAATTACCTCTGTCCGTCATTATAGTCTAGCAGCCAGAAAGGGTCCCCGTGCACCCCCCCTAAAACAAAATTCTACGATATGTTCGAAGATCGTCAGAACCTGTATTTTCAGAATCCGGTTGTCGCCAGCGGAAAAAAAGGTTGCGCGCGCGTCTTATTTGCATATTTCTAAGATGGCCGCCGCCCGTTGCTAGGAGACGGATTATTTTTGAATAACTTTATTTAGGAATAACAAATTACCATAAAAATGGTATCATTTTGAAGAGAATTAAATTTCCTACAAGCTGATGCCCCATTTGATGGGATAAATAGTTGTTGTCATGAAATATTAAGGAAGGAATTATGTTTTTTAGCATTTTTCTAAAAAGATACGGAATTTGGTTATAATGTTCTTTTCCATACATCTAATATGCATTTACAAATAACATTTGAAATTTCCTAAAATTATCCCCCAAACATAGCTATTATCATGTGAAAACGGCTTTCCAATACACCAATTCCTTTAAAAGTTACACAATACAGCAATATTTAAGGGTTATAATGTCTCCGCGCGCAATTGCGTAGGTTCTGTATGTGGGGTTTGTTGTAGATCACTGCTATCTATTGATCAAATCTCATCGAAATCGGCGAAGAAAGAAAGAAAAATTACACTTTCTATTCCTTATATGAAATAATTTTTTTTCCTATTCTGTGTTACCAAACTCCCATATGAACAGTTTCTTGTCTTTTTGGATTCCCTCCAAAATCACAACTTATCTGATATTAAAAAGTTAAAGAAAAAATTTGACATGACAGTTTCCTCTTATTGGAAGATTAAAGTGAAAAAAAAGAAGAATCTTATGCTAAAAGCCCTAAGAAATAAAGAACTTGTTAAATGGCCTTTCAGAGCTTAAAATGAAACATGGCTATCTTATTTTTTCATAACAAAATGAAGGAAAGTATCTGTGTAGTTCATGTCGGCCCATACTGGGTTACTATTCTTCAGAAATGGTCCCCGTGCACGCCCCCCCCCCTCCCCCCCCCCAAAAAAAAAAATCTACGATGTGTTCGAAGATCTTCAGAACCTGTATTTTGCGAATCTGCTTGTCGCCAGCGGAAAAAAAAAGGGCTGCGCGTGCGTCTAATTTGCATACTTCTAAGATGGCCGCCGCCCGTTGCTAGGATACGGATTAATTTTGAATAACTTTAGTTAAGAATATCAAATTACCATAAAAATTGTATCATATTAAAGAGAATTAGATTTCCTACAAGTTAATGCCCCGTTTTATGTAATAAATAGTTGTTGTTATGAAATAATAAGGAAGGAAGGATTTTTTTTAATACATTTTTTCCCAAGAAATACAGATTTCAGTAATGTTTTTTCCATACATTTAATTTCTGTTTACAAATAACATCGGAATTTTCCTTAAGTTAAACCCCATAAATAAGTATTATTCTGTGAAAGCGGCTATTCAATACACCAATGTCTTAAAAAGTTACACGACATTAAAGGGAAAAGGTTCAATACGGTTATATACAGAAATTTAAGGGTAATGTCGACGGCCGCACTTGCGTAACGCGTGTAATACTATAATAATCAACGGCGTAAATCCATACTGAGGAGTGGGGGGGATGGTCACCATCACCACGATTACAAGCCCATAACCGGACCGGCGCAGCTTTTTTTTTTTTTTTTTTTTTGGGGGGGGGGGGGGGAGAAGCTTTGTGCCCCCTCCCCCCCCCCCCCCCACACACACACTTTACAGGGATCGGATACCCCACTCTTTTGCATGAACAACATAAAGACCTTTTGTTCTTGTTGCTTTTTTTTTTTTGTTGAAAATCAGACCTTAAAAGTATGAAAACATTTGTGGTTTTTTTTTTGGAAATATCTGTGAGAGGGAGCGGAACGACCGAACGGGGGAAGGGTGTGTATGGGGGGGGGGGGGGGGGGGGTATCCCTCTCCCACACGAGGAAGATTTTGCATTTTCAGACCTGAAATTCAGCGATCTGGTGCTCACTTGTGGTGAAAATTTTGTTTTCTTTTCTTTAAAAAAAACAATAAGAAAATGAAATATTCACAATATATTATTGAATGACAAAATCCTGGTATTTCAGCTCTTGCTGTGCGACATCACTGTGAAGGCCTAATTATGGGGCCTATCATCGGCGTAGACAGGATTTGATCTTAGGAGGAGCGGTTATGTGAGGGAACGAATCAAGCGAGGGGGGAGGGTATGGTAGGGGGGTTTCCCCCTCCTACGGTGAAATCTCTTTGCGTTGAAAATTTTGGCATTTTTCAGTCCACAACTGCCGTTTGTAGCTATATTCTTCGCTTTGGAAATTAAGGGGGGCACACCAGGCGCAACTGCTGTCAATCACTGGCAGCAACATCAGGAGAATGGCATAGCGATTAAATGCGAGCGAGCGGAGCGAGCGAGCATGAAAATTTTAACATTTTACAGTCTAAAAACTGCCGTTTGTAGCTATATACTTTTTCGCTTTGGAAATGAAGGGGGCCGCATCAGGCGCAACTGCTGGCAATTACTGGCAGCAACATCAGGAGAATTGCATAGCAGTTAAATGCGAGCGAGCGGGGCGAGCGAGCTTGAAAATTTTGACATTTTACAGTCCAAAGACTGCCGTTTGTGGCTGTATTTTTTCGCTTTGGAAATTATGGGGGCACACCGGGCGCAACTGCCGGCAATCGGGCAGCAACATCAGAATGGCATAACGATTAAATGCGAGCGAGCGATGCGAGTGAGCTTGAAAATTTCGATATTTTACAGTCCTACATGTCCTTTGTGGCTGTACTAGTATTTTTTCGCTTTGGAAATTAAGGGGGGGGGGGGGGCGCGCACCGGGGGGGGGGGGGGCGCACCGAGCGAGCTTGAAAATTTTGACATTTTACAGTCCAAACACTGCCGTTTGTAGCTATAATTTTCGCTTTGGAAATTAAGGGGGGCACACCGGGCGAAAACTGCTGGCAATTACTGGCAGCAACATCAGGAGAATGGAATAATGATTAAATGCGAGCGAGCGAAGCGAAATGGAAAATTTTGACATTTTACAATCCCCAAACTGCCGTTTGTAGCTATATTTTTCGCTTTGGAAATTAAGGGTGCGCACCGGGCGAAAACTGCTGGCAATTACTGGCAGCAACATCAGGAGAATGGAATAATAATTAAATGCGAGCGAGCGAAGCGAGCAAGCTTAAAAAATTTGACATTTTACAGTCCCCAAACTGCCGTTTGTAGCTATATTTTTCGCTTTGGAAATTAAGGGGGACGCACCTGCTCACAATCACTGGCAGCAACATTAGGAGGATGGCATAGCGATTAAATGCGAGCGAGCGGAGCGAGCGAGCATGAAAATTTTAACTTGGAAGACTGCCGTTTGTGGCTATACTTTTTCGCTTTGGAAATTATGGGGGCACACCAGGCGCAACTGCCGGCAATCAGGCAGCAACATCAGAATGGCATAACGATTAAATGCGAGCGAGCGAAGCGAGTGAGCTTGAAAATTTTGATATTTTACAGTCCCACATGTCCTTTGTGGATGTATACTAGTATTTTTTCACTTTGGAAATTAAGGGGGGGGGGGGGGGCGCACCGGGCGAAAACTGCTGGCAATTACTGGCAGCAACATCAGGAGAATGGCATAATGATTAAATGCGAGCGAGCGAAGCGAATGAACTTGAACATTTTGACATTTTCCAGTCCCAAAAACTGTCGTTTGCGGCTGTATTTTTTCGCTTTGGAAATTAAGGGGGCGCACCGGGCAAAAACTGTTGGCAATTACTGGCAGCAACATCAGGAGAATGGCGTAATGATTAAATGCGAGCGAGCGAAGCGAGCGAGCTTCAAAATTTTGACATTTGACAGTCCAAAAACTGCCGTTTGTTGCTATATTTTTCGCTTTTGAAATTAAGGGGGCGCACCGGGCAAAAACTGCTGGCAATTACTGGCAGCAACATCAGGAGAATGGAATAATAATTAAATGCGAGCGAGCGAAGCGAGTGAGCTTGAAAATTTTGACATTTTCCAGTCCTAAAAACTGTCGTTTGTAGCTATATTTTCGCTTTGGAAATTAAGGGGGGGGGGGGGGACGCACCGGGTGCACCTGCTGTCAATCACTGGCAGCAACATCAGGAGAGTGGCATAGCGGTTAAATGCGAGCGAGCGGATCGAGCGAGCTTTAAAATTTTAAAATTTTACACTCCAAAAACTGCCGTTTGTAGCTATATTTTTCGCTTCAATTGTTTGTCTCACTTTAATTTGAGAACCATACCCCCCCCCCCCCCCATCGACGCCTCTATACATATTAGGTTGCTTTTGTTAAGTGAAAGATCTGCTGCACACTCTTTGATAAATTAGGGAATATACGTCTATGTCAAAAGTGTACAAAGTTTATCCCTTATCCTGTATAGCGGACCTTTTGCATGTTCATGATTGCAATACAACGATCTGGTGCATAGTTCTGGCGATATTTGGACAATTTTCCATTAAGAAAGTTCGAGATTTGTCCTCATCTCAGGAATTGCTTGGGGGATAAAATAATGATTACTGTCTGTCTAAACACTTCCTTTGGGGCGGGGCAAATGCCCCTTTGCCCCCCATAGATTCGACGTCCCTGATCTTCCCTTGGTATGCCCATAGATGTATCCTGACTGAGTCATCAGTCACTGTCGTTTCTCAGGAATGATTCAGGAAATGGAGGGGATTCAATTATGGCGATAAAGTTGTTGTTATTGTTTGTTTGTATGTTTTCGTATATATATTTTGCAGATGGTCCCCAGTTACTCGCGTCATAGCATGTTTACATGTAGACCTATACTATTTGACGTTGTCAACGCCTGAGCCATACCTTACAGTGTATGTCGATGTTACTTTCTTCGCGAGCGAGCGAAGCGAGCGAGCGCTTGAGAAAATCATACATTTTCCTACAAGATAGAATACTGTTCAGCTCTGTTACCTGTCTGAAGGCCGGCGTACAAACGTCATGCAATATGCCAAAATTGTTACAATCACATTTCTGCTTCCTCCATTTTTCCCCTAAAAATTCAGGGGGGGATGATTGTACAGGCCATCCCCCCTCCTCCATTTCAGGGGGGGATATATCCCCCCCATCCCCCCGGGATTTACGCCCATGATAATAATCATTGCAAGTATGAGACCCTATCACTTCTTACATCCAAATTATTGATTAAATATCATTAAATCTTGTGGAACATGAAAACAAATTAAATTTTTTATTCGCTATCACCTTTGATCTACTCAGCTTCACTTTTAGTTTACGTCTTTTTTCATCAAAATATTAATCAAACTTCTCTTCATCAACTCTCATTCTTCTGATCATCTTCACACACATACTCACACCTCCAGTATCGCACACAGGCATTCATGCAGGGGAAATGAGCTCAGTCATGAATTTCGTGAATTTATTCAATACGCCATTAATGCATTCATGGAACATCAAACTCGAATGCTTTATTTAGATGTCGAAATAAGAGTTACATGTATACCGCACAAGCGAAATATTTCTCACCATGCTCTAGCATGAAATCAATTTATTTTTTTAAGATAAGATCGCACATACGTGTTCTCATTCTTTGGTGGTTCGCCTGATGGTTTTTAAACATATTGCTCATACGTTTATTATTGCCAAGAAACTAATAGATATATTACAAATACCAAGGAATGGCATTGATAAAAACGAATAGTTGCAAGTCAAATCCAGTCGCTTTCAAATTCTGTGGGTTTCTTTTTTTTTATAAAAAATGATTTCATGCACTTAACTTTATTACATGGGTTGATTTAAATGCAATACAACGTAAACTTGGTTGTTAAATCCGTTAGGAGTGACTAATAATCAATATTATGCAAAAATGAGAGAGAGAGAGAAAAAAATGTTATGGTTAAGTAGACCTTAATGCATGGATCTATAAAACATGAGGGAAATGTCTGAGGTAACAATAACTATGCATGCGTGTATGTATGTGTGCATGTATATACTATAACTATGTATATATAATATATCTATATCTATATATAAATATATATATATATCACGTTTATATTTATGCAGGTTTGTATACTTTTGTGTTGTGTGTGTTTGCGTTCAAGGATGTATGTGTATGACTAATGTGTTAAACATTATAGACATATTCAGAGTGTAAATGTTTAACCACAACGAATACAATATTTTCATGTTTTCCACAGAAATTAGTTGCTAAAATGATTTGAAGTGTATCTGCTATAGGCGCATCTGACATGCAATCCACTTTTAGAGCGCATGTAAGTTCCGCTGGAATAACATTTTAACTCATGCATGAATTAAATAAACCATCCAATGTTTTCAGATATCCATGCCCTACTCGTCCGCTGGTCCTTTTTAGATAGAGTAACTATAAATGTGCATTATCGATACCCAAAAGATTATTGACATTGCACGTTAAACACTTTCACTAGGTTGCCATTGTGTCGCGAGTCTCGATATGCTAATCACATGTATACTATCTACCACAAATCGATTCTTAGTCTACGAGTGACCGTCGTGATCTTATCATGGCTTATCACATCTTGAGGTCTATGGTGGTAATCGTGTTGATCGTAGAAGAATTATTGGACTGTTCGAAAAATTACTACGATCAACACAATGTCTTTGACTGACATCAAGATTTGATTATCTGATGATCAGCACGATTAGTCCCCGAGTAAGACCACGATTTCGGGCGAATCGAGAAAGTGGACCCAGCTTAGTGAATTCCACGAGAGTGGTAACGTACCATAAGGATAATCAACACGACAGTTTCAATACCGTACATATCAATATTTACATATCTTCAAAGATTACTTCACCTATGTAATCTAGATTCTTTTGTATGCCTCCGCCAAGAAGTGGTGCCGGAGGCATTATGTTTTCGGGTTGTCCGTCCTTCCGTCCGTCCTTCTCTCCGTCCGTAATGAATTTTGCGGACAGCGTAACAAAAAAAAAAAAAAAAAAAAAAAAAAAAAAAAAAAAAAAACCTGAAATTTGGCATGTATGTGTATTGGGGGTGAAATTCTGCCTATCAACTTTTGGGTGCACATGCTCAAGGTCAAAAGTCAAAAGGTCGAGGTCAAATGCTTAAAATTTCACTATTTCCCTCATATCTCTGCAATGCCTAAAGATATTTTCTTGAAACTTACTGTATACAGGTATTACCCAATTAAAATTCACTGGTAAAAGTTTGGGGTGATAAGGTTAAGGTCAAATGTGAAAAGGTCAAGTGAAAATGTTAAAATTTTACTTTTTTTCTCTTTATCTTGGATATTGTTCAAGGTATCTTCATGGAACATAGTATATATTATGCATGTACTGACTGGAAGTGATTATCTAGGGAATTTGGGGTTCATGGGGTCAAAGGTCAAGGGCAACACTTCAAAATTTTACTATTTCCCTCATATTTATGCAATGCCAGCAGGACTTTTTTTTAAACTTGGTGTATGCATGTATAACCCAAAATAGAGATTCTCTGGCAATTTCTTTTTTTTTTTTGCAAAAAAGGTCAAAGATCAAAGATCAAGAGAAAGTGCTGAACTTGCTTCTTCCTCCATGTCTCGGAAGTACATATTTATGCATGTTCTGCCTGACAGTGATTCTCTTATGAATTTTAGGGTCAAAGGCCAGATGAAAATGGTAACAATTTTCTACACAATACAAAAATTGCACTTTTTCTCCATACCTTGAAAATTACTTAATGCATAAACTTATGAAAGGGCCAAAGTCAAGTTAATGTCCTAAAATCCCCAAATACATGCTCTCCTATTCATCCAATTAGACCTAGGTCAAGGAAGGTGACCATTTTGAATTTTGAATGGAAACAATGTCATTATCGTTTTCAAATTCCCAGTAACAGGGCATTTAATCTTGTTGCTTTCGCGTGGCCTTTCTTTCTATAATATACAAGAAGTAAATTTGTTATTGCTTTCAGCAATAACAAATTTGGGCCCGTTTATCTATATCATGACGAACCTCCGAAATAACGAACCTTTGGGGAAAAAAAAAATGAACCTTCGGAATAATAAACTGTAACCAATATTGTTATATTGTACAAGCTTTAACGCCGTCATCTATTAACCTACTATATTACTACTTTCACTCTTTGAAAGGAAACACGCCAACAACCAACGACACAACAGGAATGGAAACAATGTCAATATCGTTTTCAAATTCCCAGTAACAGGGCATTTAATCTTGTTACTTTCGCGTGGCCTTTCTTTCTATAATATACAAGAAGTAAATTTGTTATTGCTTTCAGCAATAACTAATTTGGGCCCGTTTATCTATATCATGACGAACCTCCGGAATAACGAACCTTTGGGGGAAAAAAATGTACCTTCGGAATAATAAACTCTGACCAATATTGTTATATTGTACAAGCTTTAACGCCGACATCTATTAACCTACTACTACTTTCACTCTTTGAAAGGAAACACGCCAACAACCAACGACACAACAGGAATGTAAACAATGTCATTATTGTTTTCAAATTCCCAGTAACAGAGCATTAATCTTGTTACTTTCGCGTGGCCATTCTTTCTATAATATACAAGAAGTAAATTTGTTATTGCTTTCAGCCGGCAGCATAGCTTTCGATGGTTTGTGATATCATTAGAATTAAAACATTAAGCTCTCCATAGCTGACAATTGTAAAGTAGTAGCCCGCCAAAGTTGGATTACCTTTTTTTTGATACGCACTGTATAACCTGAAAAAAACAAAAACAGATTTATTGGGTTTTTATCAATTGTACATTATAGCCACTCATATAATGATGTATTGTTTGAGTTAGTCTTCGTACACCACTTAATTACCAACTGCTAATAATAGTCGTAATCTTCGTTGTAATATTAAACTAGAAATGTCGCTATGACGACTGGTATGCCTCCGCCATAATGCATGATTCTCCTAATAGGTCTATAGTACATGTGGACAATGTGTGATTACATTTTCACAAAATTGGCAAAATATTATAATGGCATGCTTGTCACAAATGTGTTGAATGGTCACCTTCCTTGTAGGTTTAATTGGATGAATAGGAGAGCATGTATTTCACTTGATCTTTGACCTTTGACCTATCGTAGATTTTTTTTTTTTTTTTTTGGGGGGGGGGGGGTGCACGGGGACCATTTCTGAAGAATTTATGATGTAACCCAGTATGGGCCGACAGGAACTACACAGATACTTCCCTTCATTTTGTTATGAAAAAATAAGATAGCCATGTTTCATTTTAAACTCTGAAAGGCCATTTAACAAGTTTTTTTTTTTTTTTATTTCTAAGGGCTTTTAGCATAAGATTCTTCTTTTTTTTTTCACTTTCATCTTCCAATAAGAGGAAACTGTCACGTAAATGTTTTTTCTTTAACTTTTTAATATCAGATAAGTTGTGATTAATTTCACGTTCTTGGAGGGAATCCAAAAAGACAAGAAACTGCTCATATGGGAAGCTGAATGGATTGAGTTTGGTAACACAGAATAGAAAAAAAACATGTTTATTTCATATAAGGAATAGAAAGTGTAATTTTTCTTTCTTTCTTCGCCGATTTCGATGAGATTTGATCAATAGATAGCAGTGATCTACAACAAACCCCACATACAGAACCTACGCAATTGCGCGCGGAGACATTATAACCCTTAGATATTGCTGTAAAACCTATTGAACCATATTCCCTTTAATGTCGTGTAACTTTTAAAGGAATTGATGTATTGGAAAGCCGTTTTCACATGATAATAGCTATGTTTGGGGGATAATTATAGGAAAATTCAAATGCTATTTGTAAATGCATATTAAATGTATGGAAAAGAACATTATAACCAAATTCCGGATCTTTTTAGAAAAATGCTAAAAAACATAATTCCTTCCTTAATATTTCATGACAACATCTATTTATCCCATCAAATGGGGTATCAGCTTGTAGGAAATTTAATTCTCTTCAAAATGATACCATTTTTATGGTAATTTGTTATTCCTAACTAAAGTTATTCAAAAATAATCCGTCTCCTAGCAACGGGCGGCGGCCATCTTAGAAATATGCAAATTAGACGCGCGCGCAACCTTTTTTTCCACTGGCGACAACCGGATTCGGAAAATACAGGTTCTCACGATCTTCGAACATATCGTAGAATTTTGTTTTAGGGGGGGTGCACGGGGACCCTTTCTGGCTGCTAGACTATTATGTCCGTAGGAAGGAAAGTGTGACAGCGTCTGGTGACATTTTCATGATCGTCATGATTATCATGGTCTTATCTTATTTTATCAACCCTCACTATATATCCCAAATCTTCCAATGTGAGTCAAATATGAAGTATAATCGATATTGGCATCATTTTCTTGTCTAAAGCTGTCAAATTATGACTATTTTGATTTTAACTCCGAGCCTGCACATCCGCGGAGATAGAGAGGAAAAAATACGAAATAAGGCAGAGATGGGTAGCATAACTCCTTCGGATGGAATTTCTGATCAAGGAGACTTCCCCTAACTAAGACACGTCCCCTTCCCTTTACGTGCCTACCATAATTTTATGACGTATGGTTACATCTTGACATATTTCACCTACTAATTAGAAGATTCCTCGCTGCCTCGAATCAATAAGGTACTGTTGCATGTAGCATGTAGCTTAATATACCTACTGTAAAACACATTACACATGTGTCAGAGCTCTCCTACAGTTCTTCCGTTCTTCTTTATCAAGAGACCGCATTTGTTGAAATTTTGAATGACAGGCAAAGTTGACAACTAGATTAACACCACATGACATCCATGTCATTAGACTTTTACGAACTTTCGCAATTGTGTTTTGCAAGAGGTGTACTTTAGGGCGTTGCCTTAAATAACGATACTGCACCATAGCCTGTGATTGTTCTTTTCAGTATTTTTGAATATCAGTGATTATGCATCGAAAAACATGAAATACATCTAAATTCAAAATTGTTTTATAATTTGAGGTCGAGAAGACAAAAGTGTCGAAACGAAAACCAGAATACCGAAAATCACAAAGGGGCGGTGGTCTAATTACTCCGAAACCGCCAACAGCGGGAAACAAAGATAGAAAAGTATAGGGCTCATTTTCCCGATGCTACCCTATACGTACACCGACAGCTTATCCTAACCTTCCAGTAAATTGTGTGTCGACCCATTTAGTAGGAGTACTTTTACATTCGAACTTCAGTCGGTTTTCATTGTATTTGTCTGCCGTCTTACCATTATTTCGTCACAAATGAACTCTCCCGTGGTAAAACTATACCAGTGCGTTTGATTTTGCTTATGATTAAAACGAAACCTCAAAAATGCCACATCGCTATTTTCCCTTACCATTTTTTTTCTCTTTTTTTTTGCCAATTGTATGGAACCAAGCACAGTGTAGAAGTAATCTTGCCAAAGATAAATTTTACTTACGCAGAGATATGTGAAAAGAGACATTTAAAGAGACATAGGACGTGAATTCTAAGGCCAATATGAGTACAGACGAAATGTTCCTTCAAGAGCCCAGGAACGAGAAAATAAAACAACACAAAAACAAACATACAAACAAACAAACAAAAGTTTTGAATCAACACCCTGGTCCCCTTGGCCTTTATCATTATTGATGATGGAAATGTGTTTGATTCAAATGTGACACAATAGAAGGACCCTTGGACAAGAGTAATTGGAAAGTTGGATAAAACGGAGACTCGACGATATTGGGCGTAGTCTTTAGGCACATATTGTATAGTAGAGTTTCTGCCATTTGTTCGTTTGTTTGTTAGTTACATATGTAGTTATTTTGTTAGTTAGCTGGTTAGTTTTTTTTTTTAGTTAGTTAGTTAGTTAGTTTTTTGTTTGTTTGTTTTGTTGTTACTTCATCATTGGCCTCCGAGGACTTTTACCACGGAGTGAAGTCACAAATAAATTCAACCAAGTACCGGCGGAACCCCCGGGCATTGTCACACTCTGTATGACCTTAATAATGATCACATGACATTGAATCGTCACCTAGTACGATCACGTGATGTGTTCATTCCTATTGTAGTCTCGTGTCAAGCACCATTATCACCAAAGTTGAGGAACCACTGCGGCTCAGTGAATATAAGACAATGGAGTTTTGATTGTGATGCCCCTGATTCAAGTCTGCTTGTAGCAGTGATTATGTCCTATATCAGGCAAGGTACCGCAGCAGTCCTATATCCTCATTGCTCAGTCTTTCAGACGGGATTGGTAACTGTCTGTCTCGTACCATTTTCTGGTTTCTATTTCATTGACCTGCACATACTAAACCTGATCGGGGAGTCGGAAAAAAAAAACAACAACAACAACCCAACGTTATGTCAAAGGACGTAGGCACATGATGGGATTCGAACTCGATACCTCCCATTGAAAGTCATGAGTCCTATCCACTATTCAACAGTGCCGCCACTGATAACAATGCTTCATTTCCATACACTGAAAAAAAAAACAAGCAAATGAGACTCTTACTTTCATTGACTTTTGTTTAAACAAAACTCAAGTTTGATGTCGTTGATCCAACACGACTGACGTTTCCTGTCCAATAAATCGCATCTCAAAGTAAAATCTAACTGTGGATGTGTGTCTGATGTCTAATCTGTCCATAGAACTACATGCAGAAGTACCAGGGCCTCCCCTTGAACGACCCATCCAGCGTCGAGAGACTGATCAGCCATGCCGACATGGCCGCATCCGTTCGCAACATGCAGCTGTACATGGATGTGCCCCTGACGGGCCGCGTTGACGAAGCGACTCTGGCGAAGATGCGCCAACCACGATGTGGCGTTCCCGACCCGTCGGGCCAGGATAGCGACGGACACGTCCTCGGTGGAAGAATGCGCAGATACGCACACACCGGTGGCAAATGGACAAAGAGAAAGCTGACATTCCGGTATGTTGCAATGAGAAAATCATACCAACCTCACGTCCGTCCATCCGGCACTCATGGGTTTTTGCTACTTTTAAGAAGCGCATTGACACATCCAGTTTCTTTTATGATTAATTTGATTGAATGTGATTTTGTTGTTGTTGTTACAAAGAAGGTGTGATTAATATTTTAGTATTTTTTTGAAAATTTTTCTGAAATGCAGATTTTTGCCTTTTATTGGAATCGATTTTTTTTTTCTTTTTCACTCATCCATCAAGATTTCTCCTACCAAATTTTCTCATAAATTCACGACATACCTAAACCGCCGATCGACAGAGCATCTTATCCACAAGAAGATTTCTAGATTCAAAGATGATATTGCAAATGGAATTTTGAAAATCTTTTCAGAAATGCCATACCTACCGCCGACAATTTCGTAAGCAAGAAAATGAAGTTGATAGAGGACATACTTGCGCTCCGAAGGCCAAAGAATTCACAACAGAATTAAGTGGGATGGACCGTCCCGAGGTAAAACACTTCTACTAAGCCGTTATTCCCAAATGAATCACTTCTGTCTCCTTCTTACGTGCTTATTTTAATTTTTCACAGTATTTTGAGGAGAACCAGGGATATGTCCCCCAGAGATACTGACACGGAGCTCAGGCGGGCCTTCAAGATCTGGGAAAAAGTCACCCCTCTGGAGTTCACCGAGGTCACGAGCGGGCGTGCCGACATCTACCTCAGCTTCGGCATCAGAGACCACGGTGACCAGTACCCTTTTGATGGGCCCGGCTTCACCCTCGCCCACGCCTACCCTCCCCAGAGCGGCTGGGGCGAACTCGACGGCGACGTCCACTTCGATGACGAGGAAACCTTCACCATCAACTCCTACGACGGTAGGTTGTCATTTCCAAAGAAGTTTATGATGAATCTGTTCAGGGTTTTAAATCCTTTATATCCAAACCCATTTCTCTTTTTTTTTTCGGTCTTGAGCTCGCCGCACACTCTGCGACTCACGAATATACTACTGACAGACATTGGATCCGAAATAAATCACAATAGCCTCAGAATTAACACGCTTGTTTAGTTCAGATCCAAAGTCTGTCAGTCGTATAATCGTGAGTCGTGTAGTGTGCGGCGGGCTTTGGATCCCATCCCGACTGTTCTGTTCATCGATAAATGTACAAGAAAACGTGAATTATGCGATCGTAAAGTGTAGTCGAATACTACTCCATCATTGTGTGTTGTTCTTGTTATTGTTTTCTGGACCACGAAACGACTTCCAGGCACGAACTTGTTCCAAGTAGCCGCCCACGAGATCGGCCACAGTCTGGGTCTGGCCCACTCCACGGATAGCAGAGCGCTCATGGCTCCGTTTTACCCGGGCTACATCGAAAACTTCCGGCTTCCTTACGACGACCAGCTCGGGATACAGATGATCTACGGTGAGGGCGATATTGCATAATGTTAACCAATGTCGGTGTCACTCCTACTAGTTAATTCATGTATCTAAACCAGAATCGTGGTCGCTGGCAGTCTGCGTCTGCTATCGACCACTAAAAGTTCAGTAAGTGGTCAAAATAAATGCGAATATGCGATCTCAGTTTCGTGTAACTTTGTAGTGCTATTTTGTGAGATACAAGCAATATCTTTAAAAATGAAGTTTCCGATATTATGTCAGGTCTTTATAATCAATTGGTACAATTGGTAATTGTATGACGTGCGGGATTTGTACCGAATTATGGAGCTATATGATATCACTAGTTCGTTAGAAATTAACTAACTCTACAATTAACTCAGTCCTGTTCTTTGCACTATAGGCCCACCCGACAGACCGTCAGATCCTACGACCCAAAAGCCCGACCCAGGCCCAAACCCCAGCCCAAACCCCGGCCCAGATCCTGGCCCGACTCCAGTACCCACAACGAAATCGCCAGACTCCCGATGCCGAAATGACTACGATGCTATCTCTCTCATCAGAGGAGAATTGTTTGCATTCCAGGTAACTTATGTTTTCATTCAAGTGCATATTGATCAAGAATACTGTGCTAGATGCTATCATAAATCCGAAGCTACAAGAAAGTGAATCAAATGACTTATTTTCTGTCAACATTTTCTTTAAAAATTATGTTTTTTGATACCTTACTGTCGCTTACTTCTTCTCTGATAGGCTGTGACATTTCCGAATGTAAATTCAGCTCTGCAGCCAAAGAGTTTGCAGCAACATCCTTAAATGTCTCTGCCAATCCGGTTACATACTTGGTTGTTTCGTTCATCCGTACCCAACAGCATGACGTTTAAAATGAACACAGAGACTAGTTTGTTAGTTTATTTCATCTTTTCCATGGCTGGCAAGCCCATATTCGGCTGCAACAGCCGGTCTTCTCTCACACACACAGGACCTCCAATTTCAATGTCCTATCCGAGGGACAGAGTAATTTGCCTCTTTGTATACAGGGGACGGTACGATTGCTCAGAAAATTGCTCAGTTAGACTCGAGAATAGAACCAGGGTCCTTTGGATCTTGAGCCAAAGTCACCACTCGTTAAGAGATAGAGGGGGTAATAAGACCTGAAAAGCATTTACGTCAGCCAATCGTACGTCAAGCAGGTCTTAGGCCCATAGAGGGAGAGGTGCACTGTCCTGCATACACACCAGAGGCCCTTCTAAACTCGTCTCTGCCCAAACACTGTAGAGGAGTATGTCAGGAAATACGTCATCTCAACCTAAAATCTGCTCTGCGTCAAGATTGCCAACTGACTAAATGTATTGACTGCCTTTTGAATGATCTTTTTTTTTTTTTACTGCTGTCAGGCAATGTATCTTATATGGGAGATATATTCAATTTAACTGCACCCCCTCCCAATGATTCTAATATCGAGGCAGAAGACATTACTATAAATACTTCAAGAGTGTCACCCGACATCTCGTTAAACAAATGAATTCAAGCCGTAGAAAGAACATTGTATTGAGAGGACTTGACAATATCTTGGACCACTCATCAGCCATGCCGACATGGCCGCGTCCATTCGCAACATGCCGACGAGCGAAAAAATGAAGACTGGTGCATCATTATCAGTATTATGAAGTCTTTGTCCCAGGACTAATAATCTCCCTCTTTAGTTTTTTTTTTTTTTTTTTTTTTTTTTTTTGATCCTTTGCATGAGTTGTTATCTCTGCTCTCTACCACGCTAGTCATCACCTTTAAGTACATCAGACGTTCTTCCTACAGCATGAAAACCTATCTTTAGGATTTTAGATTACGTTTCCTGATTCACAGGCGGTGTATCAAATAAACATTTTCCCTTGAATGTCGATTTGATGGAGTATCAACCATATTTCTCTCTAACGTATATAATGTGCGAAAGACGCAACAGAAGAAGACTGGTAAAGATAAACAGCGCCATCACCTGCTTCAGAGCAATTGTGAATATTTTGTCTCGTGGATAGTACGGTCCTCGCAATTAAAGTTGCGTTGACACCATGTTCCCGGCGGCCACGGCAGCCACATTTGCCCGAAACGTAGTTCGCCGGGGATAGATGGGACATTCCTCCTGTCCCCCCCCCCCCCCCCCCACCTCCTTCGCATTTTAGTCTTGTTTGTTCCAGTCCTCGTCCCGGTGAACGCAGTGATATAGCTATCAGACGCTGTTCTCACGGCGTTCGGTTAGGCTAGACCATCACTATTTTCCGTCACGTCCCGCTACGGACCGCCTCCAAGTTTTTGTTACGACCTATTACGTGCCGTCGTGTTTCGTTGCATTCATCCCGTTGAATCACGGCATACAAGACTCCTCATTAATACCGAGACTGCTGCTGCTGTGGCTTTTTTTTTTGACAGTTTAAAAATCTGACACGGCATCCACGGCAATCACGGCCTGTCGCGTTTGCCTATCTCGTTTCACAGCGTTTTTCACGTCCATCCCGTTTTATCCACGGTGGCCTGAAACGTGGCTGACGTGGTTGCCGGGAGTGGTGTAAACGCAGCATAAGTCTTTATCATCAGAATTTTTTGTGTTGTGTTACGCTTCCGTCATATTATATGACATGTATGTCACATTTTCCCTCTGTTGGAAAAAAAAAATCTATTTTTATCAAAGTGATGAGTAAGTATGAATGATAATTGTTACCCCCCTCCCCTCCCTCTCTGTTTCATGTGTCATCCATCCAGGGGGCCAAGTACTGGCGGCTCCGATTCCCCCAGCAGCTGATCTCGCGATCTACTGGGGAGTTGACCGAGCTTTTCTGGCAGGCTTTTCCCAACGACATCGACGCCGCCTACGAGAGATTCTATGACCAGAAAATCTTTTTCTTTAAAGGTACAATTTTTCTCATGTATTTTCTTCATTTCTTTATTATTATCACTATTATTGTCATTGCTGTTAACATTACCCTAATTACCTTAATGATTCATTGGCCCGTTATAGTGAGCGCTTCTGTTACTGTACATCTGGGCGAGTTACAAAGGGTTCGGCATCATTCGCTTTCATTTATATATATATATATATATATATATATATATATATATATATATATATTTCTTTTTTTTCAAGGGGACATCACGGCGATACACAACATTGCTCAGGTGGTTTCACTGGGCCTCGAATCCAGGCCTTTTATAGACTTTTAATGACTAATGCTGCTGACTAAGCCACCCCCCCCCCCCCCTTCTTCAAAACTACGGCGTCACCACTTGTACGCAGTACCTCGAGCGTTTATTTTGGTGCTCAGGCCAAAGAAACTACAAAGCCAAGAAACCCCCATACAAAGTTTAAAGAATATAACAGTGACTATTGAGTAGTATGGTATAATCGACCATTCACTGTAATGTACCTGTGACTAGGGCACTTCAAAAGTTTCACGAATAATTGATTACAGAGTACTTTCTCCTTGCATGCCGACGTATTCGATATCGATTTACCATACATGAAACCAAAGATGATGTCATCTAGAACATTTTTCATACGCAAAAATTGTTTTGGAAATGCGTAATCCAGTCCAAATATAAGTTAGTCTGATAAAAAAAAAAGTAACACCTTACGAGTTCAACGGGAAATGTGGACTGAAATCGGATGAAAAATAAGGAAGTTATGACATTTTGAAGATCTGCTAATTTCTGCAAAACAGTTCTTGCAGAGTTTATATGAATATGCAAATGAATGAGCTAACCATGTCATACCCTCACAATTTCCCATTGATCGTGTAAAAAAAATGGCGAAAATTCAATGTTTCTGCCACTGAAGTCTGAAACATGATGTTATTACTGGTTGAATAATTTTAGAATAGTGATCAATTAGATATACAAGAATTTGAGCCTCGGGCATAAATGCGTTTGAATGAAAAACTGGAAATTTCAAAATTGTATGTACAATCTATATGGCAAGCTGTGAGGGAATGACCACATGCTCACTTTGCCATTTACATTATTCATATTGACTGTTCAAGACCTGTTTCCTGAAAAATTAGGGAGACTTTGAAATGTCATTACGTCCTTATTTTTCACCGATTCCCATCAAAATCTTACCGTTGACCTCGTAATATTTTACTTTTTCTTATCAGACTAAGGGGGTGTTGCAAGAAAGTCGAGTTGCGATTAATTGCAACTTTCTTGCAACACCCCCTAACTTATATTTGGACTTGATTTCCTCTTTAAAATATGAGGTAGTGACAGTGTTTATACTTCTGTGCCTACTCTGGAGCACTCCTATATGATATTGTGACGAAGCCAAAAGCGACCCCTGGAGTACCTCGTTTGATGTAAAATTGACGATGCCTTTTGACAACAGTTTGATAATTTAGTATATTCTTTTATCAACATACCTGTAGTCTGCTTAAAACAAACCCTATCGTTATGTTTTTGTGATTGACGTAAACATCATAAAACTGGTCCTGTTTCATACAGATTGATCTTACGATTGATCTTAAGATTGATGGAATTCGAAAAAAAAAGGTACTCTCGATCTGATGTTAAATATGCTCTTTCAATCAACCGGAAGTATATTCGGGAAGCAGACTTACGATCAGTATTGATCTTACGCTCGATTCACTGAGTTTCGCTCAATGAATTGAGCGTGATATGTTAATATCAGCCAAAATCTTCCTCTCTGTCTAATTGCTAACAGGAACTCAATATTACAAGTACGATGGACTGAGGATGCTGCCCGGATATCCGAAGCCAATCAAGCATCTCGACCCGAATCTGCCAGGCAATCTGGATGCGGTTATCGGATTCAGGGATTATCCCAAGACATATTTTATAAAGGGGCGAAAGGTTTGGCGGTACGATGAAGAGCTGAAGACCGTGGATGCTGGGTATCCAGTCAACATCCGGAAAGTGTTTCCGGGCGTGCCAACTCCTGTATCATCAGCTTTTCTGCACACAGGTAAGAAATGAAGTGGCTTTATTAAAGATGCCCTGTTCCCTTAGGTAATCACATATGCATAATCAAAAACGTGTATACAAAACATGTGTCATCAACAGTCGTGTACATGTATTTGAAACTTATGGAGCGTGATTCCAAATGCGCTTGGTCACGGTTTCAATGAAAATCGTACTTCTACGCTTGTAAATGCACATGGGCTCAAAGAAATCAGTGGAATCAAACATCGAGAATGTGACAGTCATCTTACATGAAATGTTTGATGTGATTCAAATTTAGATTTAGCCAGGGCACAATTATATGGCCATCAATACTCATATATGCATCCGTGTAGTATATCAAAGTAAAAGAAAAATTCAATACCTACTTTGGAAACCAGCTGGACTTCATGTACCAGTTATAATATCCGATATCATTTTTTGATAGAGGCTGAAGCGCCAACTGCAACCATGTTCTCTCCTCCCCCCCCCCCCCTCTCTCTCTCTACTCCTTGATATATTTGTATATAAACTAGTCTTCAGTCTTATGTAATTTATATACATTGCTCTAGACATCCTGAACGAATAACCACTTAACAACTACTAAGTATGACATAAAAACGAATTAAATTTCAATATTCGAAGTGTGTTTTATAAATTGCTCGTCAATAGCAATATATCATTCGCAAGAAATATATTCCTAAGTATGAATTCGTTAGATTACTGGCGTGAAGAAAGGCTGTTTTCATTTAGAAATTCATTTCTCTAGTGATATCACGAATATTTTATTTTCTCTTACATTCGTCACACTCTATAGATGAAGCCGCCTACTTTCTCAAGGGGTTCGAATACTATCGCTACAATGATACGCTCAAGCGAGTGGAAGATGGCTATCCGCGGCGATTCGGCGTGGACTTCTTGGGCTGCGACCCGCAGAAGCTAGTCGATCTAGGTCAGAATTCGACGGACATCGGAGGAACGGGAAAGGGGAACGGTCTTTGCCCGGGAAACCTCTGCGTTACCATCTCGCTAATTTTGGCTCTGTTAGTTGCCAGTTTGCGATAGACTTTCACAATGGATGGCTGTTTCGGACGTCCAAGATACCAAATATGTCCAAGAACACAACGACAGCAATAAAATGAAAAAATGGCGCTTAATCAGATCAGAGATTACTTGGCATTCAATAAATCAAGGACCATAATTACTTGGGGTTACAAGTAATTTCACCAACCAGACATCATCATACTGAGTGCAGTGGTTTATTTGTTTTGTACCCAGGAAGATATGATTTTCCCTGCAATTCCTGAAGAGGAATCGTCCTTCTCTCCGTTGACGAATTCATAGCAACAAAGTTTTAACCAAAATATGTCTTTGGAGAGAACAAGAAATCGCAGCAGCATTTTGTTCACATAACAAACAAGCAGTACTACGCCAATACACGTCACGGTGACGTCACCAAGACACCCATTCTAAAGGGATATACTTCCCAGAACGATTTTGGAGTTTACGAATGCAGTAGAACTGAAAGAACAAATTGATAACAGTTATAGGAAACTACAAATTCTTGTGATCTCTTGAATGTCGGTAAGTCATCATATCGTTATTTTGAAGTCTGAAGTCTCAGAATTATGACAGCTCTTGCGCAGTAATACTTGTCATTCTTGTTTCTTAATGATGATGTGTGTATATGGCTAATTCTACATTTCTCGAAACTCGCATTTCTCTGCGTTTTCAAGGTATGTCAAGGTATTTGTGATCGCGAGTGTTTGTCATGGTATTACACAGAATTCGAGACATAGGGTGTTGATTCCTTTGTACAAATGTGATGAACTCATGGCGTAGCCCTCTGTACCGCTATAATTACACATCTGGTGAGCAATTTTGCACGAATGATGTCAAAGACACGTGACCAGGACTACAATTTAAAAGTTGCCAAAAGGGGTTATGTTATATAATGACACAAGTGAGCAATTGGTGCTCACCAATTGCTCTATACATGGCATTACATAGAAGGAAATATTGCAAGTAGGCCTACTTGTGAGGTTGTGCTCAGATTTCCAGCACCCATTTTTAAAGTTTCTTTACAATAAGCTTTCATACTTCCTAAATGACAAGGAAAATATGATGACTGTGGTTATTGTTTTGTTGTGTGTTTTCCTTTTCTAAACCTGGAGGAGCATTATGTAACGTGGCTCCTTCGTCGAACACCAGGACCAACGTAATTGATGACATGTGTCTTATATAATGGTAAAAGATACCAGAAGCGGTTTACTGCTTATAGATAGCTGTTTAATTACGATGAAAACTACAAGGTGATTAGATTTCATCATTTCTGTCTTCCTTTAAGACTTGCAATCACTTCTAAATCTGTGTCTCAATCTAAGTGTCAGTGTCAATTATAGATACTGTATAGATTCAAGTTCGTGTGTGTGTGTGTGTGTGTGTGAGTGTGTGTGTGTGTGTGTGTGTGTGTGTGTGTGTGTGTGTGTGTGTGTGTGTGTGTGTTTATTACGCTGGCGAAAGTTGGAGAAAAAAAAAATCCAATAGTATGAAATTTTGATCATCATGATCCCTAAGATCGTAGCTGGCATGTGTTGTGTGATAATGTTCACTTGGCAACGATTAAGTGCCGTCATCATTAATTCGTTTTCCATGAAGACATACTGACTTGCATAATAATAGGACCTCGTTTGTGAAATGATATCGTAAACTATGCAGAGAGGGGTGTATGATGTGCGTAAACTGTAGAATAGCTGATTTGTGTAACCAACACATTATGTCATACTAAGTCTTTACATTACCTTAAGCCTCTTTCCACTCTAGTGTGTTGTAAATACATTTTAGCTGCATCATTTCTAATCATGATTCCACTCGCGTGTGTTGTAATTACGTCACTTGCTCGCTGGCGAGCATCCAATCAACGCGTGCAATGTCACCAAACATTCTACGTCACCAGTCTAGCATTGTAATTGTCAGGTAAGCCTTTATTGTGGTGCCTTTTATCTGCGATGCGAACCACGTATATGGATTCCGTCTTTACGATATTCCAATGCTTCCAGTGTAAAGTGTACAACGTTGATAATCGAAATATGTTTTCTAGGGGGAAAAAAGTGCTGGCAAAGTGGCATCATTAACTGCACAACATTAGTGTTAATAATGACAGTATATCTGTTTTTATTCATTTTAACGCTTGTATGGTAAATCATTCGAAGGCTTGTGATTATACAGTAAGTTTGCTGTTTCTGTAGAAAGGCTCGTGTAGTTTACGTTCACTCTGGTATCAGTGTATTATTGTGTCTGTAGCTAATGTTGTCAATATTTCTTATGATTTATAACAAGTGATTAGATTAATTCTGACAGGATCCCATCCTATCACATGGCTGTACCTTTATAGCCATGACAACAGAGCTTCGGGTTTAACATGAAGCTGTCACAGCTGGCGTGCTTTCTCTTTGTTAATGGTTATAGGCTGCCGCAAAGGTCGCAGTAGATTATTATATCAGTGGGATATTCAGACCTTCGCTCTGATCCGCCACTTTTTCGTGTCGTCGTCCGCATGTGTTCGTGTGTTTTCTAATCCACCGCCCTGTATTTTGTTATGGAATCGTTTCGTCCCATGATTCATCACGCCCAATGCTGTTGGGACAGAAAATAGCAACAAACAACAACTGCGGGCAGTTGCATAATCTAAATATGGGACCTATGGCCTTCCATACAACGTTTTGGTGCATTTGTTGTTGTTTTCATCGTGCCTTTTTCTGTACATAGTGTAGTCATATAGCGATCAATGCTGCCAGTATTGTGTTATTACAATGAAATCTCCTGTAGTATCATCTAGTCGCGAACAGAAGGACACATAAAGCTCTGTCATTTTCACTCAGTCATTTCTTCCTCATTAATTCGCTTTTAGGCAATAGTAACTGAGTGTTTATAAACGCCTCCAAACAGAATGATCATTAATGTCACCTTCTTCATAACACCACTAAGAGGAGAGGTAAAGATCAAAACAAAACAACAACAACACCCACAACAACACCAAACAAACAAACAAACAAACAAACGAACAAACATTAGACGTAATATCGAAGTGATATTGGAATCTGTTCAATATGTTTGTATATACACTGTATAAACCATCACTGAAAATATTAGGACAATTTCTGTGAAAATCTAAAATGACAATTGTATAGATATATTTTAAAATAAACGAATTAACGAGTAGCTTTGGATGTTGTGATGAATTTAATTTCATGAAGGAGAAGAGCAAAGCTCAACAAAGAACAACGGAAGGCTGTTGTATGTTCTCATTCAGTAGTGTCTAATTTGAGCATGAATTCAGTTTAACACTTAGCACACTGGATGTAAATTAAATGCACTCACGGATGTAATTTGCAGCGACCCATTTTATACAGGTGACATGCGGTGTATACTCCTATGTGGTTAAGGCGAAACAGAAGTACTGCGTGTTTTCTATGGTGATTGTATTCTTTACAGCTATTATCCTTTCCTTAACATTTGTAAGTATCAACATTCGCTAGATATCTAAGTCATTTCTATCTAAGTCATTTCTATCTAATGTGATGAACCAGTAGTTTTGAATCACACGTTCACTTATGTTTCAACGGACGTATTGGTTTTTGCATTGCGTTCGTGTCTGTTATAGAAAATAAATTATTTTCTTTTTGGTCATTTTCGAAACTCGGAAGTGTTCTGTCCTGAATAATCGTGCACGCTCTTTAAGGTATTACACTTTGCATGCAATATTGATGGTTTTTGAAGACGATATAAACACGATCATTAAATGGTTGCGTCGAATGATTTATTGGGTGGCTTTAAAACGTGTAACCATTCATTTAGCCCTTGCTCTTAATCATGTTGTAATGACTGCTAAAGTCTGCTTGTCTGTCTTCCACTCTCATCCTGTCTTTCTTTCTTCTTTCCTTTTTTCTTCTTTCTTTCTTTATTCCTTTTTCATCCTGTCTTTCTTTCTTTCTGTTCATCCTTCGATTCATCCCGATGCTCTGGCATCTCTCTCTTTTCTCCCTTCTCTCTTCTCACCCTTACCGACATAATCTGTCATATTTTGTGATAATCTCCAAGAATAACTTGGTATTAATGGGAGAAGAGTCCATGAAATTTTGGAACATGATCTCACCTTTCCATATCAGAAATAGAAAACGTTAAATAGGAGGCTATACTCTTCACTTCTACACATCAGGGGGAGCGGAACGTTTGGATTTTTTTTTCAGGTGCGTGTGTATGTGCGTGTGTGTATACATGTGTGTGTGCGGGGGGGGGGTCAAAGATATTTATGATGCTATAACTAGTCGCTCGTTCTAGGATAAAGTGAGCCACGTGACGCTTCGAACGAACAAACGAACAAATGCACACACACGCACTATTTTTTTTTATATACATACACACATACTGACAGACTTACCCCTTCCCCGCCCCAAGATGACTTGTAGTCAAGGTGATAGACATGTCACGGCTTCTTCGTGATCCTAAGCTTTGTGATATTGGAGGTTAAGGGCTTAGGTATCCCAGCAACAATTACTCATCCTACATGAACTAATCGTGACGAGTCTTACATTGAGACAGAAAAAAAAATGACTTGTCTTCTTTTACTTGTTTTGTTTGGTATTATTGCAAGGAGAACGAGGACGGATTTTTTGTATTATTACTATTTTCATGTTTATTTTTTTTTCGTAATAGGGGCCTACATGCACAACAACATACACACAAAGATAAAAACGGTTTCTTTATGAAATATCAGAATATTTTTAATCTAGTAGGTATCCTCGAACTCACTTGTACACACAAACATGATACCCAAACGTTTACTCTCTCTCTCCTCCCCTGGTCTTTCTCTCTCTCTGAAAATGTATTTGAAAAGTGCAATTCGCAAGAAATTTCAGGGAAAAGTACGTTTGGATTTTATGTCACATCATAATTAGGACTTTGAAAAGAAAATACATTGCATTTCTGATGGAAACATGGAACGCTGAATCGACCTGTGCTTTGGCAGGGTAAACTTTTCGGAGATCCGAGCAATTCGGCAAAATGATAGCCCCATCGATGTAATTGAATCGGATGAAATCTAATCAGTGTTGAAATCTAACACACCTCGAGGTGTGAAAGGGAGGAAGGTTGATTGCTTCGACAATCCTTGGGATTACATGGGTGCATGCTTATCGACTTTATCCAGAGAGGGTGCCCCTCGGAAAAGGACTAAACCACTACATATCTCCGTATTGATAAAGGTAAGGACCGTCCATTACACACTCCCCGTGTGCGTTACATTAGTGCATTGCGGTACACAGTATACAGTATACAATCAGTTTTCGATTCAATCATGGGATTATGGTATACATGTATATGTGTGTCCGTACGCGCAGTATCAGATTCTGTCTGTACCACGTGACCATGACCTATTTGATTCCATGTTTCTTTCTGATTTAAGCTTAGCAGTGAAAAATTCACGTACTCTGGTATGTATATAGAAAGTTATGAAAAAATACTTTGCAGTACTTCCCTATACACCCTGTTAACTGCCTTTGTGGGTTATTGATAAAAAACAAAGAAACTTTTTTTTTACCTTCATCTTTTTTTCTTTTCATACAAGTCAGTTCATACAAGTCAAACTAATTATACAGGACCTTGTTCTTTAACTGTACCCCTTTAATGACTCTTGACATTCAAATTTGAATATCTACATACATGATATTCATGATATTCTTTATTTGAATTTAATTCGATATCAGACCCATGTATACAATGGCACTAATATGAACAAAAATAAGCAGTTGTATTCTTCTCTCTACGACTTGTGCTGCTACATCATATCATTTATTTTTTTAACATATTGTGCAAAATATTTGTTTGTTGGGTGTTTTTTTTTTTTTTTTACAAATCATACCATGCATAAAAAATCAACATAAAAATTCTGCATGCATCTCAGAAAAAGCTATCTTGATTAACTCAATCAAGCCAATTAATATCTGCTTTATCAAACACTTGTGCTGCACAAACACGCACGCACACACGCACACACACACACACACACACACACACACACACACCAAAAAAGATCACTTCTGGATAGGTAACAATGGATTTTCAAAACGGACGAGCGTTGACGAGTATACAGTGCGTATAATAAACGCTCAAACAAGGATCAATTATAAAAGGAATACCATTCTTCAACATTGAACATTACATTTAAACTACAATATTACTGATTTCCTTCCCCTCTTCGTAATTTCTCTGTTCCCTACATCCGGGAATCAGGTATGTGACTGTCATCTAGAAGTGACATATTCTTGGAAACCTGTTTTATGTATCATTTTCTTCACTCTTGAGAGATAAAAGTCATGGGTGAATCAGCGGGGAATTTTAATTAATTTTCTCTACAGTAAATCTCACAATTTCAGTCAAAGAGAGAAAAGATAGAGAAAGAGAGAGGGTGGATGTTGAGGGAGAAACAAAATACTTGAAGAATCGATCAACTTTTAGCAATTTTGGTATGGATCGTATATTTAGTACCTTTTCAAAGATTATTTAAAAAAATACAACATCTTTCTCGAGAGGACAGAATAGAAAGTCAAAATGTTTGCGTGGAAATAAGAACCAATATATTATTATCAAATGTTGTTCATGAATATAACTAAGATTATTAAAAAACACACACAGACTAAAAATGTTCTTGCCCATGATTGTGTGTTGTTATTGTTGTTTTTTTTTGTCTGCAATACGTCGACATCGACAATGATATTATAGATGGATATCCAACATTCGGTTCCTATTACAAACAGGAAGCTGAAAATATGATCTTTTCATTTCGAGTCTGTGGATGACATGTCATTATTTTCTCTAGATCCTAGATAGCATTTGATACCACAAATGGTTTTAATCATCAACCTAGTCAGATTTGGTAAGAGTGCCGGATATACCAGCCTGCAACTCACATGGCGCAGAGACATCTGGTTATTACAAGACCCATGAACGATCCAATCCCCTGTTGTACTCTCTAAAAATAAAACCGGAACTGTCTGATAATCCTAAAACGGCTGTTCTTTGCCATAGAAACGTATGGCCTGAGTCTGATCTGGAGTCAGTTTGTTTGTTTGTTGTTGTTGTTGTTGTTTGTTTTTTGTTTTTTTTGTGTGTGTGTGTTGCGGCGTACTAACGCCGCAATGAGAAACTAATTCGCTGAGAGGCTCTCTTAAGTTTACTGCGGCCTCATACTTATTGACCTATAGCGTCCTATATTTTTATATCTTTGCACAACAATTGTCTTAAAAGATTTTATATATAGCTACATTTGTCTGTGTGTTTTCGTTCTCGTTGGTTGGTATAATTTTAAGAAAAATAGATAGACACATACATAGATAGTAAGAGAGAGAGAGAGAGAGAGAGAGAGAACGAGAGATGGAGAGAGAGAGAGAGAGAGGGAGAGAGAAGGGGGAGAGAGCAACTACCGAATTCCACGTAAGGTTGTAAAAATCGGAGGAACAGAATGGCGAAGATATCATCAAAATCGAACATAGGATTAGGAAAATAGTCATAAAGTTATAAAGTTTCACAATTTTTTATACATAGAACACACACGAAATGAAAGAGGTGATGATGGCATCTTTCGTTCGTTTGTGAGCAAAAAAGATCAAGAAGAAGTATGAATAAATCATGTGTTGGTCAGTGATTTACCGACTGCAACCTCTTTTCCCCTAAAATTGAGCGTCCGTTGGTAATTACACAAGTGCAATAATTCATAACGAGGACATATCCAATTCCAGTTGACATACTGTAATAAATAAAGGCAAAGGAACTTTAGACTTTGAGCTAATTACGTCAGTACTGTCAATTACGTAGGCCTACATATAAAGCTGCTATTTAGTACGCCACTTCATTCGCGAAAAATGGGGAACGTTAGAACTCCAGAACTTTCTTATTCTGGGTTCAGTTTTGATGGGTTTGTACTATTCTGTACGTCTGGTTTACTTCAATTCTTGGAAGCAACTTGAAAGTGGTGTGGAATTTTAATTGAGTGATCCCTTTCCACACTCTATACAAATTTGATATTCTGCGAAGTTGGCAAAGAGACACAAAGATACGATTACCTCACAATTGAGCTGCGAGACATACAACAGTGTACGATGGATACTATTCAAACTATACAACGACTGCAAATTTACCACAATGACAACATATCTGTCCCTATTATAGGCCACTCTTTATCTCTAAATCAATAAGTTTTTATTTCAGTCTTTATGTTTCTTCGCTGTTATGTCTGTCCTGTAATATCTGCCCTGTGTCGAATAACCTAATGTAGGCCATTCTTTATCTCCAAAACAATAAATTTTTATTTTAGTCTTTTTGTTCCTTTTCTGTCCTGTCTATCCTGTGATATCTGTCCTGTATGGAGTAACTTAATATTTTACTTTCGTAATTTAGACAGTCAATGTTTTGGCGTCGATTGCATGAGTTTTCCACAATATACAAGCGCTGTATTTTCGCGGACCCCTCATTTTTTTCTCTCAATACATACATACATAAAATTACAATTTTAGTTTGAAATTGTGCATAACATTTCCTACTTCATTTTACTTTATTAATCATCTCTATCTATCTTTACAGTCAACCAATCTGTACTCAAGATCATTTGTAATTTCTTTTGTTCTGTGGAAGACGAAAAATGGAATTGAAATTGAGAAAAAAAAATTGCATTCGAAATGCATTATTAGCCAGAAACAATAGACCACCGTTTGTAATCTTATGTTGAGGAGATGGTCACTTTTCCAAGGAGTGCTTGGGTTGAATGTTCCTTTGAAGTGTTGAGAAACAACTCCCCAATTAATTATTATACTCGCACCCTGCACAATCCTACCCTAATATAGGAGATTATCCGCTCACGTATCCAACACGCCCATTCTCATTTGACAAGCATAACATATCATTATACCATCATGTCGCACCGCGCTCGTGTTTTGGCAACTATAAAGTGATCACCTTTGCCAGATTAGTACGTCTACTTTATAACATTACTCTTTGAATGTGGTTAGAATATGTTCCTTCATCTTTATGTTCTACTCAGAAATGTTATCATTACTTTTTGCTCGATGTGTATATCATAACACATGTATTACGATCTCTATAGTGTGTACACAGTTATCAGAACTTTTCTCCGTTTGTTCACTTCTCAAACTCAACCAAATCTCGTCGTCAGAGAATCTTAGTAGAAGAAAGTTTGATATACACTCAGCAAAAAAAAAAAGAAAGCAAACAATTTTTCAAATTCATATTTTTCATAGAATTTTTGGCTAAATGTTAATGTATTATATACCATATCAAGGGTAATTTAATTGTCTATCAACTTGTAAAAAAGGGAAACTTTACAAATGAGTGAACACTTTGTTCCAAGGCACAAAAGTAAAATTTACAAAATGCTCTTCCATGTGACAATAAGAACAAAAGACAAATTTAACACAATAAAACCATGAATTTAGTTTCAAAAGATACCTATGATCTATATAATATCTTTGAAGCCCAAAAGATCAATAAAGGCTAAAAATGATGGAGGAAAATAATGAATTTCTGTCAAATCCAAATTCAAATGAAATAAGAGAAGAAGCAATACAAAAATAGTAGGAATTTGAATAGATTTCCCAAATTCGGAAAATTGTAAATTACATTTTGGTTTTTTGATTTGTCCCATGAATTCTGAAATTGCTAAATGAATGAATGAAATAAAGATATTCTGTTTATTTAATCATCTTTTTGTCCTTACTCCATACATCATTTGAAGTTTGAGTTGACAGAAAATTGTTATTTCCCCCGCCCTTAAGTTTCCCACTGTGATTTTGTTTGAAGTTATAAAGCGAATGAAAACTTATTTTTGCTATTTCAATCATGTCTCTCATTGTGTTAAACTGGTATTTTGTTATCATTGTCATCTTAGAGGGAATTTGCAAATGAAAGAAAATCATTATTATGTCAATTTTTGTAATTTTTACTCTTGTGCCTTGGAGGACAAAAACAAATGTGTTCACTCATGCCTAAAGTTTTCCAATATGTTGACCTACTAGATTGATAGCCAATTGAATTACCTTTATTTTCATCAAAATCTTCTCTGAAAATCATGAACTCGAAAAAGTGTTTATTTTCTTCTCTCTTTTTTTTTTTTTTTGGTGAATGTATATATATATATATATATATATATATATATATATATATATACATAATACTTTAATAATTATGTAACATATTTAAACATTAGGTACTATTGAATATATCTATATTACAAAAATTATCTACCTATGTGCGAATGGATGGACATAAGGAATATCATATCGGAGAGGTAACATTAACGCCATTGAAATCACAACATTTCTCCTCCTCGCCACCCCATCCCCTTCTTCACAATTAAAATAGGACCTGCCCACGCCTCTGTGTCACAAGTTGCAGGATACCGCAAGTCCCAAGACCCACTTGAACAGGGATATCAAATGTCTGGTGGCCGAGTTCAAGGGTACACTAATTTGATTAAAGTCGTATCTAGATACAGGAACCATGTCTTCGTCGTAAAGTACCCAACCACAGTATGTATAAGAAGTGTCTTGCCAGAGAGCAAAATAATGAAGGTAATGTTTATGTTTAATTTCCATGGTTCAAAGAATACGGCAAGCTAGTTATTACTTTTTGTTCATTAAAAAGTCTCGTAAACTGCGCAGTCAAACTCAAAGACTATTCGCAAATACTGATAAAATTAGCAACCCGAGGCTCGCTGCCTGATCATGGTCTCTAATACCTTGAACATAACTGAATCTACTCAGCCTTTGATAAAACCGTCATATCTATCTCAACATCATACGATTTAGATCGATGTAATTGAGATCAGTGAATCTTTAAGTCCGTGAGGGACTTAGGAAGAGATGAGGGTGGTCTGCAAAATGACTTCCTGAAGATCGGGTATAGACAAGACATAAGTCTCCCATGATACATAGATCATTGGTCTTTCAAACACAATAGCATGGTGCTGCCTGAAATTTTCGGATGAGTGTTCAAACCCCTGGGACAATGGTGAGCCCCCAATTGAGTTCTCAAGGAGAACTTTCTTTTTAATTCATACAAAATGACAAACCTGGTTATGATTCATTCGGCGATTAAAGCATGAGGCGTTTTGGATCAAGGCAACAGGTAGAAGAAGGAGATGATTAACATTGGGGGTTAGAGAGAGATTAAGTGTACGATGCGGGGGAAAAATCAGCCTTTTCGTGCCCTTGGTGTGAAAAACGTATGAATCAAAGTTTTTAAACTATTCTCTCCTTGTCAAAGATTTTGACCCAAGGCGAGATTCTCTGCCACAAATAGGTGACTGCTGGTGATAACAGCTGATTAAAGGGATTGTATAGTATTGGTGGAGATGAAAATTGGGCTTTTAACTTTTTGTGAGATACCAAGAAACCACTTACGAAATAGTACAGAGCATGCCATTTTAAGAGGAATTGAAAGCTTATTAGATGAAAATCGGTTTTGGAATTGCTAAGAATATCCAAAACCTAAGTAAAACAAAGCGATCCTAATAAAATGTGGGTCCCGCTTTTTACTAGGAATGCTCTTTTTTCGGATATCTCAGCCATTCTAAAACCGATTTTCATCAAATAAACGTTGAATCCTTCTTGGAATTACATGCTCCTTAATATTTCATGAGAGGTTTCTCATTACTAGTATCTAACCAAAAATATTAGAAACCTGAAGTTAGGTCTCAACCAAAACTTTACGCTCCCTTTAAGCTGATTGGCATGATCTCTGGCAATGGCAACTAAGTCGTAATATGTCTCTGTTGATGTATAGTTCATGATTATTCTAATGTAGTGGCAATCAGAGGATCTGGTTATCCATGTAAAGCCAAAACACTCCGTTTACCCCTAAAATTCATGGCAAATAAAACATGACTTTTTCTCACGTCAGGGGGGCATTTCATGAAGCATTTTGTCACACATTTTATCCGACAAGCTGCATGGTATAAGCTGTTGAAATCCTTTCATCTGATTGGCTGAGAGCAAATTTGTCAAACAAATTTGTTGGCCAAAACGCGTCATGAAATGCGCCCCCCCCCCCCCCGAAATCGATGAAAACTTCGGTAGCACCGCTAATTTCCAAGATTCGCTGCAGACTTATTATGATTCATCTATGTTTGTGAGTGCAGTCTTCAAAATGTACAAGAGCAAATTTGCATTGACCTCTAAGATATACGTCTTAGTCTGTTTTCGCTTTGGCAAAATTTGGCACACCGTTATTGTTGTTTTGTGTGTGAGTGTGTGTGTGTGTGTGTGTGTGTGTGTGTGTGTGTGTGTGTGTGTGTCAGCTGCATTCCAAGGTCCTCCGAAAACAATCGAGCCGATCTTTCAGGATACATACACTGTGCCAAAGTTTTGATGGAACACTGCGAAAAAGGAGAATACATGTAGTTCACTTTTGAACTAAGGAATTGTGTGAGGATTTTCTTGTATTCAACGCTTTTTGACTGTTATATTCCCCGGCTTCATCAAGTGACTTATGTATTTCGGCAGAAGGGGGGGGGGGGATTTATACATACACATATTGGTATGTACGTACGTACGTGTATGTCTGTCTGTTTGTAAGCTTGTATGTTCGGATGGTCGGATGTTTGTACATTTTGTGTGTATGTGTGTGCATGTATGTATAGGCTTATTAGTACCCAGTTCGGATTTGAGCACATTTATGTTTGAGGATTATAAAAGATATGTTAGAGTGAGATCGTATATAATGGATATTCAATCAGTAGGTATCTTTGGTAATTATTAAAGTCACTTACATTATCGTAGAGTTTCCCCTTCTCAGTGCTGTGATGGTTTCCAGGAATAAGAATTCTCATATTTCCACGACATGAATATCTCAAAAGCAGCCATTGATTAGGTTTACATGGTCGTCACGGCTAACTTGATATTGGCAGAGAAAGTAAACTTGTGGGAATACAAGTACGTAGTGACCGCTTGTTACTCTTGGGCGTTTATAAAAAAACATTTATTTTTTTTTTTAGTCAGTACAAATATCAGTATAATCTATTTGCAAGCATTTAACTAAAATGTATTCTATTTATGTACACACACATGTAACATCAATACATCCTAATGGCTGTCTGTTCTCTGATCTGTCCTTCTACACACCTGCCAGTATAATTAGTCACTGGACAGGTCAGACAGGGGGAAGGAGGTCGGAGGAGCAATCGACATGACGTGACCACTGTCTGGCTAGTCAGACAAAGTGTCAGACACTACTTGTATGTTAGTCAAAGACCTGGATGGTCATTTTACATAAAGTTACTGCTCTTCATTTTGCATAAAAAAAAAATATCGGGTAAAGTTAAAGCACATTACACAACCCATAAGGTAAATTCTGTTTAACCTACCACCACTTCAAAAAGAAGAAGGGAAAAGAGATATAACTCTCTGATATCCCAGTCGGCTCCAATGTATCAGATCACAGCTACCTCACTTCAAAACCAGAAACAACTAAGAAGCCTCCTTATCGGTCAACTCCTAAACAGTGTGATCCCTTAAAAAAAATGAAGATTAGCCCACCTTCTAACCGCAATGAGAGTATAGTGGTGGCACTTCGTGACACTCGCCTTGTTAACTGAACGACTACCCCCAGACAACTACTAATATCCCATATGGACACCTATCCTCAAGACACGTGCTTAATCCCGGAGGACAACTACCTAGGACAGTTTCTTTCTGGACAATTACAACATGGCTCAACACCTTATGGACAATTGTCGATCCCCACAGCATTTGCCCTTTTGTCCCGAAAAACTACCCCGTTTGGACCACTGACACTCAAGGACAACTCCAAAAAATTGAAATTTAATACTCCAAGGACAATTCCGAGGATAATTATTCCGAAAACAACTGCCCCAGGATGACTACCCTAGGGCAGTTTCTTCCGGAACAATCACCCCAAGGTTAACTACCCTGGATAACTATCCCCAGGACAATTTTCCTCCGGAAACTTAACCTTTGGACAATTTACATTTACCTACCTCGCCATCGGGCACACAGTACAAGGATTGACAAAGAAATAGGCACCAGACTCGCCAAGGCAAACAGGGCCTTTCATAGACTGCACAAAAGAGTTTGGAACGATTGACAATCACTTAAAGAAACTGACCAAGATCAACGTGTATAGAGCCGTTGCCATACCCTCTCTCTTTTACGGCTTCGAGGGCCCTATACCGGTATCGCCAACGTCTCCTTGAACGCTTCCATCAGCGCTGTCTCCGTTCCATCCTCAACATTCATTGTCTTCCTTCACCAACATCAAAGTACTTAAGCTGATAGAGACCTCTAGCATCCCAATTACGCTAATATGTATGCTGTTAAAGACAACTGCGCTGGGCTATAGTCACGTCTTCAGGATCCAGAACATTGTCTTCAGTTCAGTTCGGATATTGCCATTTCTTCATCCACAGAAAATAACATAGTGAGAAAATTACAAATAATCTCGTGTACCTCCTTGAGCCTTCCCAAGATCAAGATGCATATCAACCTCTCCACTGCTTACCGAGACAGAGGTGCAACAGCCAGGATGATATCAGTTTGAAGGACTTCCTAAAGAATTCCTTTAGTGTCTGCAACATTGACCGTCGGCATTGACCTAATATCGCCTCTGACAGTGCATCTTGGCGACTCACTACTCGGCGGTCAGCATCTTCCTTTGAGGATAACGGCAGAGCCCACCTCACTGAAAAAAAGACAAAGGAGGAAAACCCCAACGACCATCCTCAACCAATCAATTTTCTCATGCAACTACAGCAGCCGTGCCTGCCTGTCCCGCATCAGTTCCTTGTCAGTCACTAACTACCGTGCAATCCAAAGAGACGTGGACTTCTCCCCCTATAAATTGTCGTTCGCAGTGTCAAGCCAGGGAGATGAGACTCATCTACCTGGTCAAGCCAAGAAGAAGACATAACTGTCGAATGGGTGTTTGTCCTGGGGGTAGTTGTCGGGGAAGTTGTCTTGACGGTGGTTGTCCGGGGATTAATTATGTTTGGGATAGTTGTTCTTGGATTATTGTTTGTCTTTTACGTAGTTGTTTTAGAGGTAGTTATTCTGGGGTGGATGTTTTAGGGTATGAGAAGTCACGAGGGTAATTTCCGTGGGGTCAACGTTGTCCTAGAATCGTATGTGTCAAGTGTGGAATGATTGAACCAAACTCAGCCTTTTTGTTTGTGGTCGATTGGTACAGTATGGCGTTTTGGTCTAATTTGGCAACAGTACAAAAAAAAAAATACAGTGGAGGGTGACACATAGCTGCCGAGGATTTTTGCAATTACATATCAGGAAAGTGTATGGCATATTATCACTGATGAGTCGTTAGAAAAGATTGAATAGAAAGCCTATAATGGCGAATGATGGTGTAATGACAACGACTCATTAGTGTACGTGTGAAGAGAAGTAAAAGGAGAGAGAAAGAAAAAGAGATGGGGAGATTATTTCTGTAAACACTCCCTCTCTCTCTCTCTCTCTCTCTCTCTCATTGACTTCGGTGAAGACACTAATCTTCGTGTTTTCAACTGAAACAGATCGTAGCAGCTTCGATTACAAAATTGTTCTGAACTCAGTAATAATTGGCATGACTAACATTGATGATGCAAAGGAACAAGCTGATACGTTCAGCAAGAATGTTCTACTCGGTTCTCTCCGATCTGTTTCTAATCTTCATCTAATGTATTCATAATAAAGGAAAGTACTTCATAATAAGAGAAATTAGGGAAAGAGAAAGAGATGGATAGAGACGGAGAGAAAGAAATAATGACAGATTTAGTCATAAATAAATAAATATATGAAAAAAAATGACAAGAAAATTACAGAAGAAAAGAAGAGAGACCAAAAGAAAGCAATATTGCAAAAGAGAGCAAAAATATATCTTAGAGCATCCTTGATGTTTTTGTGATTTAGTCTTATATTTCTGCTCCGCGTTTGACTGTTTAGCAGTTCATTATACTGATTTTATTGAAGGTATGTACCGTCAGTTTTCATCTGCTAGGTATTATGTTGTAGTCATTCTAATACTCCAATCAGGCCTGTATCAAGATACAGGAGTACCGCCTGAGCGACAAATGATCCTGTCGCTTCTTTTGCCCAAAGTAAAACATCAGAACTATATAACATTGGGCCAGTATTTTGGTATTTGCCTGCCTTCTCCATAGCATTCAAAAATAGAATATTGTCCTAGTCTTTGACGTGATGTAAGAAAATGGCATCTCGGTAACGTAATCTGTAAGCATTCGATTTGAGACACCAACGAAATGGCGACGTTACGAGATAGAATAGACGTAAAATGACAGAGTATACACCTTAAGAGGCAAGCTGCTTCTCTTTTAACCTCTATAAGAGGCAAGCTGCTTCTTTTTTAACCTCTAGTTTTTCGACACCTGCCGTTCGTCACCTTCACTTATGGATGTCACCACTGCTAATTGATGTAAAGCTTGACGTAACGGAGGCTGCGATCGTTCGTATACCTACGAGATCGGTTACTTCTTGAGATGGATATCGTCAGCAGATAGAGTGATTATGACGCGCGCACACGCGAATGTCGCCGGACCTGCGGGAGGCATGTAGCAGAGAGTTTAATGCATACGCACGTGCCGTTGTTGTGGACTGCGCGTTGAATGTTCAATCTCCGCGAAGCCAACTTTTTCAACGCTTCCCGCTTCAGATCCAAACTCAGTGCCGCCCAGCAGACAACAACCGTACTACCTCGCCGCTGGCGCAGAAATTATCTGGGGAAAAGGAGGGCAGAGAGGATATACCCTACCTTGAATCACTGCCCTGAGTTTAGGTTGATTCATGAGAGGAAATTAGTTACAGCATTAGCCATTCTCGTAATATCCCTCCATTTTTGCATGCTCCTGACGAGCTTCTCGCGGCAAAGATCCAGACCAGGGAACGTATGTCTCTTTAATGCTTAGCGGCTGATGAAGCTGGAAGCTTGTTAATATCTTTACACCGCAACCTTATACAGAAAATGAGAGGTAGTCGGATTCTCGTGCCAAGCTGGAGGCGGATGTTGCTGGTATCCGCGCACTTGGCGATGTTGCTGGTGGTGACGGTTCGAGCCTCGAGTGAAGACGACGACGATGACGACAATGATTTAGCAGAAGGAACGGTAAGATTGCTAGTTGAGCAATTATGAATTATTGAAGACCCTTCAATTCCCCCCCTTTTTTTGTTAACTTTAATGAGTTAACTTGATGTTTGAAAAGTTTACATTTTATTGGCCAACTGTGCTCTGTAACAGAGTACCGCACTGCTTTTAGCGATTGTGTTGGATCGTGCAGATAACGTCTTCCAGATATCAAAACGCACACATAAGACGCAACTTATCAGAAGGCATATATCATAATTAATCAAGAAATAAATTTGCCTTCGATTTCGTGAATATGCAAGAAAACACTAAAAGTTTAATGCATCTCCATGTTTAAGCTGATTTAAATTTCTTCGTTGAGTATGACAAAAAAAGGTGTCTCATTGAAATAAAAAAAGAGATATGAAATTTATGGAATCTTTAGGTTTCACGTATTTTCATCAGAGTCATATCGGTTGCAATCACAGTCATGTTCTGGCTGGATGATATTGATATCGTAACTTTTCTACTCACTTGATGGTGTTATACTCGTGAAATTATGAGTAGGGCCTACTCTGCATTTGCCAATTTGACCTATTGTGCAATCAATAATTCAGCAACTTCAACACCCTTCTGATCCTAATGTATGTTTGAAACATCACTCCTACAATTTGATGTGATGAATATAACTTTTGTCTGGAACATTTTCATCTTAAGAAAGAACTACAACTACGAATGCAAAGGTAGGTCAATGGGAAACTTACAAGTAAAAATGAAAATTCCATAAGTTAATTTAACGTCATTTTAATCACAGTTACATTATTCTTATTGTCTGATTAAGCCGTGTTTATCAAAACAAACTTTAACATAGAGCGTAAATTCACTTTAAGATATAACTTGTTATTTTGATTATAGCCATATTTATCAAAATGGTCCCATGCAAGGATATGATATGTCGTTGCTTATTGCACACTGCACACTTATGCACACTGCCAGTCTTATAAACAACTTACAGATAAACACGTAAATAGTCATCACAACGCACAATCTGTTGATATTACATGGTCGATGATGAAGAGATTACACAGCGGAAAACGATCGGAAGAAGGCATATAATAGAATGAACTCACCTAATTTAACTGAAACAAGATAGGAAATCAAGTTAACAAGAAGATTAAGAAGTTAAGAAGTTCACTGAGACGCAGTTGAATCAAGCACATTAATTTGAGTTTATCAGAATATAGCCTACACATGCCTTCGTCAATGTAAAGGTGCACCAAAAGAAAAGAAGTGTGCTTGTGCAGTATAATGGCCTATTATGAATTAAAGAAGGTGCAAAGAAGTAGAAGTAGATAAATTCATGGAGGCACAATCTAATCTATGCTCCGATTTAATTCAACTGTGGCCAGCTAACACTATACATAATCGCACGTTAAATTGCCCAATCTTAGTATAGACCTAGTTAGAGACTGGATCAAACAGTTAAACCGGTCTACAGTTGCCATGGCAGAATTGCAGAAACCTCGACTATACACAGGAAGTAAGAATCCTTCTGAGATTTAGCCCTTTAGACGAGAGAAAGAGAGAGAGAAAGAGAGAGGAGAAAATATGTTATAACGCAAATTTGCTCTGTAATGATCACGCAGAAAAGATCCTTGGACCTTTAATACTACCTTGTATGATTAAAGCAAACATCGCATTAGCTTTGTGATGTGATTATTGTGTAACTACGAAACTAGTCTGATCACACATTCATCATTTTACCACTGAAAGGAAAATCACGGCTTCAACAGATATTACATCCACATCGGTATGTTGCTCATTGAAATTTGAAATGAAATTTAAATGGATGTGAACTGCCTGTTAAGGGTATCGAGAAAAGAAAGTAAGCAAACATAGACAACTTTCGATTCCTGTTTCTTTCACCTCGCTAATATCTAAGAGCCCGGGGAAAGAGTCCCAGAGGATTTGTTCAACAACTACTCAGGTTGGAATATTTCAGCAAAGGTATATTCTGAACCTTGCGGGGATGTTGATATAGAGGTTAATACACCAAATAATGAACGAATTTGTGTCGAATTACAGAGTCGGGGGATTTAAGGTTCTCTTTGAGTTCCTGTCTGGCAGAGAAAAATGTTTTATTTTTAGAGCGGCGTATTTTGTCGTCTCGCCAAGTATGTGCCCTTTACCGGTAAAAAGGAGCAAATCCAGATATTTCTCGATATTGTGCCACTTATTATTCTATTGTAGGTACATGACATACGTTTTCCCATTCTACATACGACAATAACGACATCAAAATGTATGATATTTTCATGGTACACCCGTACGGATGCAATACATAAGGCCTATATCAGGGCTCGATACCAACTTTTTTTTCCTCTGCTGGCCCGATCGGACCACTGATATCTTTAAATTTCAGTTTTTGGTGGTCCGAAAACAAATGTATTGGTCCGTAATAAAAAGAAACGCAATGATCGATTTTGAAATTAACTAGTCGTCCGATCGGACCACCAAAGGTAACCTGTTTGGACATTTTGGTGGCCCGACATAATTTTGTATTGGGCCCGGGCCACTGGGCCACTGCTAATGAGTATGAATCCATCTGTGTGTGTAATGTGATGTGTGTGAGCGTTTTCTTTGTAAGGCATAAGATGAAATCCCTGAACCAGCGGTTCATTCTCCATATTCCTCGACAAGACTACAACTGGGTACACAGCATGAGTCACACACCCCTGTCTTTTCTCTCGGATACAGCGTTCTCTTCCTAAATCACCTCCAGGTTGTCTAGAGACCATTATGTCACACTATCTGCTTTTTTAACGCACGCATGGACTGCGCACGTTTATAGCGCCAGGAAACAGGAGTACCTACACGCGGGACTACACTCCCATGCTGTCAAGGAAAAGACCTGGAGTTCTAAAGATAGACTGTGATTAAAGGTTGCAGAAGGTCCTCCGGCCCCGATGTGACATAATGTTACGTCATGTACAATTTGTCATGCGATCTACTTTGTACAATTATTGTTGCCATGGCATGATTTCAAGGAAGGTCATGAGATGCCGAGAGATTTAACCTGCATATTAGATCATGAACCGTTCAAGAGTGTCTACCTGGATAACCAATCAATGAATATTCAAATTAATGTATTTTGATTCTGATACGCAACTGATTGACATATGAATATTCATCACCATATCTAATCTGCATGTCATCCTAATACGGACCCGTAAATTCAGTGAGGAATGTTTGTGTGTCACGTTTTTCATTCCGCTTAGCGATATTTTCATGACACTTGTGTGAAACGGAAGTAAAGCAAATGGTTTCCAGAATGAAAATGCAGATCTGTATCCTCATTCTGGAAAGCTAAACTTGCTCAGACATGGTTAAAGAAGGAATGATAAACAACATTCTTACCCGAAATTCCTTACGCTGCAGGTGGCATATTAAGCTTCTCCTAATAGCTCTTTATAGGACAAATGTGTCTCCGGTAAGATAAAGACGGCCAATCTTGATAGTTCCAATACTGGGACCTATACACTTAACAAGCTTGTTTTTAAATAGGTTCCATCATATTCCTTTAACATTCATAATTAGATTCAAACTTTCATAGATTGACCACCATCATCTATGTCTGCAATTGTGCATCCTGGCTGGATATCATGCTTTATTTTGTTAAACCATTCGGTGTATTTTTCATTTAGAAATATGTAAAATTAAATGAAATGAATTGAAATGAAAGGAAATTAAATCAATTTGTCTATCTACACAATTGCCAAAATGGATGCAGTGTGAGTATGTATATGGGATGTTATAAACTTTAATAAGCGTCGTGCAGATCATATCAGCCACAAGCAGTCTCCTGCAAACAGTAAAGCTTCTAATAGGCTCAACACGATGTCATAGTTTGAGAAGGCTCCTCAATCCTTGCGAGGGATTTCGGGCGTGAGGCAGTGAGGGAAAACAAATCTGCTAAAGTGATACTCTAAAATCCAGGGTGGACGAGGTAGAACAAAGATTTGTTTTCATTACATTTTTTTTTTGTAAATTAATCATATCAAAGTCATGTGATATGCATAATATATGAGCTATCGTGTTCGTGATTCGTTTATATCAAATTTCGTTTTAGAGTGCTTTCGCCATAGGCTTCAATTCAAATGCTTACGTTAAAGAGAAAGAGTTCGTTCGGGGTTTTTTCATATCGCACAATTTGATTGAGCAACTTTTAAAAGATATTGGTGAGAACAGAAGTATACATAACTTGTTTAACTTTTTTCTTCCATTGCGGATCGACTGAATCTTGATTGACCTCCATAGAACGAGACCACACGGCATCTCGTTGCTGCATTCTGGGGGAGGGAATTCCTAGGATCTTAACAAGTAAAAGCTGACTGTATTATAGGGATAGTGCCAATTGATTGTATATATATATATATATGAGATCAGTATTGTCTTTGCGCAGTTGTAATAGTGGCGTTTTTTCCTTGATGCACATGAACATGATGAATGAAAAACAAAATTTACTCAGGAGTTTTATTGATTAAAATAATGCACCACTGAACGTCTATGATTAATCTTGCGTCAGAACGCACTTCATTTGCCTGCAGAAACATAGAAGCTGCGTAGGTTTTTATACTCTACACACTAGTATTAACGTCTTCTACTGCAGAGAGTATTTCTGCAGAGTATGTTTTGTTTTGTTTTGTTTTGTTTTGTTTTTCGCACGGATCGTACAAAAGGGGAACTCGAGGAGGGCACTGCCTTTACTGGTACTTTCCAAGGCCGATGCACCCCTCTTTCTTGCCAAAAATGGTCCCCTCTCATTTCGAGGCGACAAATCCCCTCCAAAGCCAGACAAGGGGACGGGACTGAAATAAAAGGGAGAGTTTTGAACGCGGTCCAAGCTAAGCGAGCGAGAATTGCATTCGTCATCCACAAATCCGTTAACCTGGCATGATTAGTGCATGGAGTAGAGCATGAAAAGACATTTGACAAAGGCAATGCTGAGCAGACATCCTGAGATTTCTTTCAACGTAAAATTTAATAGTGGCCTATTCAGGGCAGAAGAAGTCATTCTTGCTAATTGTAGGCCTATTTTTATTTTCCCGCGAAACGGTGATATATAAAATAACGATATTGCTATCGATACGATACGATGCTACGATCAAAGAAATTATGCCATATATCATTATGTCATCATTTGCGCCAATTGAGTAAAATTAAAGAAATTCGAGCCTCTTAGATAAGCACATATTAAGAATTCCTTCAGCTGAAAAGCTCAGCTGAGAAGCTGCTTTAACATGTTTTCTTCTCTCTGTGTGTGTGCTTGCTGTGTGTTTGTGTGTTTGCGCAATTATGTATACGATAATACAATGACCATCAGATTCATTATCATTTAATTATGATAATCATTTGCTTTGTAACTGCAGAAATTTACCATTTACCATCTTCAATTGGAAAATATATACCTATTTAGAATATCATTCGATCTTCTGCAAGTGCATATCATTTATCAAATAGTGGAAACTTTCAACATTATTCAATTACATAAAAGCCCTCCAGTCACACTTTATCATTCTAACACTAACAGGACAAAACAGATGTTACTAAATATTGAATTACTCAAAAAGAAAGAGAGAAAAAAAATCGCTTCCCATGTACTACCTTTTGTCAGCTGCATGCAGTCAACAGGCCCTCCCCCACCCCTCCTGTGAACCTTCTTGTTATTCTTGTTTTGCTTGAAAACGAGGGTTTGCTAATGCTGCCTCTGTCAGTACTGCAAAATAAACTGATTAGGGGAAGGAGGTAAGTTGGTGATACCACAACTTGCCAGAGAGCACTAGAGAACTTCAACTTGTATGTATGGCACCATGTAGGAGTTGAAGAAAGTGATTTCCGGTCAGCATCCCTCTCTGGTTCTGCGGAGCCGCAGTCCCGTGATTAAACGCGGACCTGTCCATCCGGGGTTCCTCCTTCTCGGCGGGGTGGTTGTAAAGCCTGCGATTTGTTTGAAGGCCTCGATCGGACTGTCCTAACTCAGACTGACCTTTTTCCGTTTTTTTCGTGGTGATTCATTTTGTTTTAATTCCCCTGGCTTTCAACAAAGAGTACAAAAAGGCTAATCACAGGGTTTAGCAGATAAGCATCTTGCGATATAGGTGAAGTCAAAGTAAAACATATCACCTCTTTCCCTTTCAATATATGCCTATGATATTACATCTGTCTTGAAATCAATATCTTTGCCGAACACTAACACATTACATACATAATCGTCATCGAAGAAAAATGACGCACTTTCGGTCCTTAAATATATTACTTGGTTATTCCTATACTTCTGCAGATATCCGAAATCGAGACAGGAAAGGTATTGTTATTATTACTATCAGTTCCTGCTCTGACAAGTCAGAGTTGTAAATATAATTTAAGTGACGCAATTTGTGTATGAATGATTCCGCATTACGAACTATTCAATTTCTTCGCTCACAATCATCTTTCAGAGATTGAAGCTACCTCATAGTGTGGACTTTTCATAGTGGAGCAGAAGTACGATCTTTCATGAAAAACAAAACACCGTAAATCTGCGTATTCCCAAACTGAAGCGAGGTTCTGTGAACCTATTTATACAAACCATCACTTTTATTGACTTTCATGCAGCATAATGAGTTGGTCCATGTAACTTTAGTCTGGTTTTAGGACATCTAAAATGCTGCAATAAAGGATTGTCAAAAGATTTTTTTATTAAATGGCCCCTTGGGATTAATGATTTAAGCTAGCCAATTTCTGGAATGATAACACCTGCTGTGACAAAAAGGAAAAACTTTTTTAGGGGATGGAGGGGAATGTTGACGTTGAGGTTTGGGCCACTCTCATCAAGGGTGTATCACACTTGAAACTGACCTCTTTGCACTTTACTGCTTGTCATTAAGAACAATGGATGGCACTCTGGATCTTTTAGGGAGTCAGGTGAGAAGTTAAGGAATATGTGAAAGCTGAGTCTGCATTTCAAGGATGCAAGGATGGACGCTGTATAGAACTATCTAACCAGATTAAGTTCGATTATATTACATATCATATTAAATTCCTCATATACTTATAGGGATATTATTGTCCAGTATGGCGTCAAAACAGAGTATGAACCATTAGAACTTTAAAGGCCAAGCACCCGTGTAATTGGCCAAAGGTTCAACGGAACTTGTCTGACAGCACGACATCGCCCCAGGAATTTGCTGTCATCGCCGTTACCATGGCTACGAGAGGTTGCGGGACAGCATGTTTATGAATTAAATACCACCTTAAGTATAGGGCACACAATCACTTACCTTAGAACCGTAGCATAAGAACAATCTGATTATGGTTATATTTCGCGTGTCATTATGTCATAAAGTCGAGGGAAAATAGTCGATTATCGACAGATCGAGGTACTTCAATCCTCGAGAAATGACAGATATCGCTCTCTTTCATTCTCCGATAAGACACACAAAGTTAAACTACTGATAAAACATGAATTCTTAATTCGTGAGTATTGAGTAACATCACTGAGAGATATTTCTCATTAAGTTTAGAGCACACCCTTCAGCACTGCCGTTGCTACGACATATTGGAACCCTGCAATATTCCGCACTTTAATATCCTCAGGAAATGGTATATCGAAGCTTTCAATGTTCACTCTGTGCAGTGTTGTATTTTAATGAAACCTTGGCTATACAAACATAAGCACACTTTGTTTTGACATTCATTGTGGTATTTAATGCTGCTGTGAGGCTATATAAAAAGGAAAAGATTGATACATCTTCGTCATGACAGAGTATTCATTTTGTGTCTGGTTTTTAAATTTATTATGCTTATTCGGTCGAGGAAAACAGCAAATGTGTAAGAAGATGAAAAGGAGAGAGGTGTGCCCTTCCATAGCAGTATTGAGCGTGACTATAGTGAAGGAAACGTGGGGGCTGATAGGACTGCAGATTAGCAGCAGGATTACCAGGATTCACCTGATTTATGCTGAACTTGGGGATCTATTAGTACGGGAATCGCAGGTCATTGGCTTTAGGCTATCGTACTTGTTGATCAAAATGACCTGATGGAGATACCCCTTATCGATTCCCTCAAATCGAGCGACTTTTTTGTTGTTGTTTTCATTACGACCGCCAAAGAATAATGCATAAATAGGAATACTGCGCAAGCCGACCCGCTGTACTGTCGTAATGACATTTAAGGAAGGAACGTAACATAGCCCCGGGAGATAGAAATGAACGTAACGTGGTGACGAGATGGAAGGATGAAGAAAGATAAGTGACTTGTCGTCAGGTGGTTCTTTGACGAGTGTGTGATGCATGACAAGTGTCTCTATTATCTGTAATCAGACCGGAACTATGGAAATCATAATTATGATGTGATGACTTAAAAAACCTTAATATGACTAACTTTGCTCTGTTATTAAACTTGATAAAGTTACGGGGAACATTAACAGTTGTTGGTTAATACTTTTTATTATGTATTTTTTTAGTGGACGCAATGATCGGGTCTGTATACCTCCATCGGTAGAACAGGGGAAGATTTATCATCATTTTCATTAAACAACCCGTCCTCATGGTCGTGACAAATAAATATTGATAGCTCCCAGTCTGAGTTCTTCTTCACGAAATGCAACAGCGATCATTGGAAGCATATCAAATATCATGGTTTTAATCGTAGTGGACTTTACTATTACATTGTACGTCCCGAATAAGGAACACATTTTTTCATTCTGTATCTTAATGTTATTTGGTATGTACGTAAATACATATCATCATGAAAATCCATGATCGGGATTAAACTTGGAAGATCTTAAAAGAATGTACATATATTATTAAAAATGATTCGTGAAGTATCATTTACCATTTTTCTATGTACAGATCGTTTTGTAGCTTATCAAATTTATGACAAAAGGGATCATTCATTTCACCAGGCTACGGTGCCATCTTTCAATGATGGTATTTTGGAGTCGCCTGCATTCGAGAGTTATAGTCTTGATAGTTAAGGTTCTTTATCTTCTCTACCCAGTAGAGTGTTATAACTGTCAGTATTTGGCATTCGCTTGTTGTGGGAGGACTCCATCTACAAGACGTTCCACATAATTATCATCTAGCTCACACTCTTTGTGATGCCAATGATAGAATTAGCATTTACTTCAGTTACGCTTCATAATGTATTATAAGTGAAATACAGATTCTGGTTCTCACAAAAGATGAATTTGTTGTCTCTTGGTGCCGTACTATAATGCTTGACTTGCTAGTGACACATGCCGAACATAAGACATGTAAGAGCTGATGAGTGCATTACTTTGTAGGCTACATCAAAGGAGGCCTGCTACAAAGTGTGACAAGAGACAAAAACATCTGTTAGTGAAGCAAGTTATTTTAGGTGCCCCCTACGACTTCTGGCTCAGATCTTCGTGGATCTTTTACGGGGAACGCCACAGCAAGTAAGCGACAGGCGAAACCCAAAACGGAGTTGACGCTCGCGGAAATCACTATTGTCTGCTGCAAAACAATCGAATTCCCTGGGCAGAACGATATGACTCATTAGCAGGGGAAGGGCCGCCTAAACTCCCTAAAGGCGAAACTCTATCCATTTAAAACTCTACTAAGGCAAACTGTGATAAGTAAAGCAATGTTAACTCCTATGTCTTCAGGATGACATACATGTATTAAACAAACCTAACACACGGTAAATTCATATATACTTGCCTGTACAGCTAGAGTCTAAACATATATCTATTTTCATGTTAATGAAAGATAAGAGTCGAAATTTTAAAGAAAAGTTAGTCCATTCGAGAAACAATGTGTTCGGAGAACTACGGAACATGAAACACAAATATAATAATTTTCGTATAAATCTTGCTTATAAGGTTGGAACTTCTGTAAAGTCATAAAGCAGAGATGTAAATATCAGTGACCAAGTATTTCTGGATTTTTGTTGGGTCTTCAACTATCATAAATCGTCGATTGGATGAATCCAACTCCATTCCATGCGCTCTACATTCCATCGAACAAAATTTGCCTGTAATCCGTACCCAGATGTTGAGATTCATATTTGTGATAATTGTATACATTTCAAATGGTGTTGTACAACCTTTGAGTTCTTTGAACAGAATACCATCCTTGCTGAATCTTCTGTAGACCGCACCGGATGTTGCATTGATTAGTTCTTATTCTTGAGTGTGCCCCATCCATTCTTTCGTGCCTTTTTAGGATGGAGAGGAAGAGAACAGTCAGTAAAAGTTCCCCATGCCGCTCAATCGTCGCCTCTTTAGGCGGATTTACCCATTATTGAGCGCTTCTCTGATTAAGGGGACAAACTCTGCATTGCCTCCATGCATGCATGCTCTTTCCAGGTTTCTCCATTATTGCAGGGGCCCCGCGCGGAATCTTTCGGTCTGCGGTAATCCCATCGCCATAACCATGTGTTCATAGAGTTAATCTAATTTAAGCCGACATAATTTTCGCTTCATTTAACATAATTAGATAAAAAGTACAACCAAGGCATCTTGTTTATTCTCAAAAAAAATCATAGTGTACGTCGTCGATCAACGCAGAACAGATTAGGCTTGGTTGTATGAAGATAGTACCTACTTTTGCATGAATGTATTACGTAGATACATAATTGTGAAGTTCGCACTCCTTTTTTTGTCAGTCTCGCTGTCTGTTTGTCTCTTACATATGCGAGCTCTAGGACAAGTGGATAATGAAATTACACTAGTAAGATTTAACAAGATGTCACAGTTACTATTTCTACACCGGTCTGTCATTATTTCTCACAGTCGTCTGTGTACTCTAGCTGTACTCAATACAAACATTTTCGTCTCCCCATATCCTATGAGAGAGAGAGAGAGAGGGGGGGGGGGAACTAGAACAGATTTATAAAGAGGTTCTGCTTAATCTAGGAAAACTGCTGATATGGTTTTAGCCCTAATATCAAGTTGCAGGTCGGATGTGATGAAAATATTGGATATCACGTTGACATTATAGAATGTAGTTATAGGAGTGCATGATGGGTAATGTGCGTACGAATGGCGCAGCAGTGTAAGCAAAATAGGTAAAAGTTTGCGAAATGATAACAGGATTGATGTCCAAATACACTATGATGGACATGACGTTAACTGATACGCCATCTGCTTCTACACATTGCATTTTCTGTAAATATGTGTATCAATAAGCGTTCCTATAATTATTATCAATTTTACTGACACCATTTCACCAGTTAATTTCGTATGTCATTGTATGTATAGGAATGTGTTATATGATTTACATATAATGGCAGACTTATCGGCTCTGACTGCTTTAAAAGAGTGCCTTTAAGTACGGTTTTTTTTTTTTTTTTTTTTTAGATCTATTGTTTAAAGCACACTTTGAAAGGAAAGGAGGTCGGTCTGAACTTTTATATTTTTGACACTGTGCCTGTGGGATATATTTACCTGAGTAAAGGATTAGGAATGCAAGGTTACAGCGTTAATTATCCTTGATTAGCAAAATGATGTATCAACGAATATAAAAGAGCTATGATGGGGGAAGGGAAGGGGTGGGTTTAGATTAATGATTTCGCAAGCTTCCATCAATATTAATTGTTTAAAGTGAAGCCAGCCCGTTAGAAAAACAAAACGATTTAAAAGGATAATTTCATAATGACGAACTGATTTGAGATTTGTTATTTTATCTTGGTAATTATAAGCAAGAATTTATCACATGAAGTAATGCCTTGAATTTAATTACAGTTGAGTTGTTTCTAGCGAGAGTGCAGAGGACCCTACGTTTGCTCGACCGTGTTCTCCATAATTCTCATGACGTCAGAGAAAGGGTACACGTTTTCATTTCGAAGTCAAGACACGCCTGTGATACGACTTAAATCCTGAGAGGAAATGACGATAATGTTACATTGTTATAATTTCAATTACATTGAATTCAAATGGATTGCTAGTTTTAAGTAATACCTTTTCTTCCAACTCTGTCGTTTATGTCTTTTGTGTGTGTATGTGTGTCCTTCATATGATATTAAAGAAATTTGTTATCCTCGTGCCGGTAGTTCCTCCAAGTATGTGCAACTCAATGCTGTAAGAAATTGCTATAACCATGCTGGTAATCATTATTACAGAGTTCGTCCTTCAACGCTTTATACGGCGTCGTTGATTTCAATGAAATTTAATCGTGATGTATCATCATGGTAGTCTTGTTGCAAATGGATAAATTGAGAATCAATTTCCCTAACGTGGAACTGCATCTTTTAAGGCTATATCAAAACTTTAAAAAAAAAAAAGATCGTTGATGTTTACTTTTGGAACGGAAGCAAATCTTAACAAGGAATTTGGCGTAGATACCCAGTTAGAAATTTGGCCGGTTCAACGCATAACAGCATAACGACGATCGGCCCATTCAGACTTAAATATCAATCTGATCAGGAAGTTGGGCATCAGTTGCATTTAACCCTTGAAATCGTCTTGAGACAGGTCGTGACGTCATAACCCTTTCAGTGCGCCGTAAAGCATAGCTTCCTACTTCGTAGAAACATGAACCGTCATTGGAGCTAATGATGGTAACCACCTGTGACGACTCTTTGCGCTGACATTTCAAATGCCCTGGGTACTTCTCAAGTTATCCACTCCTATCACTGTGATCCAAATGATGCCGATGTGGCGTGGCGATCATAAACAGAGCAGACGTGAAATTTAAGGTGGAGTCCCTTTAAACATGTTCCAAGTAAATGCATGCATCTGTAATTGTGGGAAGATGCTGCCAGCATGGCCAGTAAGGAATAAATATATCAAACGGGTTTATGAACCGACATCTAATGTATCGACCACAACAGGTAGAAACGAGTGACAGCACACTTGAAAGCAGTTTCACTTCTCATGCTTGGCATTGACTTTGCTAACTTAAAATGAAAAAAGAAACACGAAGCATTCGAAGAAGCCTTTCTGCTGTAGAGCAATAGCTGCCGCAAACAAAAAGCCAAATTAACGAGGATAAGAATTATCTTTGTTGATTTCATATACCCATTAAGTTAATAGTGATCTATGTGATAAGCGAGGATAGCACTTACAATGCATTACTTTTGATATTGACATAGAACAGCTATTGCAGCTGAATATGGGCTATCCAGCCATCTTATCTGATGGAAATGAAACAACAACAACAACAACACTTGAAATATGGTGATACAAGTGACTTTGGTAGTGATGACAGTACACAGAAATGGGTAATATTAGATTACTTTGAGAAAAAAAGGACAGGTTGAATTTCACACTATTTGAAAACTTTTACATTTTCCGGTTGGTAATTAACACAAAAATTATAATTCTCTCCGTTTAAAGTTTCATTTTTATTTATTTATTTATTTATTTATTTTTTTATTTTTTTTTTTTTTGGGGGGGGGGGGTGCCAAATCATCTCATATTGCATATTCTCTAGGCGACTATGATGGCATGGTGGTCTCTTTTTCATTGCTGTTTACCTAATGCAATTGCTATGCCGGTAACTATCTGTTAACTTTTATATTGTCATCGAAGAGCTCTGTGACACATCTTAGTACGTGATGACCTAGAAAAACAAATCGAGCTCAGCCGATCAATTTCCATCTGACATTATGCAGATGACTAAACTCGAATACAATGCAATGAATAATACCATCCAGGAGCGCGTTGGTAACAGGCCAGTTTCAACGTTCTAAATATAACGCCGGGCCTTCAGATGCAAAATTACGATCAAGTCACTTCGGAAAAGTTGAGACTGCTCATGATTATAATCTTGTTTGCACTCTGTTCGCCAAGAGAGTTACATAATTCTTTCTTTTTTTTATAATCATCTTAATTTCCGATAGATGACTGTCACTGAAGGCTGAAACCATTCGCAGCCAATTTCTGAGCTCGAATTAGGGCGGTGATATCAGGAGCCGCGTTCTTACTCAATCTCGACAGTCTGCCTGCGCTTTGCCAGTCGTCTTCCGCACAAGGATACTTAAATTCAATATCTGCTTTAAAGAGCGATAAAGGAGGGGATATGGGGACGACACAGAATGACTGAAATGTCATATGAGAGTTTTCATTCTGTGTGAGCTGACCTAAATATCAACTTGCAAAAAAAAAAAAAAAAAAATCGAATCCTCTGATCCACCTGGTCAATTTTAGCTTCTCAGTTAATTTGCTTTCATTTCTCCAAAGACTCGTTATCATTCAACATTAACCTTTGTCCCGTTTCTTTCTAACGTTGCTACAGATGTTTCTGGAGTCGTTCGGCTACATGAAGAAACACGCCCCGTCACACTTAGTAACTAGAGAGGAGATTAAGCCGCACCTTGCTAGAATGCAACGATTTTACAACATTCCTGAAACCGGCGAGCTCGACGCCATGACGATGTCAATGATGAGGCGGCCCCGGTGCGGGGTCAGCGACGTCAGCCTGGTCGATACGGCGGTGGAAGGGGGAGACGCCGCGGCCGCCTCCCCTGTCGAGGGGAACAAGTACAATTTGTTCATCCAAGCAAGGAGGAAGAAGAGATACACCCTATCAGGAGCGAAGTGGGCCAAAAACACAATCACTTACAGGTAATAATTATTAAATGGCGGTATCTAAAAAACACACAAAGATTCAGGTTGTCAAGATAACTGGCAAAAATAAACTGGAGGGAGGCTACATTGTAGTCGATGCAACTCAGAAACGAGGTGAAGCACCGGCAACAGATTTTGTTTGTTTTTGTTTGTTTTTTGTTTTGTTTTGTTTTGCACCACACAGTTCACTTTATGCACCAATATGCATCTTGCCTCATCTAAGTTCAAACTGTCAGAAGCACGCAACTAAAATTTAGTACTAGTACTATCAACTTTTCATGACAATGACACACAGAGCATTCGTATTGAACTTTAACATCACTTTTTACGAAATTCCAGACATAGGACATCGATTTTCTAGGTCAACTAGTCAAGTGACAAAAGCGAGATACGAGATTCTTTCTGTAAGATATATCACTTTTGCTTAATTTTTTATTTATATTTTGGTTTGATAGGAATTCATTTCCACTTTGTATTCACATAAACAACAAACAAGCATAACGAAGTTACAATGAATATTACTGAACAATAACATTTGTCTTTGTTGATGCACAAAAATACTAGTAATCGAAACGTATATTCTGATATATATATATATATATATATATATATATATGAAGGGTTTGTTTGCAAAAACCGATAAGTCCATTTTTGATTTTGAAGTACGATCTCTGTGGCCCGATGGGGCCACCAAATTCCTAAATTTCAAATTTTTGGTGGCCCGACAGAAAAATTTGGTGTCCCGAAAAAAACAATAAAAAAATTAAAAGTCCTTTTTTTCATGAGTCAAATATTTTAGATTTATGATAGTAAGAATTAGAAGTTGGACATATTATCTACTCATAAATAAACTTCAACAAACTTGCAGCACTCACTCTCAGGCATTCATTCAGTCCTTTTCATCCATCCTTTGAACAAATTTAACTGCTAATTTCCGGCGCAAAATGTTACGAATTTATTGACACACTTTTCAAAATATTTTGGTGGCCCGAGGCGGGCCACCAAATTTGCCCTTTTTTGAAATTTGATGGCCCGACTTTCATTTTTGGTGGCCCCGGGCCACCGGGCCACCGTTAGTGTCGAGCCCTGTATATATATATATATATATATATATATACTATTGCAACAAATGTTAGTCATTAGAGCCAAAGTGGGAGAGCGTAAATCAAAAGCAAGTTGCACTCTTCTTTCCCCAAAACTGACAGACAATGAAATTATTTTTTTGATAACATAGTCAAGTGCAGCTTTAACATTAGCGATCCGGACCACGTATCCCATGTATCCGGAACTTGAAATAATTGCTTCAATTTCGACAAAATGCTTCGATAAACAGCATGTTTGTATGTTGTAATATAGCCGTTATGATCTGGTGTTGTACTGAGAATCCAGGTTCAGCTCTATAGTTCTTGAAACACCTGTGGCACAATGTTGCCTAACCAATTATTAGTATACCCCCTTGCATAGGGTGAGTAATCCACCGACGCGATGCAATAGCAGAGCTGCAGCTGCTAATAATGCAAAGAGTCATCTTGTATCATTCAACAAGGAACAGACTTTGCTAAGAAAATCGGGGCCAGGTATTCGCACGAAGACTCGACAAATTAAGGCACCCGTGGGTCGATACGCGTAGGCGACAAATCTTACAAGCACCATTTGTAATTTAGCTCTTTTCTTCTTATTATTTTTCCAACCAGAAATTTGACTGTAATCGTTTTCGACACAACAGTTTCTCTACGTTTCAATACAGTCCTTTTCGGGAAATATGGGGAATGCCATGTAGGTTCGCGATTTCCCTCCTAACCAAAACCTCATGTGTATTCAAGGCCTACGTTCTTGAAGCAGATAATGTCGGTGATCATTTCATAACTGCAGAGTGCTTGGTAAAATGACTACCTACATCACCTTCCATGCATCCTTCTCTCTCCCCCCCCCCTTCTCGTTTTCTTCTATCCTTTTGTTTTTCTCTTTCTCTCTTTCTCCCCCTGTCCCTCCGCTCTTTCTAGTTTTCTATCTTTTTTTATTTTGGAAGCAACCGATTGTTACCCCACAAATTCCAATTCATCAATGCAATCCACCCTCTATGAAAGAAGAAGGGTTTTGTTTTATTTTGTTTGTTTGTTTGTTTGTTTTTTGGTTGTTTTTTTTTTTTTTTTTTTTTGAGGGGGATGATTGAATTTCCGGTCACATCTTTCAGAGAAATTATACTCCTTGGAGTGATGTGCACTACATATGAACAACCACGCACGCGCACCCGTTTGATAAAAACCTCATAAAACAAAAGAACTATCAAAATCGATAAAGAATGGAGGCAGTTTTAAACGTTTCATGGGGCTAACAAAAGAAACACTTTTTTCTGTTCTAACCATGCTCATAGCGATGCTTGTCGAATGTAACTTCTTTTGTGTAATATTTGATAACATGAAATATCTTTTCAGGTAAAATTTCTAGTTTGTTTAAAAAAAATAATAAACATTCTATGCTTTATAAAACGAAAATCATTGATTTAGGCAAGGGACTATACTCAGTGTAAAGTAATGATCCTGCAGCTCCATACAGCTTCCATTGGTATTTACCGTATAGCAAATCCCCTGTGCTAGATTATCTCATATAAGGTGTGAAAAAATGTGTTCCATTGGGCCTCATGCAACACCCTTCTCTGGGATTAAAGGAGAACTACTCCCTTGTACACATGATACTTTCACTAATCGATTTGCACTAAATAAATGAGTTGCCGAATATAATCTGTCACCGGCTTAACTCCTGCTAAAAAGGATCCATAAAGGTTTTGATAGGGAGCTAAATGGTGAAAGAGTAAACACGTGTTAAAGAAAATAAAAAAAAATCGCTTACTGTCAAATACATCTCCTTCGCAAGTAAGAAATATCCGTCAATATACAAAAACATCTTATCTTGTGGACTACTAACATTATTGGTGTTATTGTTTCATGCTATACGTCATGTGAAAAAAAGTGACAATAAAAATGAAAACGGCACAGTGCCGTATTTGTTACTTGTCAATGCAAATCAATTCAGTAATCTATAAGGTGTGAAAATATGTTCCGTTGGGCCTCAAATATGCAACACCCGTCGTCGAATTAGTGCACCGACTGGGATTAAAGGAGGACTACTCCCTTACACATGATACTTTCACTAATCGATTGCACTAAATTAATGATTTGCGGAATATAATCTGTCACCGGCCGGCTTTAATCCTGCTAAAGAGGATCCATAGACATTATTAGTAGTTATTAGGAAGCTAAATGGTGAAAGAGTAATCATGTGTTAAAAAAAAATGAAAAATTGAAAAAAAAATCTCGCTTACTGTCAAATACATCTCGTGTAATTGCTTCATGCTACATGTCAAGAGAAATTGAAGAAAATGCCCATTAAAATGAAAACGGCACAGTGTCATGTTTGTTACTTCCGCCTTTGCTTCGATAGAGTATCTTACATGAATAGTGGATTTAATCTTGGAACTACGTAGTAACGTGCAGGCACACGCAGAGTACGCTGCAGTCAGTCGTGTTGTATATCTGCTAACGAATACGCCCTTATGTTAGGCCTTATACACCCAGGGAATTTGTTTAATGTTCCAGTGGTTATGTTTCTTTTATTGCCCCTCACGTTCCTTAGTGTGGTGTGATAGTTCATCAACACTTTCTCTTCAACGCCTGACAATGCGGATTTATCATTCTATTTCCTTTTCAGCACATCTGCGCCATTGTTTTCTTTCTCAATATCCAACCCAAACATCTCACGGAATATTTGTATGAAAATCCGAAATAATGCATCATGCGCATTTTAGCCACATCAGTATTTTAAGTCTAAAAAGTGTACATATTGAGCTCCAGAAAAAAAAAAAAAAAAACCCAAAACGGTTAACTAGCCTTTAAATCGTAAATTAGCTAAATCCGGTAATGTTCCCTGAAACCTGTCTTCAACCTTCAGACCAGCAGTACCTAAGAGTACTGATTCAGCTGTTCAGAACATTATTTCAGAGACCTTATAGAAGCTCATTATTTTGGAAGTTACACAAGGAAAAGCCAAATGTATATTTGCTCAGTTTTAGATCGACCTCTTCCGTCGATCACGGAGAAAGAACTTTTCCGGTTGAATATATATCAAGTAGATCTTAGTATGGCTTAGTGCCCCATTGTCAGAACGAGATAACCATCAAAGCAAAAAGGGACAGCTCGGCACTCTGTACGTGATTCACCGTCGTGAGATTTCCAGTTTCCCTGCGGAGAAACGTAACTTAAATACAGCTTTTTCGAAAGTCTGTGAAGGATGATAATAATTGTCATTAGTGTTGAACGTCAGCAGATCTTCGCTCAGGTCGTGGATTGTTGTAGTGCACACATACTGTGAAATGTTCTTAGCTTCGATTAAATCAATGTACAGCAATGTAGAGACGGTATATGGAGCACAGCGAAGTATAGCCACGTAAGACTCAGAGTTTTACCTTGCTGCATTCACATCGTTCACGTTTAATGTAGGTCTTGAGCAAAAGGATCTTATTTTCCGAGTGTCCATTTTGATGAGTTCGTCAAATTCGTTCGAGAATCTCTTTTCTTTGTCAATTTTAGTTCGTAGCCCTAACCAAAAATTTGATAATGCCACTTTTAGTGTAAAGTTTTAGGAGAATATAGAACAGAGACATGGTTGCACTGATTTTTGGTTATAAAGTGCGCCCACTTATAATACTCCCACACACAAACACTCACTCAGACATAAACTTCAGGTGTGTAACAACAAGAGAGCAAAAGTGATAATTGATTATTTTTCTTTTGTACTTAATTTCTTTTGCCATTCGTCAAGCGTTCCTCATGATGGTAGAAATATATTCTGTCTCTCATATCTCTCCTTGCCGGCCTCTTTGCGATATAGGCCGAGTCGGATAGCCCACTCCAGTGTCACCCTAAATGCGCACGATGAAAATTATCTGTTTCCAAAAATACGTCGACAAGCTTTTCTTAATACTTGCGCTTCTACAGTGAACGACTGGTGAACTTTCGACTCCCCTATATACCCAGGTCGGTCGGGAAAAGAAGTCGTAACTCAAACCCATCTTGAGCTAAAGGGTAGACGGGGAAGAGCCCCTATCATGTTGATGATAGCGCATCACCCACCCCGATTTCAATGTGGCGTGAACCATTTTTCCGCGATTCCAATCCGACAAAGCAAAGTTTTATAAACTTAATTTCCCACAATTAGCCGGTTTCCGCTGCCTCGTAACATACCACAGAAATAGACAAAGAATAATGTTGCAAATACCACTCTAAAGAAACATTTTGTTCGAATGACATGATAGCATGGAAACCAATAGCAGCAAACATGCATTCTTTAATGCTTGGTTCGTTAGTGAGTTTGTTTCGGTTGCTGACACGCAAGCTCTCATCTTGAAAGACACTGAAAAGTTTGAATCTGCAAGTATGCTGCTGAGAAAAAGTCATTGTTGCCGCAATACATGGTTCTAAACAGTCTAATAGCCCTTTAAAGCTTCGCGTGGCTCTGAATCATATCCCTAGATACTTTTCTTTTCATTTTTTTTTTCGTGTATTTTTTTCTTATCTCCTTTGTTAGTCCAGGGTTCCTCTCGCCATAATTCCGCCTTCCCATCATGTACATTAAATCTGGCAGGTGTTTTCCTCATCTTTTGTGAACAATGATGAACATTATTGCACGTGGACGTACATTTAGGGGTGTGGGTTTTTTTTTCTACTCTAGAAAAAAAAAGAAAACCGGTCATTTTGTATGGCTCCACACTTGTTCATGTCACTGACGTATTTTCCATTCGATAAACGTATAATTGCATGACTCAAATCATCTTTTTTTATTTTTGTTTCTTCATGCATAGTACCATTTGTGGTACTTTTGATCACTTCATGTAATTGTCTATCACCATTATTATCATTGCGCAAGTGATTGTTAAAGCAATAGTAATAGCACTAAAAGTTGGAGAACTTTCAGTAATGGTCAGTGATGGTACAGGTACTATAGAAGTTGAAATAGCAATGACAGTGTAGTAGTAGTATAGTAGTGCAGAAGAAGTAGTGATAGTAGTAGTAGTAGTAGTAGTAGTAGTAGTAGTAGTAGTAGTAGTAGTAGTAGTAGTAGTAGTAGTAGCAGTAGTAGTAGTAGTAGTAGCAGTAGTAGTTGTAGTCGTAGCAGTTGTTGTCGTTGTCGTTGTCGTTGCTGTTGTACTATAGAAATATAGCAGTAGCAGAATAAGTGGCATCATGTTAGTAGTAGTAGTTTAGAAGAAGTGATATCTGCTCCTACTAATATCAGCATAACCAATGGCTCTATTGTTATAGTGGTTTGATAATTAATAGAATCAAGGTCAATATGAGTGTGTTTCTCATGTTTCCCTCTCGTCTTTTCCCCCGTCCCAGTTTCGACAACTACACGCCGGACTTGCCGATCAATCTCGTTCGACGATCCGTTCAGGATGGACTGAAGGTGTGGAGTGACGTCACGCCGCTTAGGTTCCGCGAGGTCAGCTACGGGCAGGAACCCGACATCCACATCCTGTTCGCCGCCGGCGAGCACAACGACGAGTACTCGTTCGACGGACCTGGAGGGACGCTGGCACACGCTTTCTACCCCGGCCAGGGACTCGGAGGGGACGCGCATTTTGACGAAGACGAAATGTTCACAGCCGGCACTCACGAAGGTTGGTATACGGACGCGATATTAAAAACACTTTGTTTGTTTGTTTGTTTGTTTATTTGTTTTTTCTTTCTCTTTTTTTTTTTCATCTGACAAGAGAGGGGGATAGCCCATATTAAGGGTATAATAGAAGGAATGTCACATGAAAATTTATTGTACATCAACAAAATAAAGTATAAGGACCGCAATAGATTGCTCTCGAAGCTAAGAAGCTCTCCCCGTCACTTCCATCAGCCTGTCCATTTTTTCTTGCTATTAATTCTATATAATCATCAATATCATCATTATCATTGTTGCAACAACGGCCGGGCCAATATAATACAAAAAAAAAAGTTACAAGTTAATATGGAGAGTTACTTAACATATCATTGTGTAGTTATGATTTTGGTTTGAAAGATGTTACTGATGTTACTGAGAGGATGAGACTTCAATAGTAAAAGTGATTTAGAAGCTCCTTTAATTGACACATTTTAGTAATTAGCAAGTTTGTTAGCAAGATTTTGACACCAGTCCTTACCCCAGAAGCGATATTCATGTTGGCAAAATGATACCGCTGTTTCATGTTTGGGTGTGAACGTGACGAAATGACTCTTAAATATGAAGAGACATTTGGGGTTCAGTTAAAGGATTAACACGTCAGAAAGCATTCAGATAACATGCGCACATGTGCACACATCACCTATCAATACCGGTTACGCATGGAGTTCATTCGTGCGTCGCTCCAGATCGGTACAACCGCGTTGCCATGGCGATCTCAATTACCGGGAAATTAGTAAATCCTTGGGAGAAGGGGGCGGGGGAGGGGGGTAAGGGAGCCAGGATGACACCATTCTCAGGGAAGCGATGGGGGCGGAAGTCACCTCCTCCTTTGCCCAGGAAAGTTAACCCAAGCAAGCCGAGGGAGTATTCCAAACTACCGGTTCTGTCAAAGGCCGATTCTCACTTTCAACGACTGGGGAGGACCAGAAGAACGGGGGTTGATGAGGAAGCGAGGAGGGCACGAGACAATTTTAGTACGAATGTCAAACGGCATTAAACCCTGAGTCATATTTGATAAAATGGCTGTCTCCTTCTCGGCTTCGCCGTCCCTCTGAATACACATCGACTCAGTGTTGTGTAGGAACTTCTCGGGTTAATTGCTCTGTTATTCAAGACTGCAAGGGGTTTGGAAGAAGGTAGTAATCAGAGCAATCTTTACTTTAGAACATATACCCCATATCCAAGAAATGAATACGAATGGGACAAAAATATTGATTTGGCTTCTAGAAAATCGAACATTATAATGCCACTGAAATGAGTAAACTATGATTGCCAAATTTTGGGAGTACATTTGTTTCAAATACTATACACAGACATAGATGAAGCATATCTTCCAATTTTGCCGTCTGCGGTAGTCTAGCAGCTTATCTTTATTCTCCTTTAGAATCAAACAGTCTCCAATTTAAAGAGTGATAGAGTAACTCCAATTTTGCCCTATGCAATATGGTCTGCTATCAGGACGATAAGGATGCGCATAAGGAAGATCTTGTTTTGCATGGCAGCATTTTCTCATAATCTTGGTTGTCTGCTTGTCTTGATTTCACTTAACTACTGGTTGCATAAACAAGAAATTTCTCAGATAGCGAGGCTGAGGTATACAGACTGTAGCAATAACTTAATTATTTGCATATTTATACCAGAACAGGCTTGTGTCTGGAAATTATCGTAACCCTTTCTCGCTGGCTCAACTCAGACAGAAAAATGTCAATTTTCCCGAAAGATACGCCCGACTAGCATTTTCGCCCGAAATTCACATTGAGGACGAAATATCGCTATTAGATATACATGCAAAGTTTCGAGGAGTTTGGTGGTAAAATAAGGTGGATACGCTAAGGTGAACTTTCGGGAGTTTTTGTCTTTCGCTTCGCACAGTGGTTCAATGACCATTACAAATTCAAATGCTTTTGCTTCTTATCACGGAGTTATTGTACCCTATCGCCGATCCCGGGACTATTTAAAGCAGGACCATCCAGCTCAACCTGCTACTTACTTATTTCACCGTGAGAGGGCGCTGATATTCTGGGAAGCCAGACTCAATCCACTGTAGCTCCATGGTATCACTGTGCTCACATTGCCATTCGCTCCTATTATGGTTACCTCTTTCCAGGCACAAACCTATTTTTTGTCGCTGCCCATGAGCTGGGCCACAGTCTCGGCCTGGGCCACTCTGACGTTGCAGGGTCGTTGATGGCGCCCTATTACCAAGGCTATCAACCGAACTTTCGGTTGCCGGAAGACGATCGCTTGGCCATTCAAGAACTCTACGGTAAATATGACCTACTTGGGTGTTTCTTTCTCATTTGTTGATATTTCAATGTAAAGAGTAATAAGTTACAATTTTTGTAAGTTAAGTGACACAACTTTGCTTCCTATCTTTACAGCGTCAAACGCTAGAATGCGATCAGATATATTGAAAAAGCCAATGAAATAGAAATACACTAGAATCTTAATAATCGAGTCACTTTATTGTGTTTCTACAAGTTTGCCATAAATAAAAAAAAAAACCTTTGGTGGTGAAATAATCATCACCAATCAAACCTAAACGACGCTGAATCTTCACAATTCTCTGTGATTTTTTTTTTTTTATATGTCATTATTTAGATACCAATCTATAAATTAGTTACCATATCTTTGCATTTGTGATACTTTTTGGGGGGACTGCAGGCTGAGAATGAATGTTCAATTATTTGTCTTTTTCACTGACACATACAACCCCCCCCCCCCCAAAAAAAAAAAAAAAAAAAAAATCAGGTCCAAATCCAAATCCCGTTCCACCCTATCGACCGACCAGAAGTCCTTATTATCCCGGGCAGCCGACTCAATATCCTGGAGGAGGAGGAGGAGGAGGAGGAGGAGGAGGAGGAGCTCCTCGAGGCAGCATCTGCAGTGTGACCTTCGACGCCATTGCCAATTTGAGGAATGAACTCTTCCTCTTCAAGGTACGTGGGAATGAGTGAGCTGAAAAGAGAACTCCCTCGATCATGATAATCTGCTGTTGGAGATTCTATTTCGAATCTAAGGCATTTGTAAAATTAAAATATAATGTCTTTCATGGCTCTTCATCATTTTTCAAATAGAATATCAAAGAATGCGCGTTTAAACTGATGAGATATATACATACATAAATATAACCCCGTTGCAGGAGAGCTTCACGATCAGTTAAACATAAAAAAGAGCGACCAAACTATAAAAAACAAGTCAGCAGCAGTTAAGAGGTTCCCCAATGGCAATTGAATTGAAAAAAAGAGGGGTTGAAACAAGCAAGTACCTGTACATCACTTGATATAAACCGGCAAATGAACAGGCAACTTCGTAAGCTATGTTGGATTCTGCTTTTGCCATGTATGTCTTTTTAATAACAGTTAATACAGATATTTTAAAAGTTAAAAGAGAGAGAAAAAAGCAAATTAAACCTTGAAGATAATTGCCTATTGCATCACTTATGTCAATCTGTAAATACACAGGGAGTTACAACGTTTCGTAATTTCTTTTAACCCTAAAGGGGCCGGGCTTTTTTTTTTTTTTTTTTTTGGGGGGGGGGATGGATTCCGCCCCCCCCCCCCCGAGATCTCGGCCATCGGTGGTGCGATCGCGATGACATTTTGCATGCGTGAGACCCGCGTCATAATCTTCAAGATTATGTCATAAGATTTTTTGAAACAATCAATTTCTAATTTTAATTAATTAATTATGCAAATTAAGCTCAAGATGATATTTTAGCCTAATTAAAAGCATTGAGAGTCTAATTTTTGATCTGTAAATCTGTTTTAGCATATTCAACAATTGTACATCACAAAAACTTCCAAAACTCATTTCAATTCTAATGTATTTTATTGTTTTCAGAATTTCTTATGTATTTCTTTGTTTTTCAACTTTTGGTTTTTCTTTGTTTTTTCATTGGAAATTGTCACTGACCACTTTTCTACCATAATTAGCACAAAATTAATCAGTGAAAGTGATTAATTGTAAAAATAATCAGGTTTTTATGGCTTTCATGACAGAGCACTGTTTTCCATAGGAAATGTACACAAAATCACAAAATTGTGCCCGTTTTAGGGCGACATTCGGTTACAAAATGGGCGTGGCTTCGCAAAAGTATGCGCGGACGTTGCAAATTTGGTCTAAAAAGTTGCGCGAGACTCGAACGAAGAAAGTCAAGAAGCCTCGCGACGAGGCCTTCTCGCGTTACAGAATTATAGCGCGAAATGTCGGGGGGGGGGGGGGGGCGGCGGATTCCGCCCCCCCCCCCCCCGGCCCTTTTAGGGTTAAATTGTGATTGATATACCTAACACAGCAATACGCTCCTTGTGATTGTTTTGTTGTAACCCATTGAAGACGAGTGAAAGGGCTCTGATTGCATCCAACTTTAGGGGCTTGGTATGGACTCTCCACCTTTCGGGGAGATCCGTGTTACTATCGCGCCAATCCGTGTTAGAGACGTGTTCAAAATGTGTTGAGAACGTAGTCACGTCGCGTTTAATTGCTTTCCGCCGTCGTTGGGACACGGTTCACGGCTGTTTGAGAACCGTCGTGAACCGCCATCTAAACCGGCGATGTGTGATCGCCCCTGAACTGATACAACATTGTCTGTTCAAATTGATGAAATTCTTCCGTCGAGTTGTTTACATTGCAACTGATTGACAAATTGCCCCTGTGCATCGACTCAAATAAGCACTGAATTGATCAGTGTTTTGGTAGCAAACCATAATGTAAGAAATTATGGCCATACATACTCGAGCACGATTCGAACCTACGACCTCCTGATCACCGGTACTGGGGAGGTGTGTTATCGACATGACCACGGAGCTTCCAGATAGTGTTGGTTTTAATTCCTATAGAAACAGATAGCATGCAGCGAGTACTACAAATAACATGCAGCGATCAGAAAGTATTGGGTTCGAATCCCGCTCGAGTATGTGTGCCCATAATTTCTTTTGTCATGGCTACTTATACTAAAACGCAGGTCAATTCAATGCTTATTTACGTTGATGTAGGGCAACGTATAGTGTAAACATAATCTTATGAAACGATTGCGAAATCCTTACAAATTGAAAAATCTGAGCTCATTATGTTCTTCATAATATACAAACCTTGATTGTAAGAACACAATTTTTCAAAACTCTAACATGATCAAGAGTATTTTTTCATCCATTTGAACATCAGAGGTACAGACGTGTGTGTGTGTGTTTTGTTTGTTGTTTTGTTTCTTGTTTGTTTGTTTATTTGTTTGTTTGTTTGTTTGTTTGTTTTAATTGAGCTGGCAGTGTGTAGTCATTTATTAAGCCACGATTATGTTTCTGTTTTTCTTACCTCCGTTCAGGGTGCTGACATGTGGCGGATTGGGAGCAATGGTCAGATGTTTCCCGGCTATCCAATCAGAATCGCCTCCTTCTTCAGCAGAGCCCCGAGTAATATTAACGCCGCCTACGAAAAACAAGACGGAACCACTGTCTTGCTAAAGGGTGAGGTTGTTATCCCCTCCCGGCAATGTGTTTAGCGAGCTTTAGATCTGCGACGCGAACGCTAAGACGACGCAACCTCCGGGGTTTAACCATGGAAACAGCTGACTCTCGCATGTGTATAACGCAATTCTCAGTATAGTTAGCGTTAGTGTCGCAGATGTAAAGGTCACTGTTATGTGTATGATGTGAGACCATGATAACAACATGTTCACCTAAAAGTAAAAATGCAAATGATAAACTCCAAGGCTGACTATGTATTTTTTATCCTCAATCAGTGGCGGATCGGGGGGGGGGGGGGGAGGGCGCGCCCCCTCTTAATTTTTTATTGAAACAAAAGAAATAAAAAGCAACAGTGATCGGGTATCGGGGGCGTACGTGCGCTCCCTTTAATTTTGTAAAGGTGCCTCCCCTTAACGGAAATATGGATCCGCCCCTGTCAATAATGAACTAATTTCTTGTAACATACCATGAGAACGTGAAATCAAAGTCAGATGACAATTCATAAGTTAACTATGCTTTATGCTCGATATCTCAATATACACGGAGTACGTTCGGTTCGCTCTTTCCTGTGAAGTTCCAAAGAATATGATTATATCACAGTATTGAAAGACACGAAGATATGGCTCTGAAGATTTTGTGTAAGATTAAACATGTTTGAACTCGAAATATTTTTGTCGCAAGGACGCGTCTCTTTTCCCAATTCTTTGCCGGACGTGAATGTGTCTGACAAAATTTGCGCAAAAGGATTATTCTTTCTTTCGTATCCAAAGCAATGTATGAAAAATTGATTTGATTGATTTTGATTTTATTTCTGAATTTCTTGTTCATACATAAATGAAATACAAAGTCAGTGAATTATTCAGACAAGATTTTAAACATTGTCTAGCTTTCAATGGAAAATGACGTAATCCTGTCACCTATCTTTACAGATCGACTTCTGTAATATCGTCTGGTAAGTGAATATAAAGTGAATATAAAAACCTGTATCCTGTTTTGAGATCTTCATACATGTACTTCGTAATTCAGTCTATGCGAATAGCAAGGGGTTTTGAAAACGTAGTCATGTTCTACTTTGTAACTGGGATTTGTTGCATCTCTGCTCACCAGGTTCAATGTATTGGGAGTATAACGGGTTGAACCTCAAGCCCGGTTTCCCGCGGCCTCTCAGAGTCATGGGGTTGCCTAACAACATAGAGGGCGCCTTCAGTTGGCCGCCCGACCAGATGATCTACTTCTTCCGGGGTGAGGATTACTGGGGAATGTTCAACTACCAGATGGGAGTCGATCTGAACGAATATCCACGAAACGTTCAGGATGATATACCGGGACTTCCCCCTCAAATCGACGCCGCTTTCTCATCCAAAGGTATGCTTCCACGTTCTCTCAGAAGACATCTATGCAAATTATCTCTCAGATGATACCTGTATTTACTACATATGTAATACATGTGCATGTATAATATGGAGAGAAAAAAAAAAGACAACAAAAATTTAAAGCATGCGATGAGCTTATAATCATGCTCGTAATGTTTGTTTATTTGTTTGTTTTAGTTGTTCTATATTCCACGTTTTAACAAATAAACCACAAACGTAACAAGAAATTACATGACTGAATTGTCGGATACAACAAATAAGAGAACGAAGACATGGGAAATTATGATAAAACTACATAGGTTGTTAATCGACTTTTCGCCAGAAGATTTATGAAGGCAATTATTATAAATACGTGAAGAGGTCACAAATGATATTTCAGAAAAATAATTCTAGCCCTCAATGACTATATACTGAGTTTTGAATACTAAATGTTTTAATAATAAATTGCTGCATATGATAATTGACTACAAAGCAGATAATATGAAAATCTTTTTTTGATGAATGGTTTTAGATTACTTAATCATTTATCCATTACTATATTCGATATGTTTATAGATTATTTAGACAGTTATCTGTGCTATGTATTAATGTTGATGTAAACACAAAAGTGTAGTGTTAAATTTCCATAGTTTATTCAAAATTTCTTGTACATATGTTGTTATAAATAAGAGAAAACCGATTTATTGTTTGATATCAAAATTAAACATTCTTTGCATCGACGTCGATGAGTATGATTGCGTGTGACAATTATTAGTGAATGGTTTGTTGATGTTGTTCTGTTGTGTTTTTGGTCTGTTTTTCATCCATTTCCTCATTTTGTTTGTAGGATCGACATACTTTGTTAGGAGAAACAAATACTGGCGCTACAACCACAACACTGGTGCTCTCGATCGCGGATTCCCGCGAAATTTTCACGCAGACTGGCTGGGCTGCGGCGGCAGACGACGCATGCGACTGATGAGTGGGCCAACTAACTCGACCTCCAACAGTCACAACGGCGCGCCCGTAACGTTCTTCCAACCAATCACAATAGGCCTATCGGTTGCAGTGACTATCGCGACTAAACTATTTATTTTGAAAGATGTGTATTATATATGATACTCAAAAAAATGTGATGGAACTGAAAGACGATAATCAGATGTGAATCTTGAATTCAACTTCAATTCTTCAGTGAATCTAATGCTATAAAATATATACAATCATCAATGAATGCTTCTTGGAAACTGCTTAGCATTCAATTCATGGAACTACAACAAGCTCCACGTTCGATCTACTCAAATTTAGTATTACGTAACTGTTGACAATGCCTTCTTCACAGGTGGGATTATTTCATAAACGCTTCAGATATAGCCTTTACCAAGGCCCTATCGCTCTATGTGGGTGAGCGAATGAGGAAGAACGAAGCGTGCCCAACGGTGCGACGTTGCGCTATCATAGGCTGGACTTGCTTCGCTCTCCCGTTGTAGCCATCATACAGCGAGAGAGCCTTGTCAAAAGGCTATCTCAGGTTTAGCATGGAGGTATTACTGGGCGAGCTATTACCTCCTTGGGTACATCCTCTTCTGTGTAACAATATGTGCTTCACTAGCTGTGATCTGTTGGAGGGCAGATTGCATTACAACTCATAGATATATTCTTTCACATCATAGACCATTTTTTTCACTATCTATTAGTATTACGGAGACAATAATCAGATTCTTTGAGAATCTATTCCTATGCATCTTTTTTTTTTTTTTTTGGTATTAGCACCATGAAGTACAATACAATATGTAACTAAGATATTGAAGGAGCTTTGGGGAGACACTATATAGACGTTGAGGAGACAATAATTTTTGTCTCCTTAACGTTTTCAACTATATTATACCCCGTTCAATCCATGCTTAGCTGGTGACAATGTTTTATTCACGTTTTCCATACTGTGTCTCGCTAAAGCTGGATCCAGAGTTACGTTTATTATAATACATACTTTATTTGTTTCCGCTGTGAGGAATGCTTCGAAAAACAATGATGTACATATCCTGTCGAACAAAATATAGTGTGATTCTCCCTTTTCGACTGCTAAGTTGTGAAGGAGTCATTTGTGACAGTACTTTCAGACATAACATTCACGAGAATGATAGCGAAACAAAAACGCAAGAAGGCATATTACAAAATTCAATAGCAATATCAATGCACAATCTGTGTGTGTTTGGTGCAGACGTACCTTCATGTGCCTTCGGAAATATACCTTACCGCACTGACTAATGTATTATGTGCTAGTATTGCTTTATGATATGTACAAAGAGAACAGTTTATAATTTCTTCTCTAAAATGTTATGAAATACATAATAATGCGTATACTGGCAAATCCACAAAATAGTTCAGAAATGTCCCTTAAACACTGCTAACTGGCTGCATGCTATATGCAGAAATATCGAAGCGTGATGTCATAGCTATTCCTCGCCAGGGAACTGTTTTACAAACAACCTCACCCTGGTCAAAGTATCTGTGAACACTATTGTTGCTATTAACCATGCTCCCACCTGGCTCCAACCCACTGCCCGAAGCCTGGTGTCAGGATATCTTGTTTGGAATCAGCATCATAATAAACTATAGCAAAAGACTGTGATATCCCATCACTTTAGTACTCTATACGCCAATGTTCCTTGCATTTACCATTCCCCTCTCAGCACGAATGATCACTAATCCTGCCAATAACAAAACAGTTAATACAGGAATTTATTTGCGTCTTTACCACCCCAGTAGTCCAAATCACAAAAATCAAAGTTTTTTTTCTTTTTGTGTAATCTCAACTGTTATCACGTTCAGAAGTAATGAGATATACCGGAGTGTCCCTCTGAATGTAAAGGCAAGCATTTTGAACATTTTTAAAATATATACTTTTGGAAAGAGGGATGGGAGAGAAGGACTTTGCAGATTCTGCATGTATTCTTCATTTGTTATTCTTGCTGTTGTTTTATGCTGCAATAAATTTCATGTGATTAGACGGTATATGAGATATTTTCGCCCCTTGGGACTCCATATACCATCTAGAAAAAAAAAATCCAAAACAATAAAAGATTTGAAACATTTTAGCCTACTTATGGTACGATTCAGTGATTTAGATCTGCCAAGATGCAATGCACACATCCAATAACACAGGTCAAAAATCCATTGTCAAAAATTACTTGTTATACTATTTTCCACTATTCATGTTGTAAAACTTTCGATTCCAAACTGAAGTGCAATACTATAAAGATATTGAATTGTAAAAAGTAATCCTATAATTGTCAATATATTGCCATTTATAACAATTTTATCTATTTCTAATGTGATAATATAATTGACTTATATCAATGTGGCATTCTAATTCTTTTTTTTTTGTGAATGCAAATAAAATATTTCTTTCTCAAATCAAACGATAGTCATAGTATTTCTAAATCTCTGTTTGTATGATATTGAAAAGAAATCCTCTCACCAATGTTTAACAACACCCTATGCATGTGAATTGTTGTGATTGCGGAGTTCTGGTTTGTGAAGATACCTTTTGAATCTTCTACAAAATACATACTATAACTGATAATAACAGTTTCATGCCCAAAAAAAAGCAGTATTATCAATTTATAATCTAATGTTTTTGCAGCTTAAAATGTATTTATAACGGCCAGTCCCTAAATATTTCTCATGCAAAAATAAAAAAGAAATAATAATAATAACTATCTTGAACAATACATTCATATCATTATTTGCAGACATAGATTAATGTGTGTGACACAGAGAAACAAAAAGATATGAGAGAAAAAAAGAAGTACATCAAAACTTGAAAACGGGTGTTCATTATTTATGATATACGTAGTAGTCATAGCTAATTACAAGTGTGTGTGTGTTTTTTTTTTTTTGTTTGTTTTTTGTTTTGTTTTTTGATGACAGAGAGAATACATGTTCTTAATATCCTTAATAGGGTCTGGGTTAAAAGCTTACCTTTCTTTTATAAAGAGAAATCAAGAGGATAACAGAAGAAAGTCAGAGAATGCAATTACTGTACTTCATGTTGAGCATGATGACGTCAATACCACGATGAATACGCAAATGGCCGATTATAGTGTGTCCTGTAAGTTCAATGTATGGCGCAGTGAAGGGCAAAGCATTGGCGGAAGACAGGAGAAATTGCCATGTGAAGTTGTTGACATGTTTCAGTTCAGCTCATGCAGTTCAGCTCAGTGCAGTTTAGCTCAATTCAGTTCAGTTTAGTTCAGTTCATTTAAGTTCAGTTCATTTAAGTTCAGCTCAGTTCAGTTCAGTTCATTTAAGTTCAGTTCAGCTCAGTTCAGCTCAGTTCAGTTCAGTTCAGCTCAGTTCAGTTTAGCTCAGTTCAGTTCAGTTCAGTTTAATTCAGTTCATTTAAGTTCAGCTCAGTTCAGTTCAGTTCATTTAAGTTCAGTTCAGCTCAGTTCAGTTCAGCTCAGTTCAGTTCAATTCAAGTTTAGTTCAGTTCAGTTCATTTAAGTTCAGTTCAGTTCAATTCATTACAGTTCAGTCAAGTACAGACAAGTTCAGTTCAGGTCTGGTGTATTATCATTCAGTTTTACTTTCATTTCCAAACATTATACATGTATAATCAAAAACGATGAATTAACTATACATTCCATGTAACTGTTTGTAACATAAAGGCATATAACAATAAAAATGCATCTGCTTTCATAAAAGACTGGTAACGGGATTGCTAAAGACGAACTTGTATGATACAGTCCCTTTGCTTACAGTACAATATTATAATACATGCATGAGCATACACGAATATTGAAGAAGACAGTGGAAATAGCAGGCGTGAGGAATACAGTATGTAGAAAGCATGAAACCAGCTGAGACTCAGACGGATTCCCATTCATGATCTTCATTTGTTATCCATTTGTAAGACACGTTCAACCGAATAAAACCAATACACATACAATACTACATTCAGGGTCAATTAATGTCATGTATATCAGCAGTGGCTGCCCAGGATGTAGAGAAGATACCCTTGCCATTATAACTATCTGAAATATGTCTGCATACGGTTACAATGACACTTTTTTGCTGCCATGGTCTTGAGCGGGTTAACGGAATAACTGTTATCTGGTTATAGTTTGCCGACTTTTTACCCCCGACGCCAGATTTGGTATTCTCGTGACTTTGGCAGTGAAATACAACTTTGTCATAAAGGAAAATAGAAAACACAACACAACAAAACAAAGCAAACAAAACAAAAAGTGTTAACGAAGTTATAGTCGTTCCTTACCTCCTTTTAGCTATGTTAGTTACTAAAAAATATTGTTAGGTGTCGGTGGTTAGCTTTGTCTAAACTTCGCTATCAGGTAATTTGCCATCAAATCGTTGGTGGACAGATGGCGCGCGACAAGTGTCGGCAATCGCGCGTACTTTTGATAGCTTATCACATTAATTGTGGCTCTGAAGGATCACGTTATCGGGTTGTATACACAGTTCGAATGTTTACCGAAGTTTTTACCCCCTCCTTCTACAAAATTGTCACAGCACTCACTTTTCCCATCAATGTATGAAGCGTATCATACGAGTCAAAGGATATGAACAAAACCAAGAAATTAGATGAACAGCTTTATTGGTCCATAACCTATTGCAGAGGATTAACTGTATGATATCTGAGAACACCTAGTGTTGCAGAGGTCAGAAGAGAACTCGACATCGACAGGATGAAGACGTGCTTGACTATTACTCTCTTGTTGGCGTGCGCTTGCGCAGCGCTGGGTCGGAGCTACGATGGGTACGTATCAAACCAAGAGATATATATTATGGAAATTCATCATGTTTCTATCTCTTCATATCTCTATTTCATTCCCTACTCCCTCATTTTAAGCATGGAAAACGCTTACGAAAGGGTGACGATTTTTCTTTTCACTAATTAACTGAGCATTGCTGAGTGCAAGCCTGGGGAGAAATTATCATGCAACAGATGATTTTCAGTAGACTAGGAAATATCCCAGTGGTCTCCATTATTCCTTCTCAAACACTCTCGTCTCTCAATTGCAAGTCAGTCATACAATTAGACAATATGTTATCATGATGAAATAATGATCAACATTAGTGGTTAATTCCAATTGTAATTTCAGGTTAGTGGAAATTGACACATTTCACTTCTTTTTTTCTTTTCAGATGTATTCCTTCTTTGCTGGAAGAAAAGCAAGAAATTAACTTTTGATATAGATTTAGTAAACTTTGATGGGGTGACTTTTTTTTTTTGGGGGGGGGGGGGGGGTGGGGGTCGTATTGATCAATAATTTAATACTACCTGCCCATGATAAATTTCGACAGTTGGCCCCCGACAAAGTGCATTATTTCAAATATGTTTATAAGGTAGTTTGTAAAATTAATGTGGTTTTATTTCTCTTCCCATATGTTTAGAACATCTGCCAGTACTCACAATATCGATATAATAATAAGGATTAATAATTAACAGTGCTTGCATATATAACACATAGTGCGGATGCCCCTATGCGCTCAAAAATGGAAAGCTTTATCAAAAACATACAATATTCCGATTACATAATGCTACTATGATGATTATGTTTGTGATTTTATTATGTTTGTTGCAGAGATTTGCTTGATTCAATCAGATAAAAGAAAAGATAAAGAATTGATGCATTAAATAAAGTGGTACACACATGATGTGAGTTTTCACGCAGGTTTCATTGGCGATGCGATAGTCTCAACACGCAATTTTACCACATGTTCAAGTTGATTTCCAAAAGTAAAATGAATATCACATTATAGATAAATAACCATTCATACGGACAACAGCCATCCCAACACTCACACACCTACAGACGCACAAACGAGATCGCGAAAGGACAATAATTTTGCAGTCATTCGTTCATTCATCCATTTTGTACCTGTAACTGAGGCCATCATAATAATAACAACCCATCGACGTAATATCTTTCGCAGTATACCATTTCACAGTACATTTCTGAGATGACGATACACTGTGCTTGTAACTTGATTCCAATCGATTTCTTTGGTAAAACAGCTAGTTGCACATTACACTCGTAAAAATATATCGCATCGATTTTGAGCTGGTGTGTATATCAGCTTACGAGTTTTTGCGATGTCGTCAATTCCATTCGTATGTGTAGACACTATTAGCCTTGAGTTAGCCATCCCCAACCCCCGCTGTATTTTGGAAATGGCATATGTAACTGTACTCCAGAGTATTGAGCGACGTTATTTTTGAAGTAGTGCGAAGTTCATAATTGTATGTGTGTTGTTGTTGTTTTTTTCAAGATGTGCAACTATTAAACAGCCACTAACAGTTACATGGGCGTGAGAGAAAATGTTTATCATAGGCTAGTACAGAATTGTGTTGATCTAAAAAAGAAAGAAAGAAGTTTCGTAATTCCGAATACTCGTTTGTGGGCACCTTTTTACCTATTTTCTGATTTATGATCCTAATTTCATTTTCGGATTTGATGAACGGACCTTCCGAGACAAGAATATCACCCACACTACAGGAATGAAAGTATGCCTACAAGCTTTTTCAGCCCCCCCCCCAAAAAAAAAAAAAAATGATTCATAATTTACCAGTATGTTGTTTGCATCTATGGCTATTAAATCTGTTCTTCTCTTTATTATCTTTAAATTCCAGTGCATAATTTCAGTACCTGAAAATATTCGAGTTATGAACGTTCAAGAACTAGAAGACTGTAATATTAAAGTCAGTATATTATTATTATTATTATTATTATTATTATTATAATTATTATTATTATTATCATCATCATCATTATTTTCATTGAAATAATGATAGTAATAATGATGATAATAATAATTATATTATTATTATCATTGTTATTATCTTCATTATCCTTATGTTATCATTGTTGCTTCAATGTATTCTGATGTGGATTAGGGAGGCTAAAGTATGACTAAAATTACAGGAATACAATTTGTTTTGCTAAGTCATTGCTTCGCATGGAAATGAATTGTTGTTTTTGATTTACGTATAGATAGCAATGACGTCTAAGTCGCAATCATGATTTATATCAATTCAGGAATGCATCTCCATTAGAGAACCATTTTGCTTCATTGTATTGTGTGTGTGTGTGTGTGTGTGTGTGTGTGCTGACTTCATGAATTTGATTATATGAATCGTCATTTGCTCTCTTTTCTTTGAAACAATGTTGAAAGTACGTATAATTTTGTTTATTTGTTTGTTTTTAATGTACGGCAAGGATCCCTTTGAAAACCAGCCCAAACTATCAAAATTACTGAAAAGGCATTCCTTCCACGCCTTCCCGGAATCTTTCACATGAGGAGAGATGAATACTAGTAAAAGAATACAGCGATGCATGTTCTGCCCTTTCAACAACTAAAAAAAGAAAAAAAAAAGAAGAAATCCTCCTCGATCTAATATTTTTAGTTTTCCCTACTGAAACTCATTCTTGGACGATGCTTCACTTTACTTTTCGAAAAGTTAGTTTTCGTATCTGTAACAACTGAGAAATCTTCAGGCTGCTTTCCCAAACTGTTCGAACCATTCTTCCATTCTTATAATGTTTCGTCCACAGGTACGAAGTATTGCGTCTGACGCCCTCCCACAACGAACATCGGCAATGGCTACGGGAGCTTGAACATAACCTGGGTGATATGGTAACGAGAATAACATTACTTCCAATGATTTTTTTCTCATGTTAAAATTCGATGCAATATCGTCTCTTATAGATAACGCAATGCGCATCAAAATGAAGGCTAAATGCACTTTAAGATTTCCGTTCTATACATAGGCATTGGGTTTCTTTTGATAAATAAAACAATCTTCCTAAATAACTAAATTCTTTTTCCAAAATTGTCACAAAAACACAAATCTGCTTTATTGGAAATTCTTTTCGGTTTTTTTTTAACCCTTGAACAGACACGAGTCAGTGTTTAAAACGACTCGTGACGTAACAAGTGTGGCAAGAGCTTTTTAAGAGACAAAAGAGCCCTCCGAAGTCCCGGATCAGCTGTCTGTATGATTATGTATGCCTAAAACAGTATTTTTTTGCCAGGGATCTCATCAAATGTCTGATCTGCGGGAGGAAGTTTAATGAAATATTTCTTTGAGATATAAGTTCTAATTCAAAAGAACTGAAGAATATTTGTATGGAACATGTACAACTGAGACCTATTACAACATTCTCACCATTCGGATATTTAGTTAGTATTACACTGGTACTCGCGCATTAGTCGAGGAATTGGTCTGGGCTCTGGCTGAGCTGAGCGCGCGCCGGCACTAGCCCTATGGGGGCCTGCACTGTTGCCAGAGCTGAGCTAGTCGAGGCTGAGCCGCTGAGCTGTTGCACCGCTGAACTGGCGATTGATCCGTTATGTACATTGGTGGTAAGCTGGAACCACACTTGATGATACATTTTTTTTTTGTTCCAATTTTTGAACGTGTAGAGCTATTTTGGCAAATTTAAATGGATTGTAATTGGTTGAGATGAGGATTCAGTTTTTAAAGGGGCATTCAAAATTTATTTTCAAAATTTCACATCATGTGGTACATAAATCGACAGCTCCATTTATATAGATTTGTGGAATTCATTGTGGACCTCGAGCAGGGAAACCAATATTCGGAAAATTTTATACAAATTGCATTGAACAATGTTGATGACATAGGAGCCTCACATAATCTCAGAAATGTAGCGGTGTAATTCCATTACAGTATATACCGCTTGCTTAACAAGTTCACCTGTGTAGAATCTATGCATGCCTTCTTCTTTTGTTCTGCTTCCTTGAGCCCCAACTCACGCATCCTTGCGGTGAGGCTGTTATGTCATCATCCTTGTTCATTGCAATTTGTTATAGATTTTGAAAACATTCTTATTCCTCGTCCCAATCACTATACATTCTGAAACTATGTTCCCAGTATAACTAGTCTTTAGTTGTTCAGATGAAATGCAACATAAACGAATGAATATCTGCAATATGCGACGAAAATAGAACTGAACGACATAACAATTTAAGGGGAGGCTCGCGAATCACTGTCATCATGGCCATCATGCCAGGTCTACGAACACAACATCATCAACAACCATTATGCCAGCTAGCTGGAGCTACAGATCTTATACCCAAATACAAAAACATCTCGACAAAAATAAATTACACAAAATAGAAGGGTATTTGGACACATCTTATAGCAAATTCAATCTTCTGTTTTGATAATCTCCTAGATAAGGTAATCAAGTGTAACTATAAATGTACCTGATTTTCCAGAACTTGTTATTCCATCTCCATCATACCAGCTGGCCTATTTAATAAGTCTGAGTCATGTGAAGTATGGATGACGATATACAATAACATGTCGCGCTCTAAATCTCGACCTAGGCGTGATATCCGATAGCGCCCATGTCCCACTTGTGACGTCATTATCGTCTGTACTCGGTAAATTTCGTGTTCAAGCCAAGTGTATACGTGTTGAGAAACGTCTTGGAAACTGCTTCTTATCGCCTTACACATTGGCATTACGAGACTTAAGGGTAGATGATTCAGTTTGTTGTGGTCTGATCAGTGCAATTTGTCCATTGTGTAATATGATTCTTCGCGCAGGTACTTTAAAGCTATACTGAGAAAGAGTGAATCTATGTAATATCAATCCATTATTTATCGGGTGTCGTGACTATTATCATTTTTATATCATGTAGGCGATACTTTTGTTTCAAAATAGCACTTCCTATCTATAGACTAGAGATTTATCGTGACCTGCAACACGCACAAACGGGTTTGATAATTCCCTGTAAAGAATATGCAGATGTTACAGTAATTATGACCAACCGGTCCTTTCTCATTGCTTACACGAGCCGTATATGTACCATGTACATGCCAGTCACTGACAACACGCTGATATGTAACAGAAGAAAAGAACACGTCAACGATCAAGTTTCTGTCACTTTCTTGATCTATTTTGCTTAAAATTGTCATAGATATCTATATAAAAAATTATCTTTGTACTTTTTTTTCAGCGATTTTATTCAATACACCATGTGTGCAGACCCTACTATGCGCATTGCTTAATGGGACATTGATGAGAGAAGAAACAAAAAGTAAAATGTGCGCCCTCTATTGTTATAGCCCTCACAGTCAAGTAAATGAAGGGATACAATATTGATTAATCTTTACGTAATCAGCAGGACGCACATGGAAAGCAGAGTAATTCATACTCAGGCTAATGGTGTCCTATTCATAGACATCCAAAAGAATGTTGAAATGTTGAAACTCCAGCGTGTACAATCTAAGTTGATATCCATCTGCTGCCAATGTCTCTCTTAATGAGTAAAATTTGAAGTTATGCAGAAATGTATTTGAAAATAATCGGTAGACGCTTCAAATCATACTTTTGCAATTCGTTAATAGTTTGATTCTTCTTAAAAGTGTAAGGTTGCATGGGACAACATATTTTACAGTGTTTACAGCTAGAACATTGAATGAAGGAGTTAATTTCAATCTTTAATCTTTCAGTATTTCAATCTGACACTGCTTCGATAGTAGAGTTAGTCCCGTGGATCCGTATAGATTTTGTGCTTATAATTTCAAACACACGTCACCAGTATGGTCAGTTACCAAACTCAATAGCGAACTTAATATTGATCTGCGACGCGAAGACGCTAAGACGACGCAGCCTCTGCCAATGGAAGCAGCTGTCTCGCGCATAATAGAACATACAATGCATTTATAAAGCAGAACTCCTGCTTGGCCTAATTAGCGTCGTCTTTGGTCTTAGCGTTTGCGCTAATGAAAAAAAAAAATGATGCCGTTTGATACGATACCTCGATCCAGTCAGACCCGACTGAACATAATCATCGGTTATCAGTGACCAACTGCTGTTTCACACGTCGAAAATTGTATTTAAGTTTAACTTTGTGTGTCGTAATCATGGTAATGGGAGTTGGCCCATTATTACTCGATAATGTAGGTTGGAAATTGATGTAACAGGATTTCTTTCTTCCACTTCTTATCTACGAATTATTCCATCCTGTTTAAACATTGCTGAAATGGGAGGCTAACACCAAGTAGCACCTTATCGCTATTTTATCGAGATTCTGGGATGTTGTAAGCAAATAAACGGTTAATACGTTAACGAGCAGAAGATGATAAGCAGCCCATCAATTAACTGTGGTATAGTAGCCTCTTGACTTACAAAAGGAAGACTCGAGTTCAACTCCTGCCAAGTGCATACATCCTTGGACTAGATGATTTTACCTACATTTCCCTCTTGACACAGGTGTAAAATGGGGATCTTGCAATGCTTGGGTATAAATATCGAAAGGGTTGAAAGAATGGTATTATTCAGAGAGGCGAAGGTTCAGGTGTAAATTTCTTCAATTTGTCTCCCTCTACAAATTAAATTTCTTACAATTAACAATTGTTAATTTACAGATCAGCAGTTGCGATCTTAATAGATTTAATTTGTATACATAGAGGGAGACAATTGAAGAAACTTACACCTGAATGAAAGGGTTCTCTGGAAGAGCATGGGCAACAGTGAAGAGGCTACCTTGGATAGGTCATAACATTGGTATCATATCACTTATTATGAATATGAATAGTACTAGAAATTTTATCGGTAGGCTATTGTATTTCTTTGGCCTCAACAGGAAATCTATTTTCTTCATAATCAATATCTAAAAGCACATTACAGAGACTTATCTGACATTTTCTAACACATTTGAAAAAAAAAAACCCACACACACACTTTCACAGTTTACAGAACATTCATTTTTTTTTCTTGATAGATTGAAATATGGTTTCTTACAATTCAAATCGTCTTCGATTTCACTTTAAATTTCTTCTTCGAATAAATATCGTACATAAATTAAATATAAGGCGCTATTCTCGGGTTTCATTTTCGAAGAGAATTTACATGTAAAAGCACAAAAACAAAAAACAAAATATCAAAAGCTTATCTAATTCAATCTCTTATGAGCTTTTAAGCAAATACGTTCTTGCTGTTTTTAGATCAACATCACAATAGGTGTAATTATTGTCAAGTGTGAAAAGAAAAAAAATGTTTAAATCATTATGTAAATTATAATCGTCTATCCTACACTGTTCACACCTTCAAGTTCCAACTTTTTTTTCCCTTTCACTCATAATAAACTAGGCGTAACGTTTAAATTAAGTTATCTTTATGTATTCTTTACAGCGACAAAGTTTATTTTGATCATTATTATACGTCTAATCAAGTGATGAATCAATTAATTCTATTCAATATATTCAATTTCTGTTCTGTTATTGTCGGGACTACGTGAAGACAAAAGTCTTTTAAGTTGATTAGTTGAAGCATTATGAATAAGTTTAATCTGATTTGTAATTATTGTATACATCTACAAATTTCTAATAATCTTTTACCATACTTTGAAAGTATATGTTGCCGTATAGTCACCTGTTAATTATACAGGAACAGCCTGACATAACAAGGTATAATAAAATAATTGTTGTTGTTGTTGTTGTTGTTGCTTACATTTCCGCGTTCTAAGCTGGGTAACAGTTTGAAGTTGTGGATATAAAAATATCTCTCAAAAGTAACAATCCGGTTTGATTTCACAAATCATAAAATAGGGTGTTTTCTATGTGAATTTTCGTTTGTATCGTGCCTTATAATTTCGCATTATATTGTATTATAATACATTTCATTCTACATCTTAAGCCAAGCATCTTATTTCAATGTAAAACGTTTGGAGTTCTTACATACAATTTTTGTATCCCTACTACCGAAATTCAAATTCAATAAAATGTCTTATATACCAAAAAGACAAAAACAATTAAAATCTAGTTTATTCTTTTCCCTTTCGTTGCACCGAGAATAAAGACTAAACCATCTCAATGTTTGTCATCTCAGATTTGTGTGTCAGTCAGTATTCACCCCTCCAGTTGCCCTCCTTTTTCAAAGTGCTTTGTCAAAGTGGTTCGTTTCACTTTTTCAGTCTATGTTTGCCGAATGACAGCAAATGATCTGTCCTGTATTCTAGCCGTTGATCTCCTCTCAGTGTTGTAGGTTTAACCGTTTCTGTTACACACGTAAATATATGAAGGGAACTAGTTTTCACACATGAAACTATACTGTCTTCCGTATGTGGTTACAGCTACACTTTGCTTGGAGACATGGTATTGGTTTTGATTCTCGATGCACTTCATCGTTCAACAATCAACGACCAAATATCCCCAACCAAAAATTGGAATGACATTTATGCTATGAATTATGAACGTTGTTTTCATTAGAGTGGGTGATTGAACATCTATGCAACGTAAAATACGACATTATTGGAAGGGAAAGAGAGCTGTATCTCTTTTTTTTTTCTTCTTCATCACAGTCATCACTTTTTGTACTCGGGACAGTCAAAGTAATTGGCCTATAGAACAATTGTATCTTTAACCCGTTGAGGACGGTTTGATTTTGCTACAACACGCATTTCCCATAGACACCTGCCCGAGTATACTCGGGACTCGTCCTCAACGGGTTAACTTGTTGGGAAAATGGACTGATTAAAGGTACCCATGGGGTTGGTAAACTGACTCTGTCATTCCTAACTGCAAATGTGTCCCCCTTATATACAGCTCGACTTCTGGTCAGACGTGAAACAGATAGACGGCTCGACGGTGGACATCATGGTTCCACCGGCCCTCCAGGCGGACATCCGAGACACTCTGGCCGCCAAGGGATTGGAATTCACGGTAATGACGGCCGATGTCGGGGCTACCCTTGCCTCTCAGGAACAACAACGAGTCCAACGAAGAGCCTCCCAACCTTCCACCCAAGCCCTGGGCGATTTTGACTACTCCAAATATCACACCTACGATGAGGTATGATCAAAGGATGGCACGATGATGATCATGATGATGATGAGTTGGTTATTGCATTTATTGCATGATCAATAACTCTTTTTGCGATTAGGAGAAAAATGATATCCAGTTCTAATACACAAACATAAATACACACACACACACACACACACACACACACACACACACACACACCAGTGGCGGATCCAGAAGGGGGTGCACCGGGCGCGCCCTCCCTCTTTATTTGGGGGGGGGGGGGCACGTGTGCCCCATTTAATTTTGTAAAGGCGCCTCCCCTTTACGGAATATCCGCCCCTGCATACACACATCATAAAAGAGGGAATAGGAAATTAAATGATGCTCAACTACATGTTTTTACTTGTATTCATCACAATGAGTTTGGGATCGATTGCATGACAGCTTGGATATATCATTTGGGCTGTTCTCATATGTGATACATATGGTTTATGCAAATACCCTTGTCTGTTCATGGGTAATGAACTATAATATTACTGTTTACTTAATTGGCTACTGTATGTGTATATGTAACTCTAAAGGTTTCATCCATATCTTCTGTACATTTATAACTGACGGACTTACGAAACTAGTACAAATTTTGTGTGCAATGAACCCCACCCCCTCATTTCAATATTTTAGGTTCTCCCTGTCTTGTAACTTCAAAGTAAAAAAATGGGAGATTCGAAATTTGTTGTCTTTAATGATGATATACCCTCGCGTTTTGATTTTACCTACGGTTTTTAATTGCTTAATTTCCTGCACGCTCTAGGATATGGAAACTTGAAGTCTGGGAACTTAATCAAAATTAAATTAGATTTAAATTTTTTCAAAAAAATAATCAATAAACTTGATATGGTTTACATGGTGACATTTTCTCTCTCTCTCTCTCTCTCTCTCTCTCTATATATATATATACAGGTATATAATTTTACTTTTATTATTTTGTATATGTATATGAAATTATTTCTTATCCCTTTGCTGTCTAAAGAGCTTTGCTTTCGTAGCAAATTTATGTAACTGTATGTATAACTGTATGTGCAACAGCGTAGAAGCTTAAGATGAAATAACAATTTAAATTTCAGATCCAGCAATGGGTTAACGACGTGGTGGCTGAGTATACTGGTCTGGTGACAAGGTTCGAGCTGCCGAGTGAATCGTATGAGGGCCGAGTAATTTCCGGATTAAAGGTGAGATCTTGGCACTGAAGCAAACAAACAGATAAAGACATATTCCTTTCTTTCTTCACCCGTCCGTGTCCATCTGTTCATTGTTCGGAAACTGTCTCAAGTTCCTTTTATTCCATTCCCTTTAGGAAACTACACTCAGCAAAAAAGGAAAATAAACTTTTTTGCAAGATCATAATTTTCATAGAAGATTTTGATGGAAATCAATGTATTATATGCCATATTAATGTTAATTTAATTGACTATCAACCTAGTAGGTCAATATAAAGCGAAACGTTACGCATGAGTGAACACATTTGCTTTTGTCCCCCAAGGCACAAAAGTTGCAGAAATTAACATATTGTCTTTCATTTGCAAATGATAATAAGAGACCAGTTTAACACAATGAGAGACATGAATAGAATAGCAAAAATAAGTTTTCGTTCTTTATATCTCTTTAGAATCTCATACAAAATCAAAAAAGGAAACTTTAGGGGGAAAACAAGCGAAAAAAAAAGAATTTCCTGTCAATTAAACTTCAAATGACATCGGAAGTCATGGCACAAAGATTATTAAATGAACAGAATATCTTTATTTCATTCATTCAATTTAGTAATTTAAGAATTCCTGAGACAAATTCAAGAACCAAATATAATTTGCAATTTTCTTAATTTGTGAAATCAATTCAAAATCCTACCATTTTTGTTAATATTGCTTCTTCTCTCATTTCACTTGAATTTACATTTGACAGAAAATTCTTCATTTTCCTCCATTATTTTCAGCCTTTATTGATCTTTTGGACTTCAATCAGAGATATTATAGAGATCATAGGTATATTTTGCAACAGAATTCATGTTTGTTGTTATGTTAAAATTGGTCTTGTGTTCTTATTGTTACATGGAAGAGCATTTACGCATGAATGACTTGCTCATTTTTGCAATTTTTACTTTTGTGCCTTGGAAGAGATAAACAAAGGTGTTCACTCATGTGTTACGTTTCCCGTTTTATTGACCTACCAGGTTGATAGAAATTTAAATTACCTTTCATAAGGTATACCATACATTAACATTTATCCAAAATTCTATGAGAAATATAAACTTGAAAAAGTGTTTACTTTCTTTCTGTATGTTAGATTTATCCACCCCAATGCCCAAGAAATAGGAGATGATTATTTGCTCCATATCTCACATCGATTATCAAACTTGAGATTTGATAAAAAATGTATTCCATCAACCACACAGATTTTTGGTTTCTGATCTTGTTTGATTGTTACAATACCGGCGGTACAACCGCTGTCCACGGCAGTCGAATGAAGACTTAAGACTATAACAATTATTAAGCGACACTGATATATCGATTATGTAATGTGTACGGATGTCTGCCACTAGAACCGCATGTCGCGGACTTGGCAGTGGCCAATCGCGGGTATGGTAAAATGTGCTTACGAAAAAGTATATCACATATTTATGTGATACCAACACGGCATGGATGTTGGGAGGAAAGCATCTCTCTGTCACATGTTCTAATCCTACTGGTCCAATATACTTAAGTGGGATATAAAGCGTTGTAATGTCATGAACACATTGTGAATCATCAAGTCATATATAATATTAAACGGAAAAATACGAAGGAAACAAATATGAACACTCTGTGAAACACCACACCACAGTGTGAAATCATTTTCACACTATTTAATTCGAGAGTTCTCACATCGCCGACTATGTAAACACACTGTGAACACTCTGTGGGACCCTGTGTTCTTTCCAACGACAACCGTCCTCATGCAAATCAATTAATGAAACGTCATAATCTACCAATCCTGTCCGTATTATTATACGTTGGATTCACTCAATGACGACATCTACAAAGTCATCACGTGACTCTCTCTCTCTCTCTCTCTCTCTCCGTCTCTTTCAGATCTCGTCAGGGGGCGGTGGCAGTAAGCCGGCTGTGTACTTCGAGGGTGGTATCCATGCCAGGGAGTGGATATCTCCTGCAACTGTCATGTACATGACAGCCAATGTGAGTAGATTATTTAAAACATAAGAAAAGAAAAACATTTCAACATCAGCAGATGAAATGGAGATTATGCTAGAAAAAAAAAAAGAAAATCTGAATTCAGAAGTCGTCATAACGTAAGGATATTATTCCTATCTGCACTATATCAATAATAGACGTACCAGATTAAGATACACTGCATATTATGATATACTATACACTGTACAATATGATGATGTATTTTGTATACAGGAGTGTCAGTTTCCACATGTATCAGACAAGAAAATCCAATGAATTTCATATACCTTTACTCCGCACCGCTCTCGCCAAGAACACTTTTGTTTATCAGTTTATACAGAACCAAGCTTTTGGAACCAATTAAGCATGCTAAGTGATGATTTAAAGATGCGCCCTTAAGATTAAAGGCAGTTTTGGTTGGTTTTCAGATAATATTTGAATTACATATTTTTTCAACTCATTTGCACAACTTATTTTTATGTTAATTACTTTGTTCATGCCGATGGATAGTGTTTGGCAATAGCCCTGAATGCGCTGAGGAACCCTGCTACCTCTTAAGTAGCCCTTACTTCATTCCTTCTTTCATCCTTTTCCTTCCCTTCATTCTCCCTCTAACCTCCCCTTCTTATTGTCCTGTTGTTTGTCCTATGTCTTTGTCTGCAGTGGGCATCTTATCCCTGTGTTTGTACTTTTGTACCTTTATTTTTTTTTTTATTACGAGTTCGATTTTTTTAGTGTCCCACATTCCTACAAGCTTGTCTTTTTCAAAATAACACAATTATTTTGAACATTAATTTTACGTGTATATGTATGTGTATGTTATTGTTGTTAAATTGAGCAAAGAAAATTACGATGGAATCCCATTTTATTTGCTCAATTTTCCAATAATAAATTATATTCATTCCTGGCAGTTTTCTTCTGTTTATGTCTGTACGTTATTGTAATACATTGTATTTTTTTCTCCTTTAACTTGTATCAACAAAAACGTGTTATTGGAAATATGATCTCATTTTAACTGAATTTGAACTGTATATGAATAATGTGGTGTGTTAACCAAGAGAAGCCTCGTCTTACTTTTTCAGAGTGTGTTCCTATCATTTACCCCCAAACACTGCAAAGCACGAGTTAGGTCACCGAGGCCAAGATGAACACATTACATAAAACACCTCGTCCAAGATGTCAGGCTGATCATATACGTTTCCCTTGCTTACTTGTATACTTGCATATAGCTGCTTAGCGGCTACAATAGCGGTGTTCAAGACGTCCAGGACCTCATCAGAAAGTTAGACTGGTACATTGTCCCATCTCTAAACGTCGACGGATATGTATACACGTGGACAGATGTAAGTGATGTCTCCCCTCTCCCTCTTTCTCTCTTCCTATCTATTCCACATGTATGTTTGCATGTATGAATGATTATAATATAATATATCAAGGCTCGATATTGGCGGTGCATGGTCCGGGGCCAGCAGAAACAGAAGTCGGGCCATCATTTTGTAAGAAAAGATATGGTCTGATGGTCACCAAAGGTTATTCCAATTTTTAAGAAATGGGATAGGGAATATATCTTTGTTATCCACTATCTCTAAATTACTGGAAAAAGTTGTACATTTTAGGATTTGGATTTTCTTAATAAGCATAACATTATTTCTAAAAATCAGTTTGGTTTCCGGTAAGAACACAACAAATCTCATGTAGTCCTTACTTTCTTAGATAAAGTCTCAAAAGCCAATGATAAATTTCATCATACTATAGGTGTGTTCCTGGACTTCTCCAAGACCTTCGATACCATTGACCACAAAATACTCCTTTACAAATTATCCAATTATGGTATTCGAGGCATGGCCTTGGGGTGGTTCAGGAATTACCTTACCAATCGCAAACAATTTGTTTATATTAATGGTCATAAATCTGTTATGCATGATATCACTTGTGGTGTACGGCAAGAAAGTTTACTTGGTCCACTTTTATTTGTTCTTTACATCAATGATATTGAAAATTCATCAAGTATTCTTTCCTTTTTATTATTTGCTGATGATACAAATGTGTTCTTTTCTAGTTCTGATCCTGTGTTATTGATCGATACTATGAATATCGAGATAAAAAAGTTACTTTATTGGACTAGAGCCAACAAATTGTCAATTAATTTTTAAAAAACTAAATGTATGCTTTTCAGTAATTCTTTGGAAAAGTTATCTCGGAACATTTGTTTGGATAATATAGCTGTAGAAGAAGTTTCTTCAATTAGATTTTTAGGTTGATTCTTGATAATAAGCTCACCTGGAATTTGCATATTGATTCAGTTTGCCGTACAATTTCTAGAAATGTCGGCGTAATCAATAAAGTTAAATTTTATTTCCCCAAAAATGTTTTATTAATGTTATATTCATCTTTAATTTTGCCCAATCTGAACTATGGTATTCTCGCCTGGGGCAACACTTACTCCTCATATCTAGAAAGAATATTATTATTGCAGAAAAAAGCTCTTCGTATTATTTGTAGAGTATCGTGGAGATGTCATACTAATGACTTGTTTTATCAAAAAAAATATTTAAAAAATCAAGGATATGTATTGTTTGAATTTAGGTCAGTTTATGTACAAATTGATAAACCATTCCCTTCCTATTGCGTTTGACTCCATGTTTATTCAAAATAAAACTGTCAATTCATACCCCACTAGACAAACCAATGAATTCCATTTACCACTGTTTAGGACGATTTTTGCAAAGTCTATGTTCTCCTTCGCTGGACCTAAATTCTGGAACTCCCTTGACAGCAGCATAAAAGAATCTCTAAGTTTCAACACTTTTACTTTGAAATTAAAGAAAATGTTTATTAATTCTTATATCACTGGTAATTTGCATTTCGAAAGCTGCTAACTGATTTCTTTGCTGCTAATGTCTTTACTTTGTTTAATTTATTTCATAACCGTTATAATATATCACTCATAAATAGTCCACTTCTCGGTAAGACTAAAGTCTCATGTGCCCTGGCATCGACCCTTGAACTCTTCCTCCTTTGCCCTTTCCTCTGTCTTCCTCTGTTTTCCTGTCCCCTTCTGGCCTTTGACCGCCTGTTTATTCTTTCCACGCGTATGTAAGAGAGCAGCTTTGTTTCTGTCTGTTTGTGCGTTTGTGTGCGTACTCGTTTTATGTTCTGTTTCCCAAGGATAACATTGTATGTTAAATTGTCTCGTTGCATTATTAGTATAATTTTCACGACTCACGAGGGGACTGCATTCTACAAGCTTGGCTTTTTAGCAGTCCCCTTCATTTCCGACCTTTTCTTTGTTATGATTCAGTCACATTTTGTCCATGTATTTCTTCAACTAGTATGTTTATTGATTCATGTAAACAAATGACGTGTATCTAAATTTCATTTGGAAATGTCAAAGTTACATCGTTATACTTAATTTGTTTATATGAAATTGTCATATTATATGCTTTGGCCGGAAATGAAATAAAAATGAAATGAAATGAAATGAAAAAGAATAGTGTCGACCCTTGTGTGTATATATATATATATATATATATATATATATATATGATTTTCCTGGATTTTAGAGATGCTGGGCAATTTCAATTGGTCTATGATTAGTTCGAACAAAAGGGGCCTCTTTTTTTTTTTTTTAATTACCTTTGCTATTTTTGAGAATTGAAACCAAAAAGCATAAGAGCGCGTGTACTCTTTGTTTGAAACTAGTCTCTCAATAGATAGATAAGTTAAAAATTATACAATAATGATGTAAATATTGGTTCAATTCTTTTTTTTTTTCAATAAACATACTGATTCCATCATGATGTTTAGATCTGATTGGCTTTAGGTTTTCAGATTCTCAAGGAGTTGTTCTTGTCATTTTTCCCTGTTACTAATAGTATATCATTCATGATTTCTCATAAACAATTAACCTCTCAAAGCTATCAGAATTATGCGTTTGCAATACATTGTTAGGTATAGACATTCAATTAATTTATGTAATTCTTGTAATTTTAACCAGTTTTAGAAGACTGAGTGGAAGAAGCTAGCAATGTGTACACGGTTTGTCATAATATCTACAGCGACGGACCCATTTGTATAATGACATGCAGATTTCTGAGTGACCATTGTGGCACCTTAACTCATTTTTATTTATGAACGACATACCTTGCGCTGTGCAGGACCGTCTCTGGCGTAAAACTCGCTCCAGCAATGTACAAGACACTGGCTCAGGGTGCACGGGCACTGATCCCAACAGGAACTGGCCATACGAGTGGGGAGGTATCGCTCATTTAGCAACGTTATGACAACTGATTTGTTCCTGATGCCCTTTCATAAACTCAGTTATTCGGATGATACCGGCATTTGATTACTGGGTCGTATCAACCATCGTATACGATCAATTTATTGTAGTTGATTTTTTATTCATTTTTTAGGCACGTACGTCCCTCATAGTTATGTAAGATAAATTAAATTTTGAATTTTACCCCATGGTCTCGATCCATGTCATGCAGCTGCTTATTATCGCAGTCTCCTACATTTCTTTTCTTATAATTATTATAAATACATAATTCCCAAATTCATTAATTCAAATTCCCCTTCTTCTATATTTTTCTTCTACATTTTGGTTATTGTAATGACGTAATTTATTTTCTAGCTGTCTAGTTAACAGTTCTTTTTTGTTAATCGCCCTCTGAATTATTTTGTAATATAGTATGCTAAGATTTATTCATGATTTAATGTTATGCTCAGAATGCATGTCTCTGTCTTTCTTACGTGTGATTTGAAAAAGCAGAAATAAAACCAACCAACCAAACAAACGAGGCAACGAAAATCGCAATTCAAATCGTTAATGCTGCACAGTCACCCCCAGTATTGATATTTTCCTGTGCTTTTCTTCTCTGAATTCTTCGTATCATATCACCCTTCAAATGAGAATGTTTTAATCGATGCGTTGAGACTTACGCTTATCATGACGCTGAACATTCACTTATGTTGTTTACCCAATTTCCAGGAGAGGGCACGAGTGCTTTCCCTTGCTCCAACGTTTACCGCGGCAACGAGCCTCTCTCCGAGCAGGAGGTAGAAGCCGTGGTCGATTTCCTCAGGGAGATAAAAGCTGGTGGACAGGACTTCATCTGGTTCATTGACTGGCACAGCTACTCACAGCTCATCATCTCGCCGTGGTCCTTCTCAGCCGAAGTAGACGATCCAGAGGACATGACTGATCAGGTACCGGCGTTGTGTGGCCCTTGATCTGTGGCCACCCTGGATCTTTGTTGCAGTCACTCCATGACATCACCGTTCATATCTGTACACTTGTCACGCCGATAGTTCTGGTTTCACACCAAGCCACTTTATTCCAACACAAGTTCACTATTCGCGTATGCATTGATGTGGAACTGGAATGAGGAGAGCAATCGAGGACAACCTCTTACCCTTGTGCCTTTGATGATTCTCCTCCTATCCAAAATTACATGTTTTATTTATATTCTTTGTTTTGTTAAAAGTTAGGTTCTAGTTTTGGGGGATTCGGGTCGTTGATTTGTTCTAGATCTTAAAGGTAGGGGATACCTTTTACAGAACTCCCAAAATGCAGCAAAACATTAAATATGAACCTCAGGGGACTTGTTAGGCCACTGCTTAGAAATTTGGAAGTCAACAGTTATCTACAATTTGAATACTGCACAAAACTCAACTACTCAGTAGTTCTGTGTGTCAGCCACACTTAAGCCTTTCTGTTGCAGTCTTCTGTATTTTTTATCTATAAACACAAATCTAAAAGTATGAGAGCTGATGTAATAACAGAGTGTGTGGCAAGAATGTATATAGAAATGTTTGTAAGTTTTGATGAACTTTATTCACAAAATATACATGATGGACACACATGCAGTGCATGGGTCTGCAAAAGTAGCCTAGTAATGTACTGGAATTTACGGTGAGCCCCGAAAAAAAATTCAATTCAAAATCTAACGGTCAATAAAAATGTACTAAATGTTACCTTCCACTTTCAATACTTTATGGGAGTTTCTAAAATGATACTCTCTTCAACATACCACTGTGTTTACACAACTCTTCATTTAAGGCATGCAAATGGGATTCCCTACCTTTAAAAGAGAGGCAAAGTGAGAGGGGGCGGTGATTTTTTTTATGGTCAATTTTGATAACGGCGGAATGGGTGTGATATGGCTTTGGGAAAATGAAAGAGTTGTGAGTTCTACCAGCGAGTGCCTTGACCATCTTTGAAAGGAAGATACAGCTTGTGACCGGAAAGGGAAGAAGTTGATGTCGGGCTTTTTCGGGAAAGAGAATGTGTGTCTTCTTCTACGACGGAAGGAATCATAATACAATTTACTGTCTTTCGAAAGGTTCCACATGACAATAGTATATAACGTATGCAATCCTGGTAACAAATCGATATCTCTTTCCCTTCCTTTTCTGTTTGTCTGTCTGTCTGTTTGTATGTCCCCCTCCTCCTCCCCTTCCCCTCGCTCAATTTCTTTCTATACTACTGCTTGTGTTTTGCTATCTTGTTTCATTTGTTTCTCTTTGTTAGTCTTTGTCGTCTATCAGTTCGCATGATATATGTATATATATTCAATTCAATTCAATTCGTTTATTCATCTCATTTTCGGATAAAACAATACAACAGTATTGGATTTTACAATACACAAAAGGATAATCAATCATTTACATATAACAGTGAAAATGAAAAAAGAGAACTTGAGAAAAGCCAAAAAGGCCTTGTGAAGTAAGTTCCCTTACGATTATGCACAAAATAATTGATTTTAAGGTACAAAGTCAAAGTGTAGACATGGACAGAAAACCAACAAATACAACAAAACATAACAAAACAAAACAAAACAAAAACATAAGACAAATGATATGATAAATTGACTATGACTATGTGTGATTTGCTAGAAGGTATATTTTCAAAAATTTCTTAAAAGAGGACAGGCTATTGCGTGAACAAATATCTCTAGGAATCGAATACCAGAAAACGGAAATTGGTGATATATTGGTGATATATATATATATACACGTTCATCTTTGTCTCTATATATCTATCTATGTGACTCTCTCTCTTTATCAATTTTCCCCTTCTTATTTTGTCTTAAGTATGTTTTGTTTTTCTGTCTCACTCTGTGTCTGCAAAATACGTGTGAATCGATGTCGATTCCAATAACCAGGGAGGTGGGTGTAATGACTATTTTGAATCTCGTTTTTTTTTTTTTCGTCTTTTTCTTCTTTTCGTTGTGTTGATACCACAATGCAAGTTCAGGGGCCCGTTTCATTAAACTTGTCTTCAGTGACAACTGCCACATTTCTATGACAAATTTGCTCTCAGCCAATCAGATGCAAGGATTTCAGTAGCTTGTCACATCTATGACAACTTGTTACTGATTAATTCCAATTCCAATTCTGCCTTTCGTTTTCAATACAATATATAACAGGATGTAACAAAATGTCATGAATCGTATGATTTGTTCCTGCGCACCGGCACACATTATGGAGTACACTAGTACAAAGGAAAACCAATGAAGAGGAAAATGTAACACAATGTCCGAATTGAAGGTACACTTTATACGAGAGGGAACACTTCGAATTAAATTTCAAGCTCTTTCCTTTATGTCTGCATCATATTCATTCAGTCAGTAGAAATGTGAATGTCATTTCTATTGATGAAATGAGCTTTAGAATCTTTGCAATCTGATTGTTCAATCGTCATTCATTTTTTTTTTTTTTTTTTTTTTTTTGATCCATACCGAGCCATCTCGTTCGGTAAAATCCGAACGCATGGCTCAGGCCTCGTATAGTAACCGGACGCATGATGGGGGAAAGGTTGAATTTCATGAGTTTACGGGCCCATTTTATAAAACGAATAATGCACAGGCCTATTTCGTGGATCGGTAAGAATTGGTGGAAACAGTTTAAACAGTTCCAAAGTTAAACTCCTGCTTACAATAAAATTCTCACCGATCCACTCTGTCCTGTTTATACACCAATCGTATATTAACCCAAGATTCTCTCTCTACTCACTCCCTTCTCTCCCTATTAACTCTCTCCCGCTCTCTCTTCCCTCTTTTCTCTCTCTCTCTCTCTCTTTAATGTGCGTCATCAGCTGGATGCGGGGGATGCAATGGCCAACGCAATCTTTGCCACACATGGCAAAACTTACACAGCGGGACCAACAGCTAAACTATTATGTGAGTGCCCTCATATACCTTTTCTCTTACAATCTATACTTACATAGCAAAAATCCCAACTATGCTATTTCTTTCTGTACTTCCAATTGATTTTTTAAAGACACGTCAAATGAGAGGACAAGTAAATGTTCTCTCATTTGATGTGACCTACTTGAACGACACATTCAATAAGATATGGAAAATTATTTTGTCTAGGCTGAGGAACGTTGGAGAGGATTCATTTTGGCCCTACAATTTAACTACAAGTTCTGTCCTTCAAAATTACTAGTGCGTACTTGTTCATAATCGTAACTTTTTTTCTCACACAGAAATTAACTTATAATATTCTATTCTTGCAATAGCTCATGTGAATTCACACCACTGCAGCGTGTATGTCACTGAGGTGATTTCATATACACAAATCATTATTCACATATTATTGTCACAATCAGTTTAATTATCACCTTCCTTGTTGTTATCATTAAAGTTACAGATACTATTATGATCAACATCGTTGCTGTTGTTTTTACTTCTATTACTATTCTACAGTGCAGTAATATAGAAGCGGAAGTTGTAGTAGTAGTAGTAGTAGTAGTAGTAGCAGCAGTAGTAGTAATACACGTGTACAACTACTACTACTACTACTACTGCTTTTTTACTAATACTACTACTACTGCTGCTGCTGCTTCTATAGTACATAGGTGTCCTACTACTACTACTGTTCACTACTTCTACTTTTAGTAGTAGTAGTAGTAGTGGTAGTGCTGCGTCTATACTAATATTTCTACAACAACAACAACTGCTAGTACTATACTACTTCTTCTTTTTCTTCTACTTCCACAATATACTACTACTACTACTACTACTATAATTATGTACTTCACTATACAACCGTGTTGTGTACTTAAAGTAGCAGTAGAATTACAGTTTTAGTGAGTAGTAGGTCTACTACAATATATCTCTTTCATTTTCTATGTCATTCTCTCTTTTATACATCAGACGCCGCAGCCGGCGCCAGCAATGACTGGGGGTACGTACCATACGTTGATGGTAACGATAAGACGTTGGGCGGTCTCGGTGCCAAGTATTCTTACGTAGTTGAGCTCCGAGATACCGGGGACTATGGTTTCTTGCTTCCGGAGGACCAAATCCTCGAAACGGCCGAAGAGAACTACGCGGGAATGGTTGCGATGGCGAACTTCATCATCGCTAGAGAGGCGATATAACATCTGAATCCATCTCGTCTACTACTACTACTACTACTCGTCTATCATAGCGTGTTATTAATTAAGAATCAGTAATTTAAAGTTGTGATGTGCAGGGTGTCGATTCAATATTGTGAAGCAATAAGCACCGCAAAGATGACAATAAACAATATCCCACCCTCTTGTAGAAATTTACACCTGTAAAATTTGTAAAATGTCCAAACATCCGCAGCTGGCTCCCTTCCCACAATCCCTATGTCAGGAAAGCCTAAATCAAGAGCAAACATGTCCATCAGTGTCATTAAGAACACCCTCTAGGAAATGTGCGAAATGTTTATAAAAAAAAAAGCAAACATGTCCATCAGTGTCATTAAGAACACCCTCTAGGAAATGTGCGAAATGTTTATTAAAAAAAGAAATGAACCACACTGCACTGCGTAAGGGAACGAGCGAAAAGGATGTCATTTTCAAATCGCTCCAGCCACGTACATAATCCTAGTGATGTATAAAAGCCTACTAATGAGACCTGCTGTTCTGCTTTCAGTATTCAATAAATTCGGGTATACCAGGTTTATTTCCCCTTCTTCTCCTTCTTTTCCTTCATCTTCCTTTCTCTTTTGTTTTCCTCCTGCTCCAGCTCCTCTACTTATTCTTTGCATCACATCGCCTCCATCCATTGTGAATAGTATTAACTTCTGTAATGACACTTTTGGCAGTGATTAGAAGAATATAAAGATACTGTGAGCTCTGCAGCAAGAACGCCAATACATTTCACTTCATACACGCGTCTGATTTATTTTGAATAATATTATATTGATGGACCGCAATATGGGCCCTCAAACTAGTCTTTCTCCAATTACCTGAATTAACTATGATGACACACAGTACGTCAAAGACTTGTAGAGGGCCATTCAAAGGATCCATTTCTGAGTCTGATGAGTTCCATGAGATGGCTAAGAAATTAGATAATAAAACAAAAATACAGCCGAGGCCAACATGATGGTATGCTGATGCGCATCGTCGTATATCTTATTCCTTTGATAACATTTAAACAGAATGATGATAGATCGTCAGCTGACCTTTGCCCCCATGTTTATTTCAGAATAACGTTACAAAGGTACAGAATATACATGGGAAATGATGACAGGAGCTTAAAATGAATAAAGACAAAGAACTCAAAATATTACACAACGTTGTCTATCATGTCTATGCCCTTTTATTCCATTTTAGTGGTCAATTCTTGTAGCAGTTGTGTGCTCATGTGTTTCTGTGTGGCTGTAGCGATGTAGGATAATATATATATATATATGTATATATATATATATATATATATATATATATATATATATATATATATAATATGCGTGCGTGTGTGTTTGTGTGGGAGTGTACAGATAATATAGAAAAACGAGAATTGTATACGGTATAAGGTGATATTCCTTTAAATACTCGGGGAAATTAACGATTTATATTTGTTTGTGTAGCGGGTTTTTCTGCATTTATTTCCAAATAGATTTGAACAACAGTAAAATGAAATGTAAATGACACAGTAATCAAATGATGAACGACCCAATAATACTGTGTACATACAAAACCTCTTTTGATAAACAGATAAATACACCTTTGATTACTCAGAAGGGGGAACAATATTTCATAAGCAAGAAATTACTTAAAGCAACAGCAGTCAAACTATACACACGTATACGATGTGGATGATTCAGTAAAATGATGTCAATGAAAAAATATATCTACTTACAAACTACTCAGAGCGTTGGCATACCTCACATTTTAATCCGAATCCAGGTAAGCAGTACATGAGTTGTCTGAACACAAATCATAATGAAACTTCACCTGTGTTAAAGTTGTCTTCAACAGCTATAGATTACAACAGCTATAGGTGATTTACAATGAAAAAACAATTCAAAGGAGCATCTATAAAGACGGTTTAAAAAACACACTGATCAGGAACAAAAAGTAAAGCAAGAAGAAAAAAAAACACATTTTAAAATTTTAGACATATTTCACGACATTGGCATATCGGTTGTAGGTACATCATGATGACGTAACATCTTAAACATCTTAAAAGTGATCTGCAAACTTATATTTTACATCATATCAAATCCGCCCCAACTTTTACCTGTTTCGGCATTCATCATTGCTTGAGAATACAATAGTTTAATCGTTTCGCGAATATTTCACTTCATTTGGAAAAAAGTAGCGAAAGTACGTTGGGGCAGGTGGTTGGGTTTGTACAGGCGGACACTACACACAAACGGAAAAGGAGTAGTTATCGCAAAAGCTCGGAAAATTCCCAAAATCCGGTTAGAGTTGTGTTGAGGAACTCATTTAAACATTGTGTACGCCTGCGTTTGCGCTTACCTAATTTCCTGATTGTTGAATTAGACACAGCTCAAAAGTAATTTTTTCCGAAGCTTATTCTTCCATACTTTAAAAATGCTGCCATGATATAAAATAACCAAGATCCATTCATACATGATAACTTAGATATCAAGGAAGTGTAATGCAGTCCAAATTTCTGATCGATTTGAAGAAATAGAATAAACCAAATAAAACAATCGTGAGAATCGAACGTAAAAGAAAATATAGTTTGAAAAAAAAAATACCTGAATTCACCGAATAATTATATTCATCATTATCAAATTATGCATGCCATCACCTAACACGTTCAGACTCTATACTGGCAAAAAAAAAAAGAAGGAGAAAGGCAAACACTGATATAAAAAAAGAGAAATTTGTTCTGTTCAAGCCACTCCACATGATACTCAGCAATGCTAGATGATTGCAAAATAAAAACAATTTGATTACCAGGGTTAAGAGTTGTTTCTGTTTGTGCAGTGTACAAATCTAAGATGAGTAACTGCTATATCCAGTAATATCACAGTTTCGTGAAAGGGTGTGAAACATCACAACAGCTGAATCATAAACTACTTGAGATTGTACCATACATAGTTTTGTCTGTTACACTTTACTCTATTCATCACATGAAATTGAACTGCAACTTAACCCTGAGGACGAGTCCCGAGTATACTCGGACAGGTGCCTGTGGGGAAATGCGTGTTACGCCAAAATCAGTCCGCCCTCGACGGAAAGAGTCACAAACCTCACATGAGCGATATCGCACTCGATTTAATCGAGAAAAACCGTCATGTGATGGCGCTCTTCAATCTTACAGGCCAGTGCCATACGGCACTGTTACAGGCTTCTTTAGATTTCCGAGACTCTTTTTACTACTCGTAGTATTCAGCCTATGGAGAGTTTGATCGTAATTGTCAAGTTAAAATCATTGTCAATTTGAGATATCTGCGATTAAACCTGCTTTAAAAAAAGAAAATATCTAGAAATACGGATTTTTTTTTTTATACCTTCACGAATATTTCTTGTTATGCAATAATCATTGGAAAGGTGTGGCATCATTGAAAAGGTTGTATTTTTGCTCTATTATTTTGATGATGGACTTTAAATACTATTAAATGTTTTAAATTGTGTTTAAACCCATTTTCCGACGAAACTCATCATATCTATCCAGGGCTAAACATTAGCTTCACCCGGTTATATGGTGGTAAGGGGCCACCAGAAAGATACTTCGGGGCACTGTGACTTCAAAGAGATATGCTGTGGTGACCCGATTGGGCCACCAGAAATTTATGGGCGGTGAGTTGGCTCAGTCGGTAGCGCGTCTGCCTCATGATCCTAAGGACCCGGGTTCGAACCCGAGTCTGGACTGAAAATTTTTGTGTGTAATCATACCGTCCCCTCTGGAAAGACGCAAAACACTCTGTCCCTCGGATAGGACATAATGGAGGTCCCTTGTGTGAGAGAGTCACAGCTCATGCACGTAAAAGCAGTGGCGTATCTAGGGGGTGACAAGGGGGGCACGTGCCCCGGGCGCCACTCCTTGGGGGCGCAGAAAACGAAAAAAAAAAGCGAAGAAAAGAAGAAAAAAAAAGAAAAAAAAAAACCGAAGAAGAAGAAGAAGAAAAGAAAAAAGAAGAAGAAGAAGAAGAAGAAGAAAAAAAAAAAAAAACTCGCCCGGAAAGGGGGGGGGGGGGGAGGGAGAATGGTGGGGGGGGGGGCAGAAAACCAAATCAAACAAGATAAAAACAAAACATGATGATGACGGGGACAAAATGACAATGTTTATTGTGTTCACACAAAAATTCCATGTTCCGTAAACTGAAATACAAAAATTTTCGGCGCGCTCGCTGCGCTCGCTCGCCAAATATATATAACAAAAGAAGGTAAGAACAAAACTTGATGTTGACGCGGACAAAATGACAATGTCTATTGTGTTCACACATGTCATTTAATATTTAGTAGGCAAAATGTTTCACTGAGCAGCGGGTGCAATTTCTTTCGTTCTGAAGCGATCGCCAATTGGATCAAAAGGCGCCAACAGTTTCGAACATACGGGGGGGGGGGGCGCAAAAAAAACCCAAATCAAACAAGATAACAACAAAACGCAATGATGACGCGGAAATTTACAAATTTCGGCTCACTCGCTCGTACTAATTTAGAGTATTTTTTCAAGTCCTCAGTTTGGTAGTATAAATCGTTATCTATAAGGCTGTCACTATATCTTGATTAGAATTGTAAGATTTGATAAGCAAAAAATGACAAGAGTTCCACGTTTAGTAAGCTGAAATACAAAAATTTTCGGCTCGCTCGCTGCGCTCACTCGCCAAAATTTATCAAGAAAACGAAGAAGAAGATAAGAACAAAACGTGACGATGACGCGGACAAAATGACAATGTCTATTGTGTTCACACATGTCATTTAATATTTAGTAGGCAAAATGTTTCACTGAGCAGCGGCTGCAATTTCTTTCGTTCTGAAGGCGATCGCCGATTGGATCAAAAGAGGACGCCAACGGTTTCAAACATACGGGGGGGGGGGAGCAAAAAAAATCAAAAAAGATAAGAACAAAACGTAATGATGACGCGGAAATTTACAAATTTCGGCTTCAGTTTGTTGGTATAAATCGTTATCTATAAGGTCGTCACTATATCTTGATTAGAATTGTAAGATTTAATAAGCAAAAAATGACAAGAATTCCATTGTTGTAAGCTGAAAAACAAAAATTTTCGGCTCGCTTGCTGCGCTCGCTCGCCAAAATTTATATATATGTATATATATATATATATTAAAAAAAGAGAGATAAGAACAAAACGTGATGATACGCAGAAATATACAAATTTCGGCTCACTCGCGCGCACTAATTTAGAGTATTTTTTTAAAGTCCTCAGTTTGTTGGTATAAATCGTTATCTATGAGGCCGTCACTATATCTTGATTAGAATTGTAAGATTTAATAAGCAAAAAATGACAAGAATTCCATGTTTTGTAAGCTGAAATACAAAAATTTTCGGCTCGCTCGCTGCGCTCGCTCGCCAAAATTTATATAAAAAAGAGAGATAAGAACAAAACGTGATGATGACGCAGAAATATACAAATTTTGGCTCACTCGTGCGCACTAATTTAGAGTATTTTTTTAAAGTCTTCAGTTTGTTGGTATAAATCGCTATATATAAGGCCGTCACTATATCTTGATTAGAATTGTAAGATTTGATAAGCAAAAAATGGCAAGAATTCCATGTTTTGTAAGCTGAAATAAAAAAAAAAAAAAAATTCGGCTCGCTCGCTGCGCTCGCTCGCCAAAATTTATCAAAATTCGCTACATTTAAATCACCCTCAAAAGACCCCTTTTAAGTGCTTGAAAAAATTATATCATGTAGACTTTGTTTAAAGTCCCTACCGGGATGGGGTTGGGGTTGAACACTTTTTCAGAAATTAGGGGCGCAATTTTCGCGCTTGCCGGGCGCCGTTTCCCCTATACGCCACTGCGTAAAAGATCCCGTTTCATTCATTCATCGCAAAGAGCAGGGTGCATAACCCGGTGAAGTGGTCCCACCTCACATCTAGTTGGACCCCATGGAAGACCAGCTTTGCATAGCTGAATATGGGCTATCCAGCCATCTTCTCAGATCGGAAAAAAAAAAATGAACAAGTGAGTGCTTACACTGTTTTGCGGTTGTGTTTGTCACCCAGAATAAGCAATGAAGGGGAGAAAATCTCACTGATCAGTGTTTGATAACTGCACGCATTTCAGCTAGCTGCCGCGACCAGAATTACCAGTGGCCCGTTGCATAAAACTTACCGTTGAATTGCAATGATAACTACCGTCAAAATTAGGTGTCACAGCCAATCAGCATCAAGGATTATAAAATTTACCGCAAATTTGAAGACTTACCGCTAGAAAGGAGCGGTAAGTCCAGCGGTAAGGGTTTTATGCAACAGGGCTAAGGTCGGTGCAAGTCTTTTGCCTCACTCCGTCTCAATGGCTAAATTCGACCATTTTCTTTCTTTCACAGCCCAATCCAATGGCGATTTGTTTTTCTATGGAATGTTAGAGCTAGGTATACCCTTTTGTTAAATATTATCATTTCACAAATACGTGATGTCATGGAAAACCATGTTACCCCAATTCAACATTAAATATATTGCACATAGTGAACTAGGTCTCAGTATGTTGTATTTAAAACACTATGTCATACCTGCTCATTTTTCCATAACTATCATGGTTCATGATAATTTTTATATTTTATGAAAATGAAGTGATTGTACATGTATTTCTCAAATGCTTTTCTTTCTTTTTTTACTTCTTAGTCACAGTACGTGGTATTTGAAGGTCTTTATCATATCTTTCAATTTTCACATGATTATCAAGTTCAATGTTCACATTTTGATACTTCATTTTGAGGGATTTTATTTTCCATGGTTAGCATGCCTGTACAGTGACGGGGCGATCATTAACGGGCCGTTAATGATCGCCCCGTCACTGTCCAGGCATGCTAACCTGGAAACATTAAACTGCACATTACTCGAATATGAGACCATTCTGAAGCAAATATTTTTCACACAACAATAGATATATAATGTACTCTTAAAGGATTGGAACAATCATCCCCCGCAGCATTCCCACTGATTCCCACTGATCAGGTACTATATAGCCATCCCCTTTAAAAGTGCCTGGGTGAACGAATGAGGTTGCCTATAACCTATGTAGCTGAAAAAATTGAAATGTTTGAATGAGTAAATCACAATGATTGACTGACTGACCGGTTGAATGATTGTATGAACGCGCATTCCTGAATGGATGAATGAACGTATTCATACTTGACCGACTGACTGACTAATAGCTTTTGAATTATTCAACAATCAACAAAGGAGGAAAGACGACACTTGATATCTGGGGGGAAAAGTTATATGTATCTCCGTTTTCTTTTCACACGATTCACTTCCTTGTCTTTGTTTGTTACTCGTCGTGATAACCCAAATGACCCGAAAGCACAGAATTCGAAGGTCATCCTTTGTCAGCTCGTATACGTATCTCGAGCACACGTATAGCATGTAAGACAAAATGAAATTATCGTATATGCATGCATGCATGTACCAAAAAGGGTTCTTAACAGCATTAGGTTTGTAGGTCTATAATGTTGATCAGGTCACGATCTTCAGCTAAGATAATGTTTTACTACCTTAGGTAGATTTTGGATGGTTTGGGAATTTTGTTGGTGAATGATTTTCAGCCTAATTATTGATTTTTTTTTTTTATCGAACAATTTCTGAACAGCTTCACATTGCTTCAGTGTATGTGCAAAAAAAAAAAGAAGTAACGTAGGCCTATAGATGCTATAACATGCATGAATACATATAAAAAAAGTTTTAAATCAAAGAAACCACACTTAATATGCCTCGCAAACAGGACAAGATGAAATGAACAGAGTGGTTTACACAAAAGTTTCTTTGAACAAGACGAAAAGAGGGTGTGATGGTCCTAACTTAATATTTCAACAGGATAATGATCATAAGCTCAACCAAGTATGCAAATTATAGAAGGATGTTCTGAGGTGTGGTTTTCGTTGTAACCCTCCCATTGACTTAGACAGCAACATTCACTTTTTTTTTTCAAGTGGAATGAAAGAGAAGAAATTGTAGATTCTCAACAAATTACTGCAGCTCTGTAATAACCAGGCAATTATGACTTGTACGAGGAAAGCGCGGTTGTAAATGTTGCTCTATACACGGTGTAGTTGGTAGACTAGGATATTATTTTCGTAACTTTTTAGAATGTATATAGGCCTACAACCTAAGGGTGTTGTGAGGTAGTGACACCTTTGTCTCTTTCAATCTGCATGATGACGGTTCCAACTTTTAGAATCGCCAGCTCCTTGAAAATGAGTGAAAAATGAGTAAAATCCCACACTCTTTCACTGGTAAATATAGATGGTGAACCCCTCGAGTTTTATGACAGATGTGTTTCGGTGCCATAACATGTCTAAGAATTCCGATAATGTAATTCTCTATTGATGTCACATTATAAAAGAAAATAGTGAATAAATGCGCCATCAGGAATTAAAAAAAAAATGAATAAGTATAATGTGTTTTGCATTGATTTTTTGATACCTGAAGCAACTTCATTGTAATGTCACATAAATCTGGGTAGTCCAATTGCTATTTTAAACTATCGCTGTATACGGAATGCTTTTATTTGTGAACAGCATTCCCATAATGTTCATGTCACTCATAGAAGAAACTGAAAAACAAAAACACAAACAAAGGAAACACAAAAGAAAAATGTTGCCAGAACTCATTTAGGGGGGAGAAATGCAGTCGACTTTGAAGTGTAAGGAATAGATACCTCATACATAATTCATACTGACATGACACCAAGATCTCCGCAACAGCTCTACACACAATGCAGAACTTTTATGGGAGGAAATGGCGAATTTAAAAAACAAGCCGGTATGCCGGCCGGCGTACGGTTGAAAAGACCCAAAAGTTTCTCCTGCATGGTCGCACAGCACCCGACTGGCCATGAACCAGTGTGGATTCGCGTCGGCGTACATGAAACACGAGCACTTGTTTGCCAGCGTGTAGTCCCTTGCCTGTTGTTCGCTCCCGTTACTTGTTCGTAGTGTCATCTGTGTACTTTCACTACGTAAACTTCGAAACGTCAGGAGCAGTGACCAAGCCAGGGAGCCGTGAAAGAGAAAAAGAATTACAATGTACGCAACGAATATGGACGGGGACTCGATGTCCCCGTCATTGACGTTGTGTTTCTGGATTGGTTGCCTTGTATGGCCACTCCTTTTCGTCATCTTATGGCTGTCTCTATCGAAGATATACACCGATGTGGCTATGGCCTGCGGAACCGCAATGAGGTAAGTAGTTAATAAGTCAGCTTATATGCAGCGTCGGACCGGCGGGGCAGTCCCTCGCTCGCTACACAGCTGATCGCAGTGAATGCTCAGATTTTTCTTTTTTCCTTTTGTTGCTGTTGTTGTTGTAATATGATTGTGCTAAGTGTCAGTTGTCGCGTGAATCCTCGTGATTGCTGGAGAGTTTGACGTGTAACACATCACTATAAATAGGTATGTCGAACAAAAGATGTTTCCAATACAAAAGTAGGAGTGATCGCGCACCTGTGTCTGTCGATTGCGACGTATCAGCTGATGATCTGTGTGTGCTCTCTTATTTTGACTCTATGATCGTCACTGTTGCATGTTTCCCGTCCGTTTTGCACTATGTATATACCCATGGCCGAAAGCCCTCATCCATTTTGGTAGTGACCTAGCGCTTTAAACTATGGTTTGTCCCTTATGTACCTCAACCTGTGAGGGCATGATTATGTCTCCATGGGCTTACACTGATTTATATTCATCCAGCCTTAATAGTATATTTACATAATGTATGATGGCACGCACCTGCAAAAGTGGGGTGATCGAGAGAGCTAGCTCCCTACTGCTTAATACACTATGTTCAGATCTGAATCCTTAATAATGTCAGCATGTCATCCTTTCACTGTGCAGTATTGACATCTCAGCGTGCAACAAGCGGAATTGGCAATTAACAGGTATATAATAACTGGGCTGAGTTTCGTTAGGCCTATTTACACTCTCTAGTTGAGTCTTTTCATGATGCAAAGTGTCCTGATCCTGTAAAGGTGCGTCAACCGTTGGTGGCAATTCATGCATTAGCATGAGCAAGGACATCGCGCACTTATTTAACCTCCTTGGCTTTAGTGAGTGGAAAACATGCGGTATAGTGCACTCCTGAATGTGGATTCATATTATTAACTCAGTGAATTCGTGAATATTTTTTGCCTGAGGGGAGCTAGAGGGGCGGGGGGGGGGAACATGTATTATTTAGATATTTGCTTTACCACGTGCTGCTGTGTAGGGGCATGATGTATGTAGACCTATGTGTAGGCTAGGTCAATCTCAGCGGCTGTAAATTTGCTGAGTGATTGTCTAGACATTTCCTCACGGCCATGGGGCCGCGTCTTTAATATCGTGGCTGTATATGCATTTATGATTCAACGCTCTCGCCGTGTCTGAAGTCTTCTCCTTTTTGGTCGTATACTTCATTATGTTATGTCAGAATTGGAATGAATGGCGTGGGTTTAGCTAGCTCCCACGGCATGGAGGCGGCCATGTCCGGCCAATCGAGGGATACTACATAGCATAATATGGACGTAGACGTATCTGGATGGCCTTGACATAATATTGCCGAGAGGCTTGCGAGCATGTGTCGATCGGATATGCTGGTATCCGGCCCCTATCTCCTGCTACGCTGGATCACTGCCATGCTGTAGCAGACAAGAGTACCTATGTATACCTATCTCTTGCAATTACGGCCTTACACAGTCAAATCTATCGCTCAAGTGCCGGTGACTTTTTCCCCCCTCCATGCAGCGAAGCACGAAATGCATGCAATGACTGAGCCCTCTGTGTGTGTATGCGAGTACAAGAAAAACGCCCTGCCACGCATACACACGTTTACTTGATTTGACACATTGTTCAAAACGTACATGCGTTATTTTCCCTCCGAGATATTCTTGAAATACGAAGGCACATTCCTGCATCTGCGACCAACCGTTCAAGACACACATAGATACGTGCATGAGGTTCGATGGATTTAGAAGGGGATATAGCGAGAGAAAGATGAAAGGCAAGAGGATTAATAACCACCAAGGAAAACTAGAGAGCTAAGAGAGACTGAGAAATATTAATAAAATCAGATATATGAGAGAAATTATAAAGGGCAAAGGAACAATGACCATCAAGAACTTGGAGAGCTAAGAGAGACTGAGAAATATTAATAAGATCAGATATGAAGGATTCTGTCATTCAATTCAATTCAAATAACTTTTATTTCCATATAAAGTAATACAAGATAATATATACAGTGCTAGCATGTATAAAAATTTCAAATCAAATAAATTTCATTAATACATAATACAATCATAGTGATTTTGTCTTCATTTTTCAATAAATGAACTATTAAGGATTAACATTTTTATTGTTCAACTGTGTATGGAAAAGAAAAATCCACAAGAAAAATATTGAGAAAGTAGAAAAGGAAGAAGGAAAAAGGAAAGGGTATCTCGAGATCAGTCGATCATTGCATCAGGGAACCTGGTCAGAAGGTACAGTATGTTGAGAGAGAAATCTTAGAGGAGGACAAAAGTAAAGAAAAAGTCGTCAGTGAAAGTGTTAAAGACTTTGTTAGACTTATTAGATCCATGCAGTCTATAATCATGGGAGGTGGGTAGAGAAATGAACGAAAAATTTAATCAGCAGGCTAATTCAGGAAGAGTGAGACATAAAAAGGGAATGAACTTAAATATAAAAATTAGCTTGCATCATATTATTACACATCTTTCCATGCAGTATAAAAGCTGAACTGGACAAAGAGGCTAAGAATGCTTGAAGTCGGGAGCGTCATCGTTTGAAATTCAACGAAACTGGATAAACTTAATCAAAAAAAAAATGACAAACTAGAGATTGTAATTTGTCATCACTGACAAATTAAGGTGATCCGATTTTTTTTTATCATGGATTCGAGTCCTGATCGAGAGACATTGGCCGTGTGATGTTTGGATTCTCATTTAAAAAAGGGAGTCATATCTGCCATCTTTGGTACCAAATCTGTATACACTATAATGAAAATACAGCAACAAGTACATATGACCTTTCACCCACATTTACACTCCCAAGATGGCATCTGAGGAAAAAGTAGTTATTTTGTGAAATAATTCTTGTGACATCGTCTATACGTGTGCAAAATATGGGAAAGATAGGACATGTATTCACCAAGATACAGGATGAAACATTTGTGACCTTTGACCCTAATTTACATACCCAAGATGGTGTCCGATAAAGTAGTTGTTATTTTATGAAATAATGTACGTGACATGCACTAAACATGTGCAAAATATGGGGGTGATAGGGGCTTTTTTTCTTGAGTTATTGCAAAGAAAGTTGCAGAAACATAGAAATATCTCAATACATCGAAGATAAGCTAAAATTTCAACCAAGTTTTTTGACGTGATGCAGACATCATATGAAACTAGAAATGTCGCTTTGGCGACTGGTATGCCTCCGCCATAATGCATGATTTTCCCAATAGGTCTAGATAGTACATGTGGACACTGTGTGATTACATTTTCACAAAATTGGCAAAATATTGGAATGACAAGTTTGTCACAAATGTGTTGAATGTTCACCTTCCTTGACGTAGGTTTAATTGGATGAATAAGAGAGCATGTATCTAGGGATTTAAGGACTTTAACTTGACTTTGACCCATTCATACATTTAGGCATCGAGTAATTTTCAAGGTACAGGTGTGGAGAAAAAGTGCAATTTCTGAGTTGAATAGTAAATTGTTACCATTTTCATCTGGCCCTTGACCCTAAAATTCATAAGATAATTACTTTCAGGTAGAACATGCATAATATGTACTAAGTTTCAAGGTAACTTGAGCCACTTCCGAGATATGGAGGAAAAAGTTAGTTCACCACTTTCACTTGATCTTTGACCTTTTGACCTTTGAGGCAAAAAGAGAAAAAAAAAAACTTTCCAGAGAATTTCTATTAGGTTACACACGCATACACCAAGTGTAAAAAAAACCCCTGCTGACATTGCATAAATATGAGGGTAATAGTAAAATTTTGAAGTCTTGCACTTGACCTTTGACCCCTGACCTTTGACCCCATGAACCCTACATTCTCTAGATAATCACTTCCAGTCAGTACATGTATATACTATGTTCCATGAAGATACCTTGAACAATTTTCCAAGGTACGGAGAAAAAAAAAAGAAGTTTTAATATTTTTACTTGACCTCTTGACCTTTGACCTTTGACCTCATGACCCAAACTTTCACCAGAGAATCTTAATTGGGTAATACATGTATACACTAAGTTTCAAGAAAATCTCTTCAGGCATTCAATAGATATGGTGGAAATAGTGAAATTTTATGTATTTGACCCTGACCTTTTGACCTTTGACCTTTGACCTCATGACCCAAACTTTCACCAGAGAATCTTAATTGGGTAATACATGTATACACTAAGTTTCAAGAAAATATCTTCAGGCATTCAATAGATATGGTGGAAATAGTGAAATTTTATGTATTTGACCTTGACCTTTTGACCTTTGACCTTGAGCATGTGCACCCAAAAGTTGATAGGCACAACTTCACCCCCTAATACACATACATGCCAAGTTTCATTAGGATACCTCAACAGGTTTCGATAGTTACCTTGTCCACAAAATTCATTACGGACGGACGGAAGGACGGACGGACGGACGGAAGGACGGACGGACGGACGGAAGGACGGACGGACGGACGGACGGACGGACGGACGGACAACCCGAAAACATAATGCCTCCGGCACCACTTCGTGGCGGAGGCATAAAAATGAAGGGCACACTTACGATAGCACAAAGTCTCAGCTACAACATACTAAAATCTGGGAGAAATTCACCGAAGCATAAGTGAGCTAGTGCTCGATAAAGATAGTCATGTAAATTTAAGATAACAAGATAAGCTTTAATTTCAACCAAGTATTTTAACATTATTCTGACATCATATGAAAAAACAAAGGGCACTCAAAGATAGCGCAAAGTCTCAGTTACAACATATTAAAATCTGAGAAAAATTCACCGAAGGGTAAGTGAGCTAGTGCTCGATAAAGACAATCATGTCAATTTTCACATCTAGAAAAATTCCCTCCCATAGAGATAACACGTCATAACGAAGAAACAGAAAGAAGTACATATGACCTTTTGACCCCACTTTGCACAGACAAGATGGCATCTGAGCAAAGAGTGATTATTTTGTGAAATGATTCTTGTAACATGATCTTTGCGTGTGCAAAATATGGGAGAGATAGAACATGTATTCACTTAGATACAGGATGAACCATTTATGACCTTTGACCCTAATTTACATACCCAAGATGGCGTCTTATCAAGTAGTTGTTATTTTATCAAATAATGTACGTGACATGAACTAAACATGTGCAAAATATGGGGGTGATAACATATGTTTTTCTTGAGTTATTGCAAAGAAAGTTGCAGAAAGAAAGAAATATTTCAATACATCGAAGATAAGCTTTAATTTCAACCAAGTTTTTTGACGTGATGCAGACATCATATGAAAAAATGAAGGGCATATTTACGATAGCACAAAGTCTCAGCTACAACATACTAAAATCTGGGAGAAATTCACCGAAGCATAAGTGAGCTAGTGCTCGATAAAGATAGTCATGTCAATTTTCATTTCCAGAAAAACTGCACTCCCATAGAGATAACACGTAAACTGGTCAAATTTGACAAGATTACTTTCAATCCATTTTTACGAGGTGACGCTGTCATCTGATCAAAATACTGTTAGATGTTAATGAAAGAACATTTAATAAGCTACAACATATTGAAATCTGGGTGAAAATTGGCCAAGGATAAGTGAGATACGCTCGAGTAAACTTGAAATTTGATGACGTCATTTTGAAAATTTACTTTTTTTACTTTATTAAGAAATTAGATATCTTTTAATCATTTTGCCAGCATTGCCACCCCATGAAATGACATGTACAACTCATCAGCTTTCAAAATATGTAAAGAAAATGGGGGGTCACCGTCCATCCTGACGAGTAAAATCGGACTAAAAATTGGCGGTTTTTTGGCATAGTTGCACTGTATATCGCCATTGACGCGCGCGCGGAATTTCAACTTTGATGGGCCCGTATGACGTCATATTGAGTCGGATCGACTTGAAACTTGGTAGAAGTATTCCTTGACATTTCAGACATTCGATCCGTGCAATGAAACGGGAAATTTCTATTGAATATGAGCTGTACGTGCGTATATGCGCGCGCGCGTACGCGTCCGTCGATTTTTTTTTGAAATGCTGTAAATGACCTGAAACGTGTGCAAAACAATTTTGAGGTTAATTAGAGCATGTTTAAATTTCAACGCGCGCGTACGCGCTCGTTTACTATGAACGTGACAAAATTTTATGAAATATATCAATAGACCTTGACTTGAACTATATGATATGTTAATTTCATTCGAAAATTCCGTTCCATTAATGAGATATTGATGTAAACGTGATTTCAGATAATGACGTCATAATGACGTCACGGTTAACTGATCACATTGATACACTAGATCTGTCGTCCTTATGACATGATACATATATGGTGAAAGTTTGAAAGTGATAGGTAGGGGACTTTTTGAGTTAACCTCTACACAAGATTTGAGGAGAAAGAAATAAAGAAGAAGAAAGAATCCGTACAGATACAATAGGTGATCCGAGAGGATACTCGGATCACCTAAAAAGAAAGATTACACTTGCGGTTTTCGTAAGAATATCAAACGATGATGGTGGTGATGATGCAAATATTGATATCACTGTTTTCAGTCCTATACGGTTTAATCAGTATCATTGTTTCTGTGGGGTAATAATACAGTGCAAATTACAGAGTTAATCAAGCTTAAAGTGCTCTAGACAAAACTGGGCATGTTGTACGCTACAGAGATTGAATATCTATGACAGTGTCGCTTGGCTTGAACAGATAAGAGTCAATGTAAGATGAATTTAGGTAAAAGTACAATGCAACATTTCAAATCAAGAAGACGTAATTTTTGTATATGAATGAAACGAAAACCAACAGAGCTGAAGACATTTCATTAAAATCAAACATGAAATGAGCCACCGATTTGAAAGTTACCACTGCTCTTACAAAAACCTGACGTATATGGTGGTAGCAACAGCGTATATTTTGTTAATGCAAATTATAATGAGTCAGCTTTGGCATGTCTCAAAGGGATGATACAGTATTGGTGGAGATGAGAATTGGGCTTTTAACTTTTTGCGAGATACCAAGAAAACACTTATGATATAGTACAGAACATACCATTTTAAGAGGAATTCAAAGTTTATTTGATGAAAATCAGGTTTGGAATGACTGAAACATCCAAAAACAAAGTAAAACAAAGCGATCGTAATAAAGTGTGGGTCCCACACTTTATTAGAATCGCTCTTTTTTGGATATCTCGGCCATTTCAAAACCAATTTTCATCAAATAAACGTTGAATTCCTCATAGAATTACATGCTCTTTCATATGTCATGTGAGGTTTCTCATTATCTCACCTAAAAATGCTAGAAACCTGAAATTAGGTCTCGACCAAAACTGTACGATCCCTTTAATATCTCTTACATTGGTTTGTACTCAAACTTGGTACAGTGTGTGGATAGTACATCAATTTGTAGGCCAGAACAACGTACTATTACCACAACAATTATACAGTAATTTGATACAACATGCAGACAAAACCTGTTAAAAGTAGATTATTCAAGATTTTATAACATGTCAATGGGAGACTTGTTTAACATTATTATTACCAACTACTTATTTTGTGTGTGTTTACGTTTTATAATGTAGTTTCCATCGATATCACTCTTTCCTGAATGCATATGGGCAAGTCCAAGATATCGCGCACCTTACGTATGGGACATTCAGAGATTTCAAACTTCTGAAAAGTAATGAAGGAGCACTTTGATTTTAATGTTTATCATCAGGAGGACTGGTAGCCCTGAGAAGAATATTGTGTTTAAGTTTGATGTCATTTGACCTTGGGTTAATTGTTTTATTAAGAAAAATATGGCAACTTACGTATGGGACCAGAGAAAAACTGGATTTTTCAAAATAAAGTTTGAATTGAAAATTCTCTGAAAGTACCTTACTGATCAAGTTCTGTTTAGAAGTGAAGAAAGGTACAATACTGAAGTATCTTTCAGCAAAGTTTCACTGCAAAAGAATGGTGCGTATTTTCATGAAGTTGGTTTAATTAATGAAAGTACACCTTACGTATGGGACATGGCTCAACTTACGTATGGGACATTTGTCTTTAGTGCACAAGGGTATTCATGGGAATGACTTTAAATTTCCCCATAGTGTCATATTCAGTTCCACAAATCATACTACAACATGTAACAAATGAAATAGACTTCTAAGTGGGAACTTTCCCGGTTCAGATACCTAAGAAAAGCTAAAATAAGACAAATAAAAGTAATTAAAAAGTAATGTCATTGTTTGGATTCCGTCATGCATTAACACTGTCCTCATAATGTCTACACATCCAGATACAGTATACTGACACTCTATTTCTAGCCCATTTGTAATAATCTGGTCAATATTTTTAATCAAATGAAAAAAGAAAAGGGGGGGGGGGAATTCTAGCTTGCGACCTTGATGTAGCATATATGCACATGTATACCTTGACTAATTTGTAGTCTTGATAATTTCAACTGTAAAATTGAATGCCATGTACAATGTAATTTGCAAATACAGTTTTAAGTGGGAACTTTCAGTAGTTCTAAGCTTACCTTGCAAGTTTTTATAGAGCTTTGTAATTGTTTGAAATGCAGCACAAAACACAACAACAACAACAAGAGTAATCAATTTTGCTCTGTAATCATCATGTTTTGCCACGTGAATTTTAGTTTCTGCAAAATAAATCAAACTTCAATGAAACTTTTAGATTTTAAAAGCCATGGTAGAACAAAGAGATAGAAGAATGTATGTGCCAATGCTGGCTTTTTTTTTTCCAAACTGCTTGGCTTCAGGTCTATGAAACCAAAGACGACAAAATTAGTGTTTATACTTTGTACATACATACATGCTTTTGTAGTGATACAGGAAAGATTATAATTTGTACATTTAAATCTTATGAGAAAATGTAATTCTAGATTTGAAACACTGAAGTAACTCACTGATCTGAAACTTACAATTTTGATAAATTCTAATAACCTAATTTGATCATACACTACCAGATTGCATTGCTTGTTGATAATTGTGTAGATGTGGGGTACAAAGTAAGTATGAGTTGATGAAGGTGTCTCAGAGCACATCTGTCTCTTCAAACACAATATAGAAAAGAAAAATGAATTCCCTATTTGTTTGTGTAATTTGTGTTGTTATCAATCCAACCACAGAACCAGTATTGATATTGTGGTTCATGGCAAATGTGAACTATAGTCTTCATTTTACAGGATTTTCTGTTATACCAAATGTTTTAGGACACTTTTAGGATAAGACTTGAATGTAAAGATTGGTATTCCACTTTAAATCCAATTTTGGAAAGTGCATCAGCGAATACACTTGGAAGGCAAACTGAATGAAAAGCAACGTGCGCCGTATGATCTTGAGACTGCGGGAGCCACAAGTCTGTAAGTCATAGAGGGGCAGTATATAATATCTGGCGCTGACTGGGTGATTTTCCTGATTGTGGCCAGAAATTAATGCAATTTGCATTGAAAAGAAAATTGTGCTTTCCTTCCCCACAGGCTTGTGGCTATCGCCCACGCTGTCACCCTAACGGCCTCAGGGATTCACGTGATGTCCGTCACCTACAGAGACATGTTCTACCATGAGTACGTATATCAGAATAATATTATAATAAAATGTTGTTGTTGTTTTAAAGAAAGGAAGAGAGAGAAAATAATGGGGCCCTGTAAAACAAATAATTTGCCCTAATAAAATGTATACCGAACAATTATCAAGGTACACACTTCATATCTCTTCTAAATGTTGGTGGGTTTTCAAGTGATTAATTAATCTGTATTGTAGCATATACATTCAAGCCATGTCTAGCTATACTTAATCAATTAATTTTTAGAGTATATGATAATCCATTGATCATCTGACATCAATATTTGAGTTATATGTGTGAATGTCCATTGTAGTATATATTCATTTATTCAATTACATATAATGTATGTATATGTATTATATAAATATATGTACATAAATGACAAATATAACTATGTCAATAATTGCATATACATAACTTACAAGACGTATATATATGTATATGGCATACATTTGCGCTCTCCATTAATCATTTCTTGCATCAAACATTGAATTTAGGAGAGATCACAACAGTGAAGGTTCATTCTGCGGTAATCCTGTCCAATAATTCTAAATGAAATTGACAGGAAATGATTAACCTACGACACATTGTATGTAAATTTTGCCAATGCATGAATGATACACAGTGGAGGTGTTCATGCTTGTTGTATACAGCTTCAGATGGTAACATTCCTCCCCATTTTCACGTAATAGAATTCCTCCCAATTTCCATCATTTCCGTATACTTACAATATTTTGTAAACAACTTATTCTTTACTTTGTGTTATGATGAAACTTATGTATTCAATTTCTGTAAAATATTTGTATATGTTTCTGTTTGAAATGGAAAAACAAATGAATGAAATGAATGAAAACATGTTCTGTTCGTCTTGACTGTAAAACAGCTGCTACCTTCTGGATCAGAGTCTCGCCTTCACCGGCATCTACTGGCCCTATGACGTCATCGCTCTCTACCTAACATACCAGCGGGAGAAACCACAGGGGGAATCCCCGCCCTTCTTTCACAATCTAAAGATGTTTCTAAGGGACCACAGACTAATCGTCTTCCACCACATCATCGTGGTCCTTTTCGGATACCCGCTAGTTTTGGTGAGTACCTTCAAAGTACAATCAGGTTGAGCGCTTACATAAGCACTTGTAAGGGGTATATAATTTGTCGTCTGTGTTCCGTGTGGATGTACTATCTAAGCCGGTATATTAATGGGGGTATTTTTTTTTAATTTGCTGATGGGTCCCGTTCAATTCAAACTTACGATGGTAGTCTCCCGCATTATGTTTTTTTTTTTTCTGTTTCTTGTGCGTGTGCTGAAATCCAAATAACGTATCTTTAGTTAATGCAGAAGTTGTATGTTTTTTTTTTTTATCCATTTCGCAATTTCGCTAGTCATTAGACTCGTAAAAATAAAAACCAAAACAAAACAAACAAAACATGTGTATCGAAATGGTCATTCAATTCAGCGACAAATTGTGATGTTGTTCATTTTCCTCTGTTTTAGCATTCAAATTGTTGTCGGAGCAATGTATTTAACACTGAGCAATAGCACGATAGCTGTTGATGTATCTATCTCATGTATATTGTTATGAAAATGTGTTCTCTTTCGTTGTCTTTTATTGTGTCCATTTCTTATTTCATGTATGCCTTTATTTCTGCAAAGGTGCGTATTATTCTATTGTAAATGACTTCATGAAATTGCATTCTTTTTGTATTCTTATTTGTTCTTTCATCGGAAAACTTATTTTCCGATGACTTTTTCATCGGAAAAAGTTATTTAAATACACTTAAAAGATAATTATTGATAACGTATTTACCATACGCTTCGCTCCGTACTTTATTGCAAGTTGAAAGTAAGAGAAAGGGATATAATACTAACCCTTGCAGGCGTCGAGTGTTGCAATGAAAGAGATGTTCATGAACAGCGGAATCAATTAATTTGCTTACTCCTTGCAGCTATTGTAACTTACTCAAATTTGAATCACAAAACAGGTCATCTATCATTATAAATATCATGAAATTTAACATTCACTTTTCAGAATGTCAGTATTTAGTATTCCCAGCTCATTATTATGCTCAGGTGCGAATTTAGATCCTATGGACAAAAATACACTTCCTCTGTTTCTGACTAAGAATTTGAATGCTCTCGAGGGGCATTGGATTTGAATTATGTAAATGCCAAATTGTTTTATCAAAATGCGAAATTTAAAGACCGAAAAACAAGTTTTAGTGTCTAACTCCATGGCGCTTTTTTCTCGCGTTTTTGAATGGACCGATAATCAAATTTAATGATATGTATTAGTAGAACATACATCTCACACGATACAGTTCTGCACAGATGAGATTTCTTGAGGTTGCTAGAAAGCAATCTTAAATGTGTATATAGGCCTAGTAAAGACGCAGGAAGTTATATTCGTAAGCAGGAGTTGCTGTAAAATAATTCCAAGTCAAAGATGAGTATTTTTTGAAAGAATTGAAGAACATCGCAAAGTAACTGTTATTTATCAATATAAGAGACCTTACATCATAATTTCATGTTTGGTCAGGCTCAAATTCTCCGAGAATGATTATGGTGGGTGGTTACTGCGCTTGCAAATTCATTCAAAAGCTGTAGTGGGCGTCAATAACCTTCTGATACAAATTGGGAATGTGGCAACGTCCAACGCTTGAATGGAAGAAAACAGAAATGAAAAGTCGGCTTGAAGAGACCGTTCCGTCCTCTAGCCGACTTTAATAATTAGGCCTATACCGATGAAAATAGAACCTTGAATATCACACCACTTTTGCCACGAGTATTACACGTGCTCATAGTCACTTGCTCGTTGACGAAGGTATCTAAGGGCCATGTGGCGGCGATAAGGGACGGGCTCAACAGTTTGCTTACAATTCCAGTGAACCCTACAACTTACAAGTATTAACTTAAGAGCAAGGGAGACCTTTTAAGATGTACATCTTTAATTCTCTTATAGCTCTATTAGTTTGACCGAGAAGGTAATCAGGCAAGTACCTCGTCCTCCATGGTGGAATGTTGATCATGCAGTAATTAGGATCTTTAAGATATATAGGTCTACTCATCAGACTAGAAACTCTCGGATTATGCATTCTGCAGAGAACTAACATTTCCTGGTGTGAATTCGCACTGGAAGACATCACTCCATAGATAATTCCCTATGTTAGTACATTTTTGTATCAACAGAGCAAAACTGTCCGTGTAAGGGGATTTTGTAGAGTTCATTACGCCTCAGAGAGTGGGGCAGAAAGGGGTCCCAAATGGTGGCAGATATAGTGTACCAGTTATTGTAAAGGAGGCATTAAAATAATTATCAGGCCTGGTTGCCCTCAACTATACCGTTAAATGCGATTAACTCCCGTGCTGTTTCAGGTGGCATGTACCTGTACATTCATGCATATAGGGTAAACCGCACTATGAAGGTATTACCAGGCATTTGTTGCGGAAAATGATTATTACTGCACATGTAGAAGCGAATTTTTTTATTTGGCACTGCATGGATATCACGTGGGCACCCACACTCGATCTCTTGATATCTAATTCTATTTTGGGAGTTCAAAGAGTAACGTTTGGCCACGTTCAATGCCCTTGCTGTCCAGAGATATTTATTAACATGCAGTACTGCTTTGGAATACATGCAATGTGACCGACAGAGTATATTACCAAGAATCAATCTCCACTTAGATCATGGAACACTTTTTTGAATGATTTTTTTTTTCTTTCTATATCGTTATCGTATTTACATTGAAACGAAAACAACTGAACAAACAAGAGTTGCAGATTCATACAAACAAAATGACTTACAGTATATAAAACCTTTTACGATGTATGGTCTACGCAGAAGTCCAGCAATTTAATATACACAAGTCTTACAGTTCTATATTCCCCTTGATAAACTCGATCAAATAGACAATTCAAGTCAAGCTGAGTTAAATGTCTAACATTTGAAGTTGAAAATGTTTCAATCACTATGCTACAAATCGTGGATGAATGTGTAATATGTTTTGACATTACGGAGATTTTTGAAGAGTTTTATCAGGTCCACACAAGTTGATTTCCATTTCTACTTTCCCCAGGGCAATATCTGGCACAATGTTAGTTTTGCTAGATCGAATATACAGTTGAACGATTTGCTATTAACGCGGTCGCTTCGGGATATTCAGAAATCCATCACAGTGCAGCTACCTGCATGTTCAATGTACACGTCAATGAAATAATTAAATCAAGCGTGCCAGCATTTTGTGTCGTTAATACAGACAATTCAAGGGGGCTATTTCTGCAGGGTGTTCAGGTTAGATATATTCGGCTATACAGTACAAACACGCAAGTGCATTACTCCTAATCTAGGTATAATGCGAAAGCATTATCCTCGACGGGAGGCCTTTGAATATATGCGCATTTAGTTAACCCGACCCGGAGCTCTGTTTCACTATACCATGAACATCCAATGCATAGACTTGCCCATGATGAGGACAGAGTGAAATTCGAGGCTACATTATAGGGGCCTGGACGGGCGAGCCCCTGCCTCTCGATCCTCCCCGTATCCAGTCGACCTCGCCACTTGCTTATACTTCCGAAAGCGCTCTTAAAATAATATCTCTTTCTTCGATGTGATGTATAAACAATAAACAAATTAACAAACAAACAAACAAACAAAAGGACGATGCTTACATAAAATTCTGTTCTCCATTAGAACAGATCTAGAACAGATCCAGGTACAAGAAGCAGTAGTAGATGCGTGTGCAATGGTTAAAGCCACTATTTATCATTTGGAGATGGAAAAAACAACAACACAGCTTTAGTGCCTTAATATATTATAAAAATTATTCTTTTTAATGTGAGTTAGATTAGAAACAACCAACGTAAAATGTTAATCAGTATAATCAATGTTACTATGTGAACAGTAGATTTTAATAGAACTATTTCTAGAATAAAAGGTCTGCAGTAAATGTTATGGTTTATTGAAACACTTAACGCGTTACATTGAGAGGTGAATTATCTGTCGTGTAAACGTGAATAATGCGTTTAATGTGAACGCATTATTCAACATTGCCATTGCATATAATTGCCGGTCAGTATTCAAAAGCTGCCTGCTTCAATGTATACATACTCTAAAATTTTGTTGCTTTTGACAGTTTGATCCTGATACTATCTTTTATTCTTGTCTCGTTCGAATCTTCTTTGCAGCATTATCGTCGTGGAAGAGGCGCTTTCCTCATATCGTGCGCACTTCTCAGCGAGTTCAGCAGTCCCTTCGTAATTCTCAGAAAACTTCTCCTAAAGGTGGGTGAAAACGGTGATGATAACGCATATCTATTGTGCTATGCGAACTTTGCCGCAAGTTAGGTCATGACAAATCAAAATAACAGCGCGTATGACTGGGACCAGAGAGGTGAAACTGCAACGAGAATAGTCAAACCAAGCAGTTTTCCTTTGCGAGAGCTCGCTCCTTGATCAAACAAGGGCTTCGTTTTTGTCCAGTCACATGGTTATGTTTGGATGAGAATATAATCACAAAATTATTGTACTCATAACAATAGTCTTCCCCGTTTTCCCAAATTGAACAGGGGCGGGTCGTATTGACTTTGGACACTGCATCCAGTGCGCACACTCACCATGACACATACACTCACACGTACACACACACACACACACACACCCAACTCTCTCTCTCTCTCTCTCTCTCTCTCTCTCTCTATCACACACACACACACACCCTCACTCATTACACCACTCAAACATGAAACAGGGAGGTGGCCACCTCCCTGCATGAAATAATAATTGTGTTTAAGTTCTGCCCTTGAACTAGAACCTCGAGAGCAACTAAAAGTGTTATCAATAACAACTATTTGAATGGAACAGTGGGCGCGCCATGGGAGCCGTTGTTTGTCTGTCTGTCTGTCTGTCTATATGTCTGTCTATCTGTCTGTAGCAGCCAACTGGTACATTTTTACGAGCGCTCTGTCAGTCACTGACCCCCCCCCCCCCCCCCGGCATATAAACTGATTAACACATATTCCCATAAAAAGTCGTAGCAAAATTTAGGGCAAGAAAAAAATCAGTATCATGCACCTCTCCTATTCGTCTCTTTCTCTCTCTCCATGAGACTCTATCCTACTTAATTGACACAAATTACATAATTTATGCAACATACATCCGTAGAGATCACTGAGCAGCAACAAAATATTTGAAAAGTCAGTGTAGACAGACTTTCAATAATATTTTCGGAATTATACATAATATTTGGTTTATCTTAACCAGTTTTTCAAGTGTCTTAAAAATGATGTAAGTGATGATATAGGCCTATAATTTAAGATAAAGGAATCTTTTTTTAAAGGAATAAGGGAATCTGGGGGGGGGGGTTGAGAATCCTTAGCCTTTTTTTTGAAAATTACCTTAGCCATTTTGATTTTTGACGGAAAAGTGTCAGTATTGACAAGTTGAAAAATATGTACTTTTTTAAAGAATGAATTATTTCAGGAGCATCATCTTTCAATAGATAATTCGAGATATTTCGAGATATCAAAACCAAACTACGTTTGTTTTTTAAGTTGTTTTATTACATTCAATACTTCTTCTTCAGCAAGGAAAACTTCAAAAAACAAACAAACAGACAAACAAACACAAGTAAAACAAAAACGTGACATTTGTCTGAAAATGAAACATTTGACGCTTCTTAAATGAATTGATAACTTGATATCTGACTACCCCCATGTCCAAAAATGAACAAAGTCTGATAATGATGTCGTGTTTTTCTTACAGTCGTATTTTTTTTTGAATGAAACATGACAATACAGTGTCCCATTTTGAATGGATCTAGAACGTGTCTAATCACACCATGTACATTTGACCGCGTCTAATTTCTTTTTATTGTATATTGTTTATTATAATAGAGACAGCGTTGTAATAGTGATAGGAACTTTACTGGCAACTTGTTTGTGCAGATCTATATACTCTGAGATCCATTTGAAAAAGCAAGAGTCTTGACAACGTACACGATTCAAAAGGGAATTCCGTTCCTAATCTGTAATTTATCATGGACAGACTGAATAATATCGATATAATAATACCATCATATAGCAGCAATGAATGCCATGGAGTTAATACATTTTCATAAAATACTTACCTGTGGGTAGTATACAGCTAAATCATCTTTCGTCGTGATGGTATGTACTGGCCCAAAGCGAAATATGATTTAGAAGAGTGTGTAGAGAAATGTGCTTACATGTGCATATTCCTTGAATAACTGCTAGTAGTTTCTGACCTTATTAAAACAGATTCTAACTTTATAGAACTACAGCGACCTCAACAACCCGCACAAAATGTAAAACACGGTCTCATTTACGTCTTTGAATTTATGAGGGCATTAACTTTGGGGTAAACGGACTATTGTCTATAGTAATAGCAGTGTCTAGTGTCTATTCCGCGAGCTTACTGCTCTGCGAAGTGTTGCATTGTAATGAGGCTGCGATTTTGTTGTGACATGGTATAGTTCACGTATGGTATGGTACTCAATGCATGTTCATTTTTTTTTTATTGGATCATATATTTTCCTATGCCGTATATACAGAACGATCTCATATGAGAAGGAACGTGTTTTCATATATAAGCCTTGTATGTTTTGCTATTTTGGGGTTGGTTCTGGTACTTGTGTCTGGGAAAGGTACTTATCTTTTACAGTATTTAACCCCCCCCCCCCCCCATTATTCATTTATTTGTTGGTTTTGTTTTGCTTTACTTCCCGTGAAAAACAGCAACAATAATACACATACGATTAAAATTATCTCTGGATCTATGCGTGTGTTTATTAGAGTGAATGTAGGTTAGTGTTTATATTGAGGAGAAGAAGAAAAAAGCAGAGAGGCAGACATATTGACAGCCAGGCAGACAGACAGACAGACAAACATAATGACTGGAAATGCAATTCTGATACAGATTTTGGTCTCCTATGTGAAGCAATCAATACATTGACGAATGATTATATTCGTATGGTGCTTACACTGCTCTACCAGATTCGAGAAAAGCAAGTCTTCATTGTTATCAAGTCAAATGTAGTCTACCATACTTGGGAATTGACATTATCTAGCAAATTTCCCACTCTTTTCTTTCTATAGCGATCTGCCAACAGTGATATACATGCGCAGTTTATTATGCCTTAGTTCAGCTATGCCTGTTTATTATGAAGAGTTTCATCGTAAAATGGACTTAGCACCTTTTTCAAACATTTCAATGTTCGTCATCAGATAGAGCAAAATATTTTTCTTCAGTAATACCTCGCTTGTAACATAACAAGTAATATTTGTGAAGCTTTATGTTAAAAAAAAAATCCCAACTGTTCTTATTACTTCCTTTGTTTTAGCAGCTTTAATTGCAAATATCTCAATTTAGCATAATGGAGTAATTGCTACTTAACTCGTTTTGCGACCAAACTCTATATCAGTCTATGTGTATTTTTGTCAACATTATCTATGTATTTACCCAAGTACATTAGCCCTCTATTTTCTATCGTCTTTCCCATGTATCTCTTACACCATGTTACACTTTAAAGGGGTGGTTTAGTATTGGTGGAGATGAGAATTTGGCTTTTAACTTTTTTCGAGATACCAGGAAACCACTTATATAATGAAGAGGATACCATTCTATAAGAGGAATTCAAAGTTTATTTGATGAAAATCAATTTTGGTATGACTGAGGCACCCAAAAACAAAGTAAAACAAAGTGATGGTAGACCCACCTTTTATTAGGATCACTCTTTTTTGATATCTCGGCCAATTCACAACCAATTTTCATCAAATAAACCCTGAATTACTCTTAAAATTACATGCTTTCTCATATTAAAGTTTCTCATTATCTCACTAAAAAAAAAACTGTTAGAAATCTGAAGTTACGTCTCAACCAAAACTGTATAATCCCTGTAAAATTATTTTTTTTAAGGAATAAATTATTTTATTCTTCATCGAAAAAAACAAATCTTCAGAATGTACAATACCTTCATTGACTTTTCGTCGGCCTCATGCCAAAAGGGCCCTAACAGTGTACAAAGTATATGGTGTTAAGGCCCTTCTGGCATGAGGCCGACGTTTTACAATTTTACAAATTACTTCACAGTTGAATATTATGTCACCTATGGGGTAAACGTCATACAAAGTACACCGCATTGGTTGTTTTGTTCCCTTGAGTTTCAATAATATTTACTCAATACCAGTATACGAAGTAAACTTGTAGGCCTACTAATTATATTACCATGATCATGATTAAAAAAAGAAAGAAAATAAATTCATTCTTCACAATTTAACAACTTAAACAAAACAAGAAAGAGACATTCCTTTCCCTTCCTAAAAGAAAATAATATATATATATATATATATATATATATATATATATATATATATATTATTGACATCATGAAATTTGTATTGATTAATGTACTATCATTGTATGTTTGTTTGTTTTTTCTTCACAGCATGGTTTCATGGACTCGTGGATGTTTATCGTCAACAACATACTGATAGCTGTCACATTTTTCTGGGTGCGCGTATTCCTCTATCCAGCGATCTACCTGTTCTACGGTTACTCGCAGGGGTTGAGCCCGATGGAAGTAGTACGCTCCATGTATTTCGGCTGCCACGTGGGTATGGTGGTTATTGTTGTCCTCCAGACTGTATGGTATGTGAAATTCCTCCAGGGCGCGTTCCCGCATCTGCTATCCAGTCAGCTCAGTCGTAATGGGGCGTCGCATCAGCCACGCCTCGAAACAAGAGCTCCGCCAAAGATCGCTCACCAAAACGGAACGAAGAAGGATTAAGGTTGTGAAATCGTCATGACAAGAGATTGACGTCACAACATCAAGCAATTATGGGTGACCCGCGTTTTCCCCACATTGCGAGATGCTGAGATTTTATGAATCGGCTCATCGGAGAACATGGCCCGATTGATTATCGAAACAGTCACGTGATCATGTGTTGAGAAATGTCAGGGATTTGTATTTCTATGTCTTGCTTGGTTTTGGGGGCGACGCAGAATACAATATCATGTTATTTCCTTTTTGTGGATGGTGATAAACTGACCTCGGAAACGGTCTGTGAAAAAAAAAACTGTGTTTCCCCGCTAGCGATTTATATGTTTTTATTTTGTTTATGATGCAATGTATATGTGGAATAGTGTGCAATTACTCATTAGTTTTAGTCTGGTGCGATGCACATCGTCTGACTTATCTGTAGTTACTTATTGTGACCAAAGAGATCCAGACTGACTGAGATTAACCCAACCTATGTTACCTTACCTGATTCGATAATTCACAAAAATGGAGAGTTTTTGAAGTGATATTGCCGTGATAACGACATGATGTACAGTATATACTCTGCCGCTAATAGATATCCATAACACAGAGGCTAATCGAGGCACGCGGTACGTTAGGAACGAACTCGTTAACGCAACAAATAAACAAACAAAACTATAACGTTTATACAGTGGAGCTAAACTCGAAGTTTAGGTCATGGTGTAAAATTTAGGTTTCACTTACACTCGGTGATTACTGACGGAATAGACGGACCCGGCGTTTTTAAGCTCAAAACTTTCGAGTCCATGATTCGCACGTCGAATGAAATTATGAGCACCCACTGTTAGAGAAGGTTTTGATAGAAAAATAATAAAAGGTTTAATATTGTATTAAGACTTCTCTTTTAGCATGGATGGGAGCTCTGATTCAGCAGACTTTGTACAGTGACAAAATTTTGCGGGTTCATTCTGTCATTGTGAGTGACGAAAAACAAAGAAACGAATAATATTGTGTCGTCGAATTCCGCAGGCAATGACTGTTATTTGAAGGAATGCTTTCTTTGACGTTTGACGCTTTCTTTGCAACGTTTATTTGATCGTAAATAACAAATTGTGTTTCCATGTTCAAGTGAAATAAAGTAGTAGGTGAGTGCGTAATCCCGGATGGTGTCGGCACACTTCCATAGAGGCTTTTTAACTGTAAAATGGCATCATTTTTTATATTAACTTCAGATATGGACTCGTTCACCATCACTGTTATCATCAGTATGCTATTGTGCAAAGAGATAGAATATGGAAGAGTAATATTCATCCGATGTGTTAATCAAATTTCTGACATTGTGAGACATTATGCAATTATTCTCATTTGCGTATGCATATTGGATACACGGTAATTTTACAAGTAATCAACAATATGTGACGTATATACCAGTATGATAACGATTGTACCCTCTATATGAAAATCGTGCGTGCAATTTAGCCAAAAGGTACGATGTATAGTACGAAGAAGCAGCCTTTCCTTAATGCAATAAAAATCTTCAATTCTGAAGAGCAAATTTGCAGATTTGAAGAAAGGGCATTTTGAAGAGATCCTTAAAAGTGCAATGACGAATTACTGCAAATTCGATTTTATTTCTGACATATGTATAGTCTTCCAAGGTATGACAACTTCAGTAATTCTGAGTATATACCAGAGAGACGTGATACGATAGTAGCCTTTCGATGTCATTACTCGACTGAGGCGTTGTTTATATCAATTTAATGCAATATTACACGCCTGGAATTGGATTTATTTTGCATTCTCTTCGCTTCGCTCCATTCATATTTCAGATACATAATATCTTCAGGATTATGGGGACAAATAATGAGGCCAGTTACATTATTTAGTGTCATGTTAGCAGCAATATTGTTTTGTTTGTTTATTTGTTTGTTTTGATACTGATACTACTATAATGCTTGTATTTTTCCTAATGCGTTGAAATCATTTCACCGACTTTAATCCAATCGGCGTTTTTTCAAGTGAGAAGCTCATAAAAGTATTCATAATGCTGTTATCAGCCTTATGGGAACCATGTGATTTTTGATTTTTTTTTTTAGCGTGTAAAATCATATTTGCTACACCAAATTATTTTATCTCAGGATTGTTATGATGTTCATGGTAATATTATCGGAGAATATCCCTTTGTAAAGAGAAGACACCAAACTGAAGCAAAATAAATATTCTGCTCAGTGAGCATACAGTAAATCTAATGGTTTTCTTCTTTTTCCCCCAATATGTAATAATCACATTAGAAGCGAGAACATCGCGCACATCACTTCAGTATACGACCGTGCAGTGTAATCGTAAAGACTGTGTGTGACGATAGCGCTTGGCAGAACATTTCTGTATAAGATTCACATAAATAATGTTGGTATTGACTCAAGCAATAACAGATGTATCAAATTAACAGAACTGAATTACCAAATGAAGCCGGTGTGGTTCTTCCGTCCTGTTTCTGTATTATGTGTCTACTAGGCTTGAAGAGATGTTTATTTCGTGGTTTATATACGAATAAGGAAAGTAATCTTGGCATCACAGGTCGCTAAGCAAATGAAAGAAGTTTACCATTATCACATAGTTGCTGCAATTTTTGTCTCTTCACACTGAACCAATAAACTACGAAACAACATAGAGTTACAGATGAACAATAAAAAAAGCCGATAATGAAATAAAATCAAATGAAATAAACAATAATGATAATAATATAATAAATGGTATATGTATGTGTATTCTTCCCGACAGCCGAGGTAAACGTACCAGGTATGCCACCATATTTGATATAGCAACTTTGCCTGGTATACTCTCTTTTACACTTGCTATTAGGTCACGAGAGATATCGTGGGTATAACATCGTGTTCTATAGGCATAGCGAGATTCGAACCGAGACCTCTGTTTGAAAATCATGCGAGAGTCTTACCCATTATAGCATGATACCTCCAAAGATTCATATTCTCAAATTTGTCGAGTGATTCCAGTGTACACATAATTTGAGGTCATTACAATTTCAAAGTGGGTTTGTGTGAATGAAGGCAGTGCTCATCTTCATTGTAGCCAGTTATGATAGAAATGATATGATTCCTTTGTCCAGGGTAGCCTCTTATTGTTGCCACTGCTCTACCAGAGGGCCCTGCCATTATAGATTACCCTCCCGTTATCAGGTACAATGTATCCATGTACACATCTGGGTCGAGAGAGGCATGCGGTGGGTAAATTTGACCTTTGGCTCTTGCGGTGTTCATACGACTGTTTTTACTCTTTATATATATATATATATATATATATATATATATATATATATATATATATACCTGTATATATATATATATATATATATATATATATATATGTGATATATACCTGTATATATATATATATATATATATATATATATACCACATTAGGATAGGCCTGATTATTATGTCGCAATAATTGCAAGTCTAACGACACATATCGGACACGTGAAATAATAACGGTTCTGTCGCGCAGTTATAGAGACGCAGCTTCATACTGCGAAAGAATTCACAGAACATATTATTGTCATGGAGCTGCTGGACACAAACACTCTGAGAGACGTAGAAAAAAAAAGTAAATGGTAATAATGAACTAAAATCAACAGATTTATGTCACTTCTGATCCATTAACATAGAGGCAGCGTGATGCATAATATTTACTACTTTAGCCAGTAGTGTTCCACGCTTTATTGTTTAGCTTCTTTGCATCGTATACACTACACGATATCATCTTCAAAATGACCGATGTGGAATCGTCGTTGTGTTTGCGTAGCATACCGGCACCGGTAATCGGTGTAGGGATACACTTGGAGCGGATGGGCATTTTTTGTCTACCAAACACCTGATCTTTCCTATGCAAACAGCAGTTCACACAGTTATCAGCGTTTCTTCTACGTGTAGTTACGGGTATTATTTCTCACATTAAACGTTCACCTCCCTGTTAACGTGTGAAGAGCAGCTATAAAGCCAAGCGGGTGCAGGGTGTATAAGACCGATACATGCATTAGTTTAACTAATTGGGCCCCACCCGCATTTAATTTTCCATACAGGAAGTATAATATCCCACGCTGTAGAGTTGGACTAATTGTTACATAATCTTTTCCATTTGTCGGTGGCGTAAAAAACAAACAAACAAAAAACACGACATTTTGTTTTCGTGGTAAAGGCTGATAGAACGTTTACTTCCGACCCTTTATGGTTAGATTGCTGAATCAAAGTGATTATAGACCGAGGATTTGTCACGTAGTTGGCAGCTAAGTGACATACCTCCTGTCTTTGACCTCTTACCTATGACAGTGAGAATTTGTTTTGTTTTTTTTTGTTTTAAAAAAGTAGCAATGTTATGTTATGTAACGTTATGTCATGTTATGTAATATTATATCATTATGTTGTGTTATGTTATGTTATGTTATGTTATGTTATTTTATGTTATGTTATGTTATGTTATGTTATGTTATGTTATGATTTGTTTGTTATGTTATGTTATGTTATGTTATGTTATGTTATATCCTCTGTTCTATAGATTCTGACTATAGTTCCATCAAGGGATGCCATAGTTTTGATTGAGATGGGGATTCATAATCATTTTAACGATTATGGAATACCAAAGAGCATAATTATACAATTCTAAGAGGAATTCATAGTTTATTTGATGGAAATCGGCTTTGAAATGGCTGAGATATCCAAAACGACTTACCTTAGTAAAACAAAGTGGTCCCAACAAAAGGTAGGTCCAACCTTTTAATAGAAATATTGGAGGCACAGAGGCGCACAGTTTTAGACAGAAACTCGAAATTAGGCACATTTTATTGTCCTATAGTTTGGATTCAAAAATCTACACAAAGGAAGGGGAAATAAGTCGAAATGTCGAGTGGTGGATACGATGTTGAGGAGGGATTCTACATCAAGTGACCGTACGAAGTAGCGCGCGATGTCACAATATTTATTGCTATGTGATGTCACAACTGCTCTGAGACATTGTACAAAATGACCGTGCGCAGCAGCGCGAGATGTCAAAATTGCTTTGTGACATTTCGCAAAATAACCATACGAAGCATTCAAGGCGCGATGTCAGAATAATGTTTTTTGATGTCACATTATTGCTCGTGCAAGTGACCGTATGAAGTAGCGCGCAATGTCAGAATTGCTTTGTGATGTCACGATTGCTTCGACAATCAGGGCGCGATATCAAAATTGCTTTGTGATGTCACAGTAGCTTGTGACATTTTTACCAAGTGAGACGTGACCGTACGAAGTACTAGTAGCGCGTGAAGTCAGAATTGCTGTGTGATGTCACAATTACTTTGTGACATTAGTATTTTTACCGAGTGGCCGTGCGAAGCAGCACGCGATCTCACAATGTTTTGCGATGTTACGATTATTGCTTTGTGACATATCATTACACAAAGTTTACTACGAGTGTCAAACAGACCAACGTATTGAAATAATTGAAAATATAAGCTAATCACAATCCCATGAAACTCTTTCATCCATTCAATAGATTATACAGTAATAACTTTGATCCAAAATATAAATCCATGAGAACGAACTAACATCAACTTTACAAGACAAGGTATGAATACAGTTATTTTCAAACGATATCTAGCAACTGCAATGAGGATTGCAGTCACAAGTTTGAAAAAGTTTCGAATATTACGCATGTGATCACGATGCCTACTCTTTATCCTGCCATAATTTTTCTGGGTGCTTTTCATTAACCCCCTTGTGTTGGTTACTGAAATGTGAGTGTACATAATTATATGTGTGTGTATGTGTATGTGTGTGTATTTGTATGTGTGTGTGTATCAGGCTGTCTGTCTGTCTGTGAGTCTGTAGAAAATGAAGGGAGGAGTGTAGAGTGAAGCCCATCCGACAAATTGGGTTGCTATATACACGTACAGTATACTTACAACTCTTAAAAACAAAACAAAAAACCAGTATTCAAGTTATATGATTACCTGGACAACTGGATCATTCTGTTTAAAGAAACTAGAAGAGGGGTTGTATTATCAAGAATACAAAACCGAGCTGGCCTGTGTCATTGCGAATCCGGTTTTGTAGGAGTATGGGGTGAATTTCAAACATGTGCTGTTCTGATTATCTTTACAGTATCACAACACACTCCGAAAGTTCGATGGTAGATGTAATTTGGAAGATATACATGTATATATATATGATTATATATATATATATATATATATATATATATATATATATATACACTTAAAACAGTATGTATATATTTACATATATATATATATATATATATATATATATACACTTAAAACAGTATGTATATATTTATATATATATATATATATATATATATATATATATATATATATATATATATATATGGCTCTACCTCCCTATAAGACTCTTCATGTTTGCAGACGTGGATTATAAGGTCACACATTTCCCGTCTTCGAGGGGTAATAGTGAATGGATTTGGCTCTTGAGGTGTGGGAGAGGACTTTCACAACAAAGTAAGCTATACGCGATTTGTCATTTAATTTCTCTTCCCCTTGTATATACAGTACAGTAATACGACGTTTCAATAGACAGTATGCCTAATGAATTGGCGCTAGTTGAACGTGTTTAGAAAGGGCACCTTTACAAGCGTCGTTTATCAGGCAGGCTCGGGATGTTATTGCAGGAAGTCGTAGAAATACCGACTTCCGGGCAAAGGGTTCATTGCGCCACTCCAGCCATTACCTATATATACCCGTCTTTCTTGAGTTTCTTTCTTGACTACTTATTCCCATTATTCCATTCTTTCTTTTTTTTTCTTTTATCTTCTTCACTTTCTTCTCTCCACGTTTATACACGAATAGGTCCACTTTCCTATCCGTTGAGGCCACCCGTGTGTGTGTGTAATAAATATGTGCGTACGTGGTATGGCATGGGCATGTGGATGTTCACGAAACCGGACTTAATGGCACCAATCATAATTTACCATTCGCTTTACATCTCACACCTTGCTATAAGGAGCTTCCGTGTTGCTCCTTATACGTGTGCTGTGTCCCGTAGGGCAACGAGATAATCTTCCGTCTCCTTAAAGGGGTCGTATAGTTTTGGTCAGTGAGGCGTAACTTCAGGTTTCTAACATTTTTGGGTGAGATAATGAGAAACCACTTATGAAATATGAAAGAGCATGTAATTCTACGAGGAATTCAACGTTTATTTATGGCTGAGATACCCAAAACAAATCAATCCTAATAAAAGATGGGACCCACCTTTTATTACAATCACTTTGTTTACTTTGCTTTTGGATGTCTCAGTCATTCCAAAACGGATTTTCATCAAATAAACTTTGCATTCCTCATAGAATGGCATGCTCTGTACTCTTTCACACTTGGGTTTCTTGATATCTCACAAAAAGTAAAAAAGAAAAAAAAATGTCCATTCCTCATCTCCACCAATACTTGGTTGGACGAGATACTTTCCACGAAAACTGATCCCTGGTTTCTCTGAAAACGTATCCAATTAATGTAATGGAGTAAACTTGAAGCCTCGCCTATAACCGTCATTTCCAATATGTCTCTACTTCTTCATCGCAGAAGCATGCTTTTTATCACCATGATAATTCTCAATGTAGTTTTGTGATTTGATTTTATTATTTGAAATTATTTGGTGACATTGGTACAGCGAGACTGTAAAAAGTCATAGTGAGTATAAGACATCAATTCTATCCGCGGTCTGCATGACAGCTATAGCGCCCCCCCCCCCCCCTTCCACTGTCAACCATACAAAATTATGCTTGATTGTTCCATTATGCTTAGAAATACCTCCCTTTAAGAACGGGCTGGGATTTTGACCCTCTGTTGTATATCACGGGCTTTTAGAAGGGAAGCCAGAAAAATTACCTCCCCCCCTCCCCCCCCCCCCCCCCCCCCAATCAGAGGTTTTAGCCGGGAAGGATAGCAGCGTGGCGTGACGTATGTGCAGTGCATGGCGGGAAAAAATACTGAAAGATCCCCTATTTCAACAATTTTTCGGGATTTTCCCCCGAATTCAGCCCCTTCAAAAAAAAAAAAAAAAATTATCTATGACTATACATACACCCTTTCCCCTAAAAATCGGGAACGCGTATGTGGTACAGATGACCACCCGAGTGGTGGTGGTGGTAGTGGGGTGGGGGTGGGGTTGACACTCTCCTCCTTTTCCGCGTGCATTACATCTGTGTTTTCCTGTCTTGAGACTAGACACATTACAGCAGCAGCCGTCCTTCATTTGTAGCATGACAACGTAGAGGGCGTGATGAAAATTAAACAAACTAGAGTTGTCTTCACTGTGCTATAAAGGCATTCATTCCAATTCAGCATTTCATTAAAGTTTGTTAAATGTACCACTCTGTAATTATTTTTACGTGAATAGAAGTCATTGATGTTCCATAAAGGAAACAAAGGAGAAAACAAAACGATGATGCACTATATACAGGATTTGTTTTTTCAAAGACAACTGGTCAACTGTGCTCAAGCAATGTATTCAAATGAATAATTCTCACGTTGAGCTGTTTATATTGCAGCTAACTGACAAAAGTACTTTTCATAGACAAAAACACTAATTTGAGAAATAGCCATGATTAGAATCATGGGCATACGTTCAAGTGGGATATGATGTCAGTGCTAAAATAACTAAGTAGTCTCAACTCAAAGCTTCTAGCTAATTAAACACACATGACATTTCCCCTGATGATAAAACACTTTAAAACAAAAGTCAATCCCATCCAGAAATACCTCAAAAGTGTGTACCAGAGCAGCATGTTGTGAAAGTCTTTGAAATTCTACACTAAAAGCTGATTTTATCACTCTTCTGACAATCTGTCATATTCAAGAATAGCTTTTCATAAATCACTATGTAAGGAGTGGTCAGGCGTGCCCATTCCATTTTAAGTAATCAATTTTTGTGCAATTTCTACTTGGGCATCCTCCTGCCTTATCATTTTGTTTTGCTCATAATTTTTTCATAAGGAGGGATGGCCAAAAAGTAATTACAGTACCTATTATCTAGTGTACTAGTAATTACCAACAATCAAAATTACACACCTTACTGGCTGGCTGGCTACTATGCAATGAGACATGAATCCATTGTCTTCCTAATTCTGAGCCAGAGCCAGTTTGCCACGGACTTCAATCTTTTTTGAGTTGCCGCATCGAACATGGGTACACAGGGATTATAAAGATACAGTTTGTGACTATAGATTCTTTTAATCTTCCTTGGTCACACAATCTACATCAATAAGACACAGGCACCATGGAATGTCTTCATGTAATATATATAGATGGTCTTTTATAGTCCACATTATGTTGATCAAACTTATCAATCAAGTCAATTTCACAACAAAATTAATACTCATGGGTGCAATACACAATATGACATTAAAAAAAGTTTTGACATCTGGACAGAAAGAAAAAAAAAAACAATTTGAGACAAGGTTGACATTTTGTGAGCTTGCTTTTCATTTGTTTTTGCAGGCTTTAAACTGTAGCCCTGATTTGAGAGAAAAAGAAAGAAGAGAGAACATAACAATTAGTTATCAAACATCATACAATCAAACTACAGATAGGCACACTACAAAGTGCTGACAATGAACTGGTTGTTTACACTGCAAGTACCAGTCTGCTATTAGACTAGGTATATGTAGGAGTCAACGAGGTCAGTGTGATAAGGTCAGTGTCCGAAGGACATGATCTATAAATGCAGTTGCTGACTTGATCATTTGTTTCTGTTTTTTTTTTTTTTTTTCTCATTCCTTCTTTCCACACACTCCACAAAGGCAGGCAGTGTAACAAGGTTACCTACAGTAACTGTTGATGTGATTCTTCTAATGTGTGTACACTGATTACAGGAATTTGAACAATACATACCGGTACCAAAGCATAAATCCAACTACACAAACACTTCAAAGATACTGTGAATCCCCACACGATTTCTACCTTTAAACAGATCAAGTCACTTGAAGTTGCTGTACGTGTAACTCTTCTGAATGTGTACATCTATTACAGATTTGGTATGCCAGTATCAACCTAATTATACACAAACACTTCAAAGATATTGTGAATGATAACACCATTTTTACCTTCAACAAGCTGATAAAATCATTAAAAGTTGTTTTGAGTGTGTATGTACATTTACACACATTATATGAATTTGCACAATATTTAGTGTGCACAGCATGAACCCGATTACAAAAACTTTACAAACATATTTTTGATTAGCATGCTACAAGGTATTTCTATTTTCGCCCAAGTTGACATTGAGAACATCCCTTCACACAGAACCTCACACAAGCAACACAGTGCTACACTTTGTATAATATTTTGTTCTGCACCAATGTATGAATCATACACATACATATACACACCAATAAAAATGTTCTTCTCTTATCAGGGAATAATATCTAAAAATCAGAAGGATTGAATGTATTGTTTATGCCAGCATGGTATATCTAAAGAGGAAAAAATAAATGAACTCATACCTTTACTTGCATCACACAGATATTGATAAACCATCACTGCAATTATATTGAATAAAATACCAATCACATCCCATATAATTAAGATTACACTTCAAATTTCAGGAAAGAATTAATTGGAGTAAATAGAAAAATTAAGGGGATGTCTACAAGCTGACATATTTATGATTGTTACCACAGCTGTAAAAACATAAGTATGACTCAGCAACACATGCACTCTGTTGGGCAAAGATTTCATCATTTTTTTCCATTTTTGTTTTCTTTAAATACAATATTACATTGAACATGTTGCATACATTCTGCCCTTGTATGTACTGAGCTTATATTGCTGCAGTCAAGCAACTTGCATAAAACAGGCAAAATATATGTATTTAAGAGGATACCATGGCCTGCATTATAGCAAATGTTACCAGTATGCCGAAAGAAAATGATATTAAAGGGGTGGCTACTAACTGATCAGTGGGAATGCTGGGGATGATTGTTCCAATCCTTGTGGGATTCATTTCAGAGTACATTATATTTCTATTGTTGTGCGAAAATTATTTGCTCCAGAATGGTCTCATATTCAAGTAATGTGCAGTTCAATGTTTCCAGGTTAGCATGCCTGTGCAGTGACGGGGTGATTGTTAACGGCCCGTTAATGATCGCCCCGTCACTGTACAGGCATGCTAACCTGGAAACATTGAACTGCACTTTACTTGAATATGAGACCATTCTGAAGCAAATAATTTTCACACAACTATAGATTTATAATGTGCTCTTAAATGAATTCCACAAGGATTTGAGCAACCACCCCCAGCATTCCCACTGATTCCCACTGATCAGTTACTAGCCATCCCCTTTAATGTAAGAATAAGTTAAATTTCTTCTCCATCTGAACACACAACAACAACAAATAATCCACTTTTTCTGAACCTTCACATACTGAGTTAATAGCATGTATCCTGTTCAACAAATAATATATCTCGCTCCCAGAACCTGTTGTCTCTCAAGCTGTGGGAGTCGGACACATAGAAAAAATACAAAGAGGAAATTGGAGGCAACAAAATTGCAGTTTTCAATGATAATTGCGGCTATTGTGAATTGAAAAGTAGCAAATTTGAAGTCATGTACTGAAAAGATCAGGATTTATATCTCCTCTCTCTACAAGGAGAAAAATGAAATCTACAAAATAGGACACACATACAAAAAAGACAGACTAAAAAAAGCAGTAATTACAGGAAATATTCAAGTCAAAGAATGCAAAGAAAAAACAACATCCTACAGGAAACACTGGGGAGTAATGTGCACAAATTTCACCTCACATCTCCTTTGTAAAAGAGGTAAAGCATATCACTAGTGAATCTTCCTCTACTATTTCTTGCATGAAGTAACATAGAGTGTACATATATATGTAGTTCCAAGAAAGTGACAATTACATAACATGATCCCCTAAAACTGTTTCAGTTTTGACTCAGCTGAATGTACCTCTCTGAATCAAAACACATACATGAATTATAAACTCCAAGCACAGGAGCACTACAACAAGATAGTGGACAATAGGGGACATGTGCAACCAAGTTGTTGGCCTTTGCCAGTATGGGTAAATACTCCCATAGTTGAAAAAAAAAAGAGAGCAGATAAAAAAAAAAATATGAATAAATGAATGATTTAATAAATAAATAAATAAATAAATAAATAAATAAATAAATAAATAAATAAATAAACAAATAAATAAATACAGTGTAAATAAATAAATAAATCAGCTGATATCTTGTGTAACAATCTGAAACTGAATAAGGGCATAAGACATCAATGTGGTACTGAAAATGAGATCTCTGTTTTGAAACCTACATTTTTTTTCCCTCATGTTATACAGAGGCACTGATTATGCAGTTCATATATATTTGAAGCTATTGATGCATTTTAATGGCATCAAGTGTAGAAATCAGGTTCCGATCATTATTCATCTTTCTGTATTATGATTATGATTATGATTGTTCAAGGACCATTGCCTATGACTGTTGATTATATAGAACAGTGCCTCTTTTATCTGCATAAGCAATGTCTGCATCCATAGGACCAAAAAACAGAACTCGATCTTTGAATCTTGTTACCCGTGCATATGGAATGTAACCTTTAAAAGACAAACATTGTACATCGAAGAAAACAGTAAAATGAGGAATTATATTTCAAAAAAAAAAAAACAAAAGAACACAACCACAAGATGCAAGGGTGCAAGAATATATCAACAAATCAATTAACACCTTGTGGGAAAAATATTACCACATAAGCATTATAAAATGTGTGGAAAAAAAACAACAAACCATCGAATTAAAAAGACACATAAAAAAACTCGGGGGAAAAAAAGCACATAAATAATCTCACAACTTAAGTCCATTACAAACAAAAGCTCTACATATGCAGAGGTATGTACAGTCCTTGGATTACGGAACAGCTCTGTATTATCAAAATCTCCTTGAGATTTTAGGCTTATAACCTCTCCTGCATGATGCATCAAATTTCAAGATAAGCAGAGTTTGCTCTCCACATCCTTTTGAGTATGTGTGTGTGTGTGTGTGTGTCTTTCTTTCTGACTTCAGTGGAAATCAACATTTGATACCCCAGTAACTATTCATTATGTGCATGTGTTTCTTACAAATCTTTCAATGAATGTGACTCCAAAGAAACAAAAAGAACATGTGTCAACTGCAACTCGGTGATTTTAGTCTACATGTATTTGTTTACCACGCTGTACAAATCATTATTCCCAGCTCCTTCTGTCACTACATCTCGATGATGTCACAAATGCCAAACTTCAAAGTTCAAATATTCAAACAGTGCGTATTTGGTCCATGAAAACTTCTGCTAGTACTTCAAAGCAAAGCCATGTGAATGACAATTGTCGTAACGATGATTAAAATCTGGTGGTGGTGCAAAATATACTTCTAGTTCAATAGTAATTGGTTTATTCATGACTATCTTCATTACAGAATAAAATTTGTCATTACAATACACAAGTTTTAGAGTGAAAACTAGAGCAAATTTACAATGTATTGTTGTGCAGTCGACTATGGTGTCCAGCATCACAGCAAAGGCATAAAATAAACAACTAAACAGGCAAACCATGCTCGGATATGAATGCCCATCAAAAAAACATTATAATCACAATCACAAAGTGCTAAAAAAGATTAAATCAATCATGAAGTTATACTATCAATTAAGAGTGTATCAACCTACAACAAGCATACTTTAATAGGTAGCATACTCATATTTCTTTTCCTTTTCTTTGCAATTCTTCGCAGCCAATCATCAACCTTTTAGATACACGTTGTACACATGTGTATGTCCACTATGACTTAGAATACATTTTGTAATATCATTCATAAATTGTTTTTACTGCCATCTGAAAAGAGCAATGGTACAGTGTATGTTTATTGACTTCAAATGCAATTTTGAATTAGCATTATAACTATCTAATCAGTAAAGTGAATTACATTTTGAAGGTACAATTACTGTATACAAACAGACAAACAAAGCTTTATATTGAGTGGACATCTTTAAATATTTTCGTACAAATTTGGATGAGAATGTCTCAAGCTGCACAAGATTAGTGGGTTTTTTGTCTTTTTGTTTTATTTCAATTGACCTTCGAAAGTTTCAAAATTAGCAATGTCACATTTACATGTATCACATATATAGGCCTACTGATGAAGACTATGGGCAGAACTTCCACTAAGAAGGAGCCTATAGTTCAAAAATTGTTCAAAGATCAAACAACTACATGTACTGCAAGCATATTTCTTCCCATTATTCCTGTTGAAATATACATTGTAATTGCAACATAGAACAAGCTTTCTTGCTTTGCTTGAAGGAAAGTCACCACTTCTCTGATCACATTGAGATGTAATTTGCCAATCATATCCACATTTTGGACAATTCATGGGCATGAAGCGGGATCAACCAATAAATCAAGGTTTATTAATGATGATGAAACCGACACCTGTAAATATTTCAATGTAAAATATTTTCACATGGCACTAGACACATGCTTCCTTCAGAGCTTGGCCAATATCAGGTTACATATTCCACAAAAGGTAAACATTCCCCACACAAGTATCCCCAATTCATTCTCATAAAAAAAAAAAAAAGAAGAAGAAGGGTAAGACGGAGCATAGCCCCTGTATCCAATATAGAAGGTAGCATATAAAAATAGCACAAGGCAGTGCAACTACACTAATTCATACTCACATGAAATATATTGTAGACAGTCAATGTACACAACATATTCATTTCCACGATTGATGCACATTAATAATCACACCACATCTATGAACCAGTTTGCTTCATCATATAATCCCTGATCTGGCAATTCATGGGACTCATCAGAGGCACAATCATCCTGTATAATTCTGAGTACCACACTAAACTCTGTATCATTTGGACCGCACATGATTTTAGAAAAATAGCAACCAATTTTTACAGACAAATCTTCCTGCATGAACTGTCAATATTGCTTGTCCCCCGCAGTGGAAGAATAAATTAGAAACCCCTAGATCTCGTCAGCTGCACCTCAACTAGTCAACCTTCTTACCATTGACATCCACGTACCCATTGGCTTCTCCCGCTGCCATCGGCTCTTCTTTCTTCAACTTCTTCTTCGGGCTGACCAAAGTTTTGAAGAAGCCCCGGGCAAAGAGCACAAACCACGATGTTTGGAGAATCATAACAATCACCATGGCGATGTGACAGCCCCTGGGCATGCTGGTTACCACCTGTTTGAATGTCAGCTCCTTGTTGATGGCATAAACGACGTACATGGTCGGCCAGAGGGCAACGCGCACAACAAAAAAGGTGATGAGGACGATGATATTGTTGATGACAAAAGCCAGAGAGCTGCCGTACCCATTCTGCAAACAGCCAATAGAAAGGGAAAAAGGTAAAGTATATTCCAAATCTGTTGTCGAAACAGCATCTACTGCATATATTTATCATAATATATCCACATGGGATATTTGACATATCTTGCTCTTGCATGGAAAATGACAATAACAATTTAAGAACTAAGAGATAGTTGTTTTCTTCAAAAGAGTCATGCACTCACATTGAGCTCTGATTACACGTAAAACTGAACTTTTGTGACTATCCCCACGAAAGTTCAGTCATGACTCATCAGTGTTCCTATTTGATGCATGCACAATACCTTCCTACAACTCTCAAGATTTAGGTCTTGATTTGATGAAACTTATCGCTCAATTTGTATATTTTTTTCTACTCACTGATGCTGCCTTCAGCATGGTGTGGAATCTAACTTCAAAGTGATGTAGTTGGCACATGAGAACATGTTCTTTTTTTAAGCTTACCCTAATGAGGATCTTTCTGAAGTTAACAAAAGGAGTACTGTATTCGGTGATGTAGACACAGCCCACGATGAAAGTTCCTTTGTTGTGTCGATAACGCTGCAAAGTATTCAAGGCAAACAAATGAGAAGAATGAATAATTTGCAAGATAATTAGACCAAAGTTGCAGAACAATTTGAATTCTAGCAAAGTTTGTTGTCTATGATTTCGTAACATACTTAAACACACAGAGATGCTTTTGGACAAACAATGATTCACTGACGTGTTTCACCCTTTACTAAAGTAATATCTAATCCACATTTACACCATAAATTATGTCAATGTGTTTTCTTGTTCAAAAACATCGATCATATAATAATGAAATGAGATGACTTTAGATATCATGAATTACCTGCATTTTGGAGACTCTTTTTAGGTACCCTTCCTTTCAATAAAATAATTGCACATGCACTAGTTTTGGAGGGATATCATAACATTAGGACATGCAGAGATGAAAACAAAACAAAACAAAAAATTCCAATTGAATCACTGAATTTCAACCTGACTTCGTTTTGTTAGCCCTTATCAAGTTTAGGCAAAACAATTGTGACCGGCGACAACGGTTTCAGGCAAAGTCGGGGATTTTGAAAATTCACTTTTTCATTGAATCACATTGCCCATTTCCTAAGCTTTGCATTGATATAAAACACTTGTTTATTCTCCAGCGCTGCAAGTGGGCATATAAAGCAAAATACAATGCACTTTTTAAGTTGTTAGCCTGACAAAATTGCGAGAAAACGGGCTTTGAAGATTCACCTCTTTCTCAAAGGCAACGTCCGAGCAGCGATGCGAGGCAAGAATCACCCATTCGTACGATGGTGCCAATCGCGATTAAGCTCCACCTCTAGCAACCATAGCGCCTTCTGATTGGCTCTCTGAAAGAGTCGAATTTCCCGGGCACCTTCCTTGGAACTCGGGAGTTTGGAGCCGACATAAACAATGCGTTTCGCTCGGGTTTGTTTACCAGTATGTCTTTCAAGATGGCGGATATGATAATTGCATGCACTGAAGCCTAATGTGTGTATGGTGCACGCATTACCCAATGGCATCAACATGCTATGCCCGTGTTTACACGTAACAGGAGCGGGTGGCGAATCCGCATCCACATCTTAACAAATCGCGTTTTAATTGTGGCTGATTTGTCTTTAAATCATTAGGGACATTTCGAAGGCAGAAAAATTGCTAGAGCTGGCAAGGGTCATGCTTCCTGTTGTTTAGTTTTGTTTTTCAAGCCATATATGTGTTGCATTGTGCGATGGTGTTTATTATAAAAAATAAACACGATTTGTTAGTTTGGTGCAATCTTGACATGTTGTATTTGAATACTGGTCATTTATGACCTCTCCTTCCTCTCATCTACTGTCCTTTGAGTCAACCTGGTGTCATAATATTTACTATGAGTAGACAGTTTCGAGAGTATGTACGTTTCCTTTTTTTTCCGCACAATTATATCACATTGCAGCAATTGACGGATGGGTTTCCGATCACGTGTTGCACTATTCGTGTGGTGCATTTGCGACTCTGATGTGATCAAACCATGTTCCCCATGAATCTGTTTACACGTTGGAAGTTAGCGCTGCCGTTCACTTTTGTTTCACTTCCGTTATCTAACATTGCGGTAAAGAAGCTTGGATAGAAAGCCAAACAAAGAGCATGTACACGACAGCGCGAGCGTATCTATTGTAGCAAAAACAATAGGAGCATAATGTATGCACGCGTGGACAAAACATTTCCGAAACGCTCGAGACGTGTCTCTGAAAGCCAAACCATGTAAATGCCTTGTGACGCACCAGCCAAATTGCATGCGAGACCCTGCGCCGTAGCAACACTGGGCACATTGGCACGGCGTTCGAAAGAAGATCGAAACCGACCTGTGCGATCCAACATAGGGTGTTTAAAATTCCATTTTCGATAGGAAAACCTTAGTCTTATGATATGAAATTTAGTGTAGATGTAGAAAACATATCAAAGATTCGATTTCTGCAAAAAAAAACAAAATCGACAAAAATAATGGTCAAAATCTTTGTATTCCGCCTAGGACGGAATTTGCTCTTGCGACTTTTGCCTGAAACCGTTGTCGCGGGTCACAATTAACACCCATTTCATGCATCAGGCGTAAAGAACAGACTTTGCACACTTGCTTTCTCACCATGTATTCTCATTAACTACAAAAACTTTCTGGAGCTTAGAAGACAGTGAAATGAAGGGAAAATGGGAGTTTTCTGCCCTCTTTCCTACCAGTATAATGGGGTACCCAAGGAATGTTGAGATGGCGTGATGGAACACTTCGAGCTTCAACCCTTTCAGAAATGCAGTGAGCTGCTTGGAGAATGGGGCCTCTTTCAGATTCTTCTCCCGGATGTGCACATGGAACATGGCATAGGTGTCGTAAGGCATGTACGAGTAAGCGAATGCAGCGAAGAAATTCAGCAGCCAGTGACTAGTTGGGAAAGATATCATTCAAAGAGGACTCAATAAAACATCACATTATTGGCAGGTACTTTATCATAATATCATGCTGTCTGAAAAATTAAGACATAAAAAGGAATAAAACATTTGATTTTACTGTGATGACAATGAAAAAATTCCACACATTATTGGTTCCTGGTAAATATTTCTGGACTTTCATGTAAACAACTTTTAGTAGAAAAGTTTTAGAGAATGTCATGAACTGGACAGCAGCTCGGTGAAGAGGTTATTAAAATGCTAAAAGAGTTTGTTATCAACAGTATGTCATCAATTCAAAAATCATACAAGAACTTCCAACTGCTATCTTGAACCTGTGACAGCTTTTCTCACACCTTCCGCTACAGAAATGCATGGACTTGTCTTTTTTTTAAATCTTTCTGAAGGACTAACTTGGTTCACTCTGCCTTTAGAAATACAATGTAAGTTTGTACTGTACATTACTGTATATGCACAGAGCCATCATGTCACTGATACATCTTCAGCAGAATAACCATATTTCCAGTTCATCGTACAGGAACTATCAAAGTGGTCAACATTACGACAGGGAGGTGAGTTTCATCTCACCTCCCTGACTACACAAGCTAAAAGGAAATGTTCAACAAACATTACACCCTGAGGAATAAGGAATCTCAATATTGGATGATTTACTGACAATCAGATCTCATAACTGTCCGTAGCTATTTCATAATTATCATTATGTACACTGAGCAGCATTTCTGGGGCCTTGCCTACATGATCAGTGACTGTGCATGCCCTGATGGGACATTACTCACTCATTATAAATGATGTCCTTGTAGGTGTTGGCTACCGAGATGGTTCCTACCATCGAAGCCATCACAGCATGGATGACGGATACAAGCCTGTGGGAAAAGGATGATTATTAGAACAGGCATTTATACAGCAGTGTACTACATGTATATTTAATCATCCACACCATCATCATCACAGGCCAAATTAGTAGGAATAGTAAGAGGGCATTTCACAGGAGAGAAATCTATTATTAAGAACACACAAACAAACATCAGACTCTACAGGTCTTAATTACTTGTGGGGTCTTCTTTTTTCCATGAGATCTCTCAAGAGTAACAAATAATCAACTTGCTGATTTTTCTGTCACTTTCAGGGAGGTTTAAAATGTAAGTAAGTTATGCGAAGTTATGTATGTAACTGTAACTTATCCAAATGTAAGTTATGTGAAGTTATGTACATGTATGTAAGTAAGTTAAATGCGAAGTCTTCAGAAGGTGAGAGTTGCATAGAAATAATCAACATCCAAATAAGTGAACAAATAAGTAATCAATAAACTGGCATTAGTGGCAAGTCCATTAAAAATAGTAATAATATCAAAAGTAATGAAATATGAGTGCTAAGCAACTACTCCTGGGCCGAGGCTTGTGATACAAATGTGTCGATGGTATTTTTTGTTCATGCGAGAGTAACGTAACGTTGAATATAAGTTCTGGGCTGCGTTATCATCTTTCCCCTGTTTAAACGGCTTTCAAAAGCCATTTCCAAAGCTCTTTAGCAATGGCTTCCAAAATAGTTGCGTTTATCAACTCTTCGCGAATACGGTAACTGGCCTGTCACCGCACAACTGCATTGCGCAATTCGACCTGAGGAGAAGAGGTCATATAAGGCGTGCGTGGTTCGTAACTGCAGTACAAAGCCGTTTCAAAACAGCTTTGCGTTTATCTCGCTTCAAAAGGCTTCTAGAAACAGGTTTCTGGAAACCTGTTTAGGAAACCTGTTTCGGAAAGCACAAATTTGCGGCTTTCAAAAAGCATGAAAAGGCTTTCCGAAAAGGCTTTCAAAACAGCTTTGCGTTTATCATCTCGTAAAAATTCCCTGAAAGCCGTTGGAAAACCTGTTTCTGCCGAGAAAAAGAGTTGATAAACGCACCCCTAGTCAAGTCAATGTAATGGGCCGCCGCACCCATCGTACCCACCCTGCTGACTGGTCGATGGTCGGTAAACAGTGCTATTGTATCATGTGTATTATTAGAAATACTTCCTCCGCTCCGCTCGCGTCTACGTCGGCATAAGGCTGGGCAGCACATCACACCAACCCAGCGTCTACCTCAGCCGTGCAAACAACACAGCGAGCGGTCAGCGGCGCGGGGGCGGCGGCTCAACTCGGTTCATAAAATTAAAAAGGCGTCATCATGCCACGGGAAAACTAAACATCTAGGGACTTCAAGTTTCACCTCATGGAAGTAAAAATTCTGGACAATTCATTAAGCCAGACATGCTAGTACCTGTTAAGAAGGGTATGTATAGAGTCTAGACTATCTGATATTTACGTATTCAGTATTTGGTTAGTCCGCCTTGCCTATCCCTTCATCCGCCGCAGCCTTCCTACTGTTACAGTACGTACAACAATGTCAATGACTTCGTCGATATCCTAATTCCTATTCATCATGGATGGACATGATGGTCTGTACTCACCGCATTGCCGTACCACATGACTGCGTTTCTGTAAATTTGCCAGATCTTTCAAAAAGGTACCAAGTCAGGTGAAACATACTTGGCCAAAACACGCAGCCTGCGAAAAAGTTTGGCATTATATACCAGGGAGTTTCGCCCGGAGCCTCCATGATGTTGAAGTCTTGTGTTCCTAGCTACACAAAACCCTATACTAGATCCTCGCGCGCAGCTCTTGAAATTTACGACACCGAGCTAGCTAGCTAGCTGCACAACGTGCAGTCAGTGTAGTGTGAGTGAGCGCATTCGGGATCAACACACGTACACAGCTAACTGTATGTGTACATGTCCATGTGCTGTTAATGTACGGGAAGGAAGCGTACAACTACTGTGCCTTGCATGCGCGCCAGCAGCTCGAGGTACAGTGTAGTAGGGCTTCCCAGAAGCTGTTCGGTGGTTGGCGAGGATGGATAGCTGAATGCACAGCACTAGTTAGCGCGCGCTCAGGTCATGCTCATGCGAACTCGAGTTCGGTGGTAAAGAGAAGAATCCGTGAGTGAAGCCAGAAGCACAAAAACGATGTCGATTGACCAGCTGCAGTATGGAAAATCCGTCAAAATTTGGGGTTTTGTTGTTGTTGCTTTTTTATGTGGGTGAAAACATTACGTCTATCATAATTTATTATAAAGCTTAGTTCCTGAAATGCCCGATTCTTGGAAAATTTTCAATTGTTTAATTATTCCTGAAACAGTTTTATAACAGAATTAAGCTTACAAACTATAAAATATACAAATAAAACAGGCAAAATGGTAGGCCTCTTTTAGAATTTGATATGCATATATCAAAATAGTGTACAATCATTTTTTTTTTACTGACAGCCACCAAGTTTACGTTTTATTCCTTTGTTTGTTAGTGTTTGTTTTTAATAGTTCATAATCTGATTCACACAGCCAATGCAGATTAAAGATAACCACAGTAAGATCTCATAAAATCTCAACCTCTCTTGTGTGTCACAGATCCTCATTTGCATACAATTCTGTTCCATTATTATGTTTTATTCACTTCCTAATTCTCTGACTATTTGTACTATAGTACCTGATTGGTTCTGTAACTATGAAACACCACCAGTCTGGTCCTAAACACTAGTGACTGCAGAAATAATGAAAACATAGGCTATGATCATGCTCCTGTGCTATATACTGCATCCACATGCTCGATGTTGAACTCCTATACTCCCTCAACATTAACATGCAAATTACTGGCAAAATATGCAATTTTTACAGTAATTTGAATGTTAATGAAATTGTGGGATGATATAGGATGTATACATGTATAGGCATTTTTATTAACTTCTTTTATCAAGCCCCTGCACTTTCTCACTATGGGATGAAATCCATGTTAATTATTTGTGTTTCTGTCTAGAAATTATACGAAGTATACCCATATCGAATAAAAAAAAAAAGTGATTATTTGGCAGCCATTCTGTTTGTGCAAAGTACATGGTCTTATACTAAGAATTTCTCCGGGAACCATTTTTTTTTTAAGTCCGCACAGGCCCACTCCGTACTCGTTAACTATATAGGAACAACATTCGCGTTGGTATTACTTAATGTTTTATAATGCCGTGAGGATGCAGGGGATAGTTTTGGGCTGCATCTCCCACAGAGATGTCTTTAATTGCACCATCTATATAGAGCAATGTCTATCATTCCCATGACATTTCATGAAAATAATTTGTCTTTACCAATGGAACGTGTACTTCCGATGCGACGTGTTCGTGTTACTCTTGTAAAATTGCCCAGTTTTGTAGAATAATCATTCTTCTATATTTCCATGAAATTTATGAAAACAAAACTGTCTTTATAATAATCACTGTATGACCTGACGACTTCAAAGGTATGCACACATACGGAAAATAAACTTGAAAATATTGTAAGCCTATAGGCTTTATATACTTGCGCTGTAAAATCCATGTTTTCAACGGACAATGAGGGTCTATATAGGCCTATAGGGTGACTTTGGACACCTCTCAAGGGGTTACATTTGAATGTTCACTATTCACTATTCAGTTCGGCAAAGCAATGCCTCCTTTACATATTTGATTGAATTACATCAAAATAAAAGTTCAAAAAACAAAAATCGCCGCTGTCACCTCTTTTAAATGCCACTTCATATGTTGCGTCACCTCAGTATATCTGTCACTCGAGATCTGTTCGAACTGGAAACTTTTACATTATTTTAGAACTGAAATTAAATGATCTGATGCACACCTTCGGATGGAATAATTATTGTCAATCCAGTCTATGAAAAGGGCTATAGATCGAGTTGAGGTCTGAGAGAGAGTGTGTTAGAAGGGCTCATTTCCCTATATCATTTTCGATTCGATATCGTGGCAGACATAGGTCGATAAATCTACTGCCGAAACTTTAATTCCTTGTCACAGTGCTTGTGTTCCCATGGATCATGATTTGCCTTAACATCTTGACAAAATAATGTGTTTCTCTGTAAAGTGAAGATGAAGATCAATCATTTTCAAAATTATTGCCTGGTTCAGAAGACATTGCAAATCGATCATAGGGCGATGTTATTTTTACTACGTAAATTCGTCTATATTTTCATTATAACAAAATCTCATTGACTTCCAGGGTTAGATGAGGTATTAATCTTTTCAGGATTATGATATCTCAATTCATTAATAACGCATTTAATAGTTCTTCACTTTTTATTCTTCTACTCATTATGCGCGGCAAGTCATTAATTTATTTCATTTTTTTTATTGATTTATTTCTAAGGCATATGTAGGCCTATTTGCTCTTTTGTTTGTCTTCCTATTTGATTATACTTATTACCGTAGTTGTATCTACGTATCTATTCATTTATTTCAATACATGTAGGCCTATTGTCTATCATTTCATTTACTAGTATGTGTTTTTACCTTTTCTGGTGATATGTAGGGGGCAGGCCTACCATCAACAATATGATGACATAAATAGGGTCGTTCATGTTGTAATTAGCCTACCCCAGTATTATACTATTAGCATTAATTTTTTGGGGGGAAATGTCAGCTTGCCAATTTGCAGCCTTGAATCACAGGGGTCCTACTAATTGACGCAAACTAATGCAAACTAATACAAACTAATGCAAACTAATGCAAACTAATGCAAACTGACGCAAACTAATACAAACTCAATGCAAACTCAATGCAAACTACTAATCAATGCAAACTAATGCAAAATACTAATTAATGCAAACTAATACAAACCATTAGCGGTGAAAATTAGGGTGAATTACAGTACCTGGACCTGGCTCTTCCGAGGCCACTCTCACGTCGTTAGTCCTCTCAAAACAAAAACTAGTATCGATCAAGTAAATCCATTCTATCGAAGAATGACTAACGCAACTGCTCAACAGTCAACACTAATTTGAAAAAAAAAAACATTTTATGAAAACATCATTAAATTCATATTTCTTGACTAAATAGATATCGTTTTGAATATATTTCGCTTTCAAAATTCAGAAAATGTAAAGCAGAATGATGCCCAGAAATACGGATATTAATGATCGATCATAAATGCCGAAATACTAATTGATGCAAACTCGACGCAAACTCCAAAACACAACGCTATCCTATGCGAAAACAACCTATATCGATTACAAATATCGGGAAATGACACCCCGAAATACTAATTAATGCAAACTCAACGCAAACTCAAAAACACAACGCTATCCTATGCGAAAACAACCTATATCGATTACAAATATCGGGAAATGACACCCCGAAATACTAATTAATGCAAACTCAACGCAAACTCCAAGACATAACGCTATTCTATGCAAAAACAACCTATATCGATTACAAATATCGGGAAATGACACCCCGAAATACTAATTAATGCAAACTCAACGCAAACTCAAAAACACAACGCTATCCTATGTGAAAACTTCCTATATCGATTACAAATATCGGAAAATGACATCCCGAAATAATACTTAATGCAAACTCCAAGTCACAACGTTTTCGAATGTGAAAACAATGTAAATTTATCATGAATATCGGAAATTGACACATCGAAACACTATAGTAATGCAAACTCCAAAACAAAAAGTTTTCCTACGTGAAAACTACCTAAATTAATTATAAATATCGGAAAATAACACCTTGACATAAAAAGAAAAAAAAAATTGTCTCACAGTATTCTATCACATTCCTGTATCAAATTTCACTCTTGCAGAAGCGCAAATTTATTTAACACCAGTTTGAATTGCAGTTTCAAGCAAAAGTGGGGGTAGTGATGTAGAAGAATTTTCATTCTCTATTTTAGAACTCTCGAATTATCAAGCAAGAACTTTATTTTGAGAAATACTCTCAACACTTAAATGATTCTCAGATAATTTTTTATGAAAATTCCGTTGTGTTAATCCCAAATTGCCAATTGTTTCTGGAAGATAATATAATCACATTCCTGGAAATTAAAGATTTTGTACCCACTGCAATAAGAATGATATTGGTGATGAATTTCATTACCTTTTCATTGCAGCCTCTTCAATGAACAGCAAAAGAAATACTTAATAAGATATCACAGGAAATACCCAAAATGAAGGTGGATCAATTATCTGATTGTGAAAAGAGGGCAGTCCTTTCTAGTTTAACCAAGTTTTACAATTGATAATGACATATGTAGGCCTACATGAGTATTTTTCGACCTTCTCTTAGTTACTTGTTTATGTCTTTTTACAGGCCGTGCTTTCTATATATTGAGTAATCTGCTGAACTTGTCTTCCCACTCTCCCCTCTTTCTCTTCCTTTCTCTTCTTGCTCTCGCATGCCCATATATTTCCTTCATTCTTTGTTCACTTATTGTCTGAATATATTTCTGTACTTTTTTAAACGTTTTTTATATTTTTTTGTTTTTATCAATGATATGTCACTCGTATTTCTTTTGTTAATTTGTCCAAGGAATTTGTCATCAGTTTTGTGTCCTTCTCACTGTTCCCTATTACTCTTTATTAATCCTCTCTCACTCTCTCATCTCTCTTCATATTTCCCTTCCTGTTTTGTTCACTATTATCAAACCGTGTATTTCTGTACATTCTTCTTTGTTTTTATTTTCATCAATCGCACTTCACTCCTATTTACCTTATCATACTTTAATTGTTTTGTATAAACTTAAAAGTTACTTGCAACTCTGTTTGGATTATTGAAAAAAAAAACCCGTGAAATATGACTTTTAATTGGACCCCGATAGCCAGAATATGGGTTGTTGAGTAAAATGAACTTTGAACTTTAGACTCAGTAATATCACAGTCCTGCAAACACGTCGTGAAAGGAAGGTGTCGATCGATTAACCCTATAAAGCCGAGGGGGGGGGGGGGCACATTGTGCCCCCTACCAGATTTCAATCGCCACTCCTTCGCCCTTAATCCAATTTCAACCAATTTTTGTGACTTTCCCTAAAATCTTATTCCAAACATTTTGATATATAATTTAGATATATCTGATATTGCTGGTTGCCATGGCAACCATAAATTGACAACCATATCAGTCAGATTTTGCGTATTTTTCTGTTCAAATTCCAATTAACAATATATTGTGTATGAAATGGGCGTTTCTTGGCTGAAATTTGCTGAAGAAGCAAAATGTGAAGCAATTATGGCCCTGAAATGTTTTTCCTATTATTTCCTTTGTTTTCATGTGACAATGGTATAAAACAATAGAAATAATAGAGATAATTGAAAACAACAGTATTTTCAAAAGATTGCCGTTCTATTTTGCATGATTTTGATTTCTTCACCCAAGTTATAACTCTAATATCATCTGTTTATCACATTATCAATCTGCAAACTTAAAAATCCAATATTATGGAAACATGAAATGTGATAACTACGCATATACCTATCCAAAACAATGCATCACAGGTCTCATAATGTATGTCTTTATGTTGTTATCAATAGCGCCCCCATGTGGTGACCCTGAGAAATTTCAACCATAACAAATAACGAGCTTCGACTTGCACATCATTTGTGGGAATATGAAAATGATTGATCCATCATTAAACACATACACTTGGGATAAAGAAGTTATACAGAAAAAGCATTTTTTTTTTAGCATATTTCCTATTTATTTCTTCATATTTTGGTGAATAGCTCCCTCTATGGGTGACCTTGAGAAAATCAAACGTGCAGTCATGTAGAGTATGAGATGCTCTACTTATGTGCCAAATATGACGATGAAACATTAAACAATAACAAAGTTATACAGGGGGGGGGGGGGGGCACAATGTCCCCCCCCCCCCCAAAAAAAAAAGGGTCAAAATAGCATGGGCTTTATATAGGGTTAACAGGTCGTCAATGCAAACTCCTGAGCGCATTTGATCGATTTTCTTTATAAAATCTGATTCCTACAAATTGCTGTCGATGACTGTACCGAAACCATGGAATAGTACATATGAGTGTATCTAAATTGATAATTGAGTTATATGTGTATGTTAATACTTTCATATTAAATGCTTGTTCACAACAACAGGTAAAACAAAATGCACCGTATCATATATTATTATTATTATTATTATTATTATTATTATTATTATTATTATTATTATTATTATTATTACTATTATTTATAATGCGCTTTTCCCACAAGGCCCAAAGCGCTTACAATCAATTCAAAACATGTACGACAGTATGTGTAATTGGATAAATGTTATATATACAGCTACGAACTAGTTGCTACTGAAAAGATGTGTTTTCAAGGCTTTTTTGAACACACTGACTGATGGAGACTGTATAACGGTAAGTGGTAAATTGTTCCAGTGCTTTGAAGCAGACACAGTAAATGTCCTTTCACCGGCTAAGGTGCGAGTAACAGAGTATGTGAGACGAAGCGGATCACTAGATGACCTCAAATTTCTAGTAGGTGTGTATAAAGTCAAACAGGCGTCTAAATATTTCGGAGCTTGATCGTTAAGGATTTTATAAACAAACAAAACTAATATAGTAACCAATTTATGAATAACTTAGTCTCATCGACAGTATGTCGGAAGGGGCGCAATTTCTTATGTTTATTTTATCGCTGCGGTGTGTCATGTCTGCGCCAATGTCAAAGGCAACAAAGTTCCACATATCAGTCTTAAGTATTGTTTCCTAACATATTGAATCTTTCAGTTGAACAAACAGGCGTCTAAATATTTCGGAGCTTGATCGTTAAGGATTTTATAAACAAACAAAACTAATATAGTAACCAATTTATGAATAACTTAGTCTCATCGACAGTATGTCGGAAGGGGCGCAATTTCTTATGTTTATTTTATCGCTGCGGTGTGTCATGTCTGCGCCAATGTCAAAGGCAACAAAGTTCCACATATCAGTCTTAAGTATTGTTTCCTAACATATTGAATCTTTCAGTTGAACGCAATGCGCGTAATATCATCAACATATACTTCAACGACAGTAGTCATTGTTATACATGATTATTTTTTATAGAAGTAGCCAACTAACCTACAAAATCCAACAATAGGCATATTGCCACAATATTTGATATTATGGTACTTGGTGTACAGGTGATAATAGAGCTCCCTGTTCGTCTTTAATTTACAGCTTCATCAATTAGTTCGCTGAATTGACTTTGTATTACTTCTATGTATGAAAAAGATATTTAGAAAAGGAATGGAATATGTTTGATAAAATTGGGGTAATCGGGAAAATAAAAAGCGGCAGGTATAATGGTACATTAAAGGCCTTTTACAGGTACATGTACTTAACTCAACTCTTTACTAAACAATGCTAAATTAGGTAAAAGAAGTCAGGTTATATTTGGAGGATTATGCTGGCCCATGTCCTTACGGGGATATTGGATTTCCATGGAAGTGAAATAAGTATTTGCGGCTATTTAGTCTATATATTCAATACTCACCTATACTGAATTATTCTCCATAGTATATATTTTGACGTTCGAAGTGTCTTCTTAACACCCTGTCATACACTGTAACAAAACTTGAATCATATTGACGGAATAAAGTATAAAAGTCTACATGACTTGAACAAAAAAAAAAAAAGAGAAAATACAAACAGCTGGACTCCTTTACATCTATTTTGAGAAAGTGAAAATAGTTACTCTGTTAAAAAGATCATTGCGCTAGTATCCTTCTTTTTCCAAATTCCTGCCCAGACTCTTTAACAACAACAATAACAACAACAACAACAACAACAACAAACAAATTACTTTATTCTAAGTTACTTTTATTCTCTGTGGCAACTTTATTTCCACTTTTCATCACAGGGATACATTTGTTGAAATTATGTTATATAAAAATTGACATTTTCCAGGAAAATTTTACCCCTAAATAATTTCGTAACACTTTGTTAAGGCAAAGGTAACGACCAATCGGGAACCCGAAGTACTAATTACTGAAAACCACAGTGTTATCTGATAGGAAAATGACATGAAGCTCGCCTATAGCACCTCCTTGATGGAGCGATATGAAGCAAAAATCTGTGTTAAAGAAACAACTCAAGTTTCCAGGAAGATAAATGTTTTAGTATGAAATAAAATTCCTTAATATACTCTTCATGCTACCCTTTATAATCTTATGTTACTATTCTGTATATCACTATAGTCTTTCTACGTCACAGTTTACGAGGCATGCGATTCGCTTTCATATCGATCTCATGTTTTTTTTATGTTCCCTTAGTTCTTTCATTGTTTTGATATACAGTATGAAATATTTGGCATATCCCATTATCATCTTACCGTGAGTAGTGTCAACGAAGCTTTGAATTTGATTAATAGTTCGGATTCGGAACTGGCAGACTGCATTAAATTCTTGACTACGTCTGGTCAAATTTCGAAATAAATTGTGTAAGTATGAATTATGTCTACCATTATCCTCCAGTATTTGGCACTGAAAATAAGCCAGGGCCATCGACTCTTTAATCAATATAGCCTATATAACGTTGACAACGTCAAGTGACATAGCCCTACAGGTATACATGCTATGACGCGCGCTACGTGGGACCACCTGCAAATTGCGTACGAAAAAAAACAACAACAACAACGAACAACAACAAATAATACCACCATAACTGACCCCCTCCATTTCCTGAATCATTGTGCAAACGATGATGACCCTGATGACTCAGTCAGGATGCATCTGTGGGCATACAGAGCGATGATCAGGGGCGTCGATCCTGGGGGGGGGGGGGGGGGAGGGGGAGGGTGTGCGAAGGGCCATTTGCCGTGCCCTCATGGAAATGTTGGGGGCAAACAACCAAACAATTCCCGAAATGAGGAAAAAAAATACATCTCGAACTTTCTTGATTGGAAATTGTCCAAAATAAATACCGCCAAAAATTCTTATGCACCAGATCGTTGAATTGCAATCATAGACATACAAAAGCTTCCCCACTGGGTCCCTTTCGACAGACTTTGTACACTTTTGAGATTGATGTATTTCCTGATGTTTTATTAAAAGTGTGCAGAAGATATTTCACTTACAAAAGTTTCCTCATAATAATGCAGAGGCGTCGATGGGGGGAGGGGGTGGTTCCCTCCCGTAAAAGTATTGGGGGCAAACATAATATTTTGCTCCTCCTCGTTATTCCGGAGATGTGGAAATTTTCTCTCTTTTTTTTTAAATAGAAAACTGTCTAAATATATTACCCCAAGATGGCAGAATTTCAATTTTGAAAAGACAAAACCTCCCTCGCGTTAGAGGGGAACAGTCCTACCCCCTTCCATACCCTCCTCATTCTGACCTTTGTACTTAATACACTTTTAGATTTCCAAATATTTCATCTAAAGTGTGCACCATGCAGGTCTGTCATTCGGTCAAAAAAATTCAAACGTTTCTTCTGGTGGGTGGGAGGAGATAAACTATGGGGTTCTTCCACCTCCACAGATTTAATTAGTACTCACTTTTGGGATTGGAATTTTCCCAGATTCCATCATGAACGTGTTTACGAGATATTTTCATTTTGATTTGAATAAACACAAAAGCTCCCTCGTATGCAGGGGTGTCGATCCTAGTAGGGCTATACAGGGGGCAAACATGTCATTTTGTCCCCAATATTTCCCGAAATGAGGAAGATTTTCCTGCTTTTTGATTGGAAACTGTCCAAATATTTAACCCATATTATGCACCTGGTCCTCGAATTTCAATATTGTCAAAATGCGAAATTTTCCTTGCGTCGGAGGGTGATACCCCTTTCCACACATTTCCCCATTTCGTCGCCTATTATATACTTAATACACTTTGGAAAGTTGGGCAAATGCAGAATATTTCATCACAAAGTGTGCATCAAATCTGTCACTTCAATTCTAATAAACTCAAATGTTCCCTCATCCTCTTTAAATTTACCCTTTCCTCACTCGGGTCCTATCCTTAGAATTAGATCTGGCATACTTTGGGGATTGACAATTTTCCGAACATGGCGCAAAAGTGTGCATCAGATCGTTCTATTTCAATTGTAAAAATGCAAAAAGTCCGTCGTGTGCAATGGGACTATCCTCTCCCACATAGTCACCTCCCCCCGTCAACTTCCATGCATATATTTGGTACTGAGATACCGCGATTTAGTCATTCATAATATATGTGAATATTTATTTTTCTTAGTTTTTTTGACAGGAAAATAATCCAAAAATTTCACCAAAAGTGAGCACCAGATCTCCGAATTTCAGCTCTGAAAAAGCATATCTTCCTCGTGTGGGAGTGGGCACAGTCACTCCCCCCCCCCCCCCATTCTTCTAATTCTAGTTTATATTTTACTATAGAATACTTACGCTTTTCACAAAAACAAAACTCGAATATCTCACCAAAAGTGTGCACCATATCTCTCAATTCCAGGTCTCCCTTGCGTGAGAAAGGACCTATCCCCCTTCACAGCACATTCTCGTGAATACAATCTAATGTTTCTTACTTTTGTGACAGAAGCAATATTTCACACACACACATACACACAAAATGTGTGCACCTAGATCTCTGAAGTAAAGGTCTGATATTGCAAAATCTCCCTCATGTTGGAGGGGGTAACTCCCTCCCTTATAGGGGCGTCGATCCTGGGGGCGCAGGGGGTAGTTACTCCCCCCCCCCCCCATAAAACATTGGAGGGGCAAACATATTATTTTGTCACATAATCAACCAACACTAGTTGTGACATTGAATGATACATACAGAAGATTAGTCCAAATTGAAATAACACATGTTCTTAAATCATCTGTCGTCAAACACAAAGACATACCTTAGCTTATTTTTTTTTTTTTTGGCAGACACACTCACACACACACACACACACTCAACCATCCATCTTAAGGGTACGGAGAAATAGAGATGAGAAAAAGAAAGGTAGAGGAAGAAATGAAGTCTAGTCAGTCATGGATACCTTCTGTCTAAATACACTCTGTTTATATAGAACTTTACACCTAGAAAATGAAGTGGTAGATTTAAGGTCACCATCAATAGAATTACATTTCTTGACACCTGTAAAATATATAGATTGCAATCCGCTTAGAGTTGAATAAGTCAAAGGTTTACGAAAATTATAGCGTTCCCGAATTGGATATGAATGGAGTGAGGAATTCATCGGGAACATGTATAAACATACATAAACAACAAAACATTCAGTTTGACCGGATCAAAAATTGGAAGCATCCGAAATTGCACAAAGAGTGGTGAACTTGTTAATATAATGACTATTGCTTATCATACGTAAAGCTCGTTTTTTAAGCATATTATAATCTGTGAATGTGTACCCTGTTTGTGTTCCCCCAATTCATTGCAATAATCAAGATGAGGTAAAATTATTGCATTATAAATTTTTACCAAGATATTAGAAAGTAATACACTTTGGCAGTTTGAGAAAAAAAAAGACTTAAAACTCTATCACGTCTGATTCTGCAGAAGAATATGATTGAATATTCCTTCTTGATTTAGGAGGTTTGGGTCCCCTAGGGACCCAAAGGGGAGCATGGTGCCAATTTGAACACATTGAGATTCTATCCCCTGGGAATGCTACTTGCCAAGTTTAGTGGATATCCAATATGTTATTATCAAGGACAACATGAAGATGTTAAAAGTTTAAGCAAGACGAACGCCGGACGAAGAGCGATCGCAATAGCTCACTTACTTGAGCCTTTGGCTCAGATAAGATAAAATGCAAAAGCTTCCTCGTATACGGGGGCCTCAATCTTAGAGGGGGGGGGGGGGAACATATCATTTTGTTCCCCTAATGATTCCCGCAATGGGGACAATTTCTTGCTTTTGATCGAAAACTGTCCAAATATTTCATCAAAGTGTGCACCAGATCGCTGAATTTCAATTCTGAAAATGCAAAATCTCTCTCGCCTGGTAGGGGGATACCCATCCAAAAATGTTTCATCTAAATCGAGGTTCCCACTGTCACTGTTGTGTGATCCATTGCGAACGACACGATTGGACATTCGTAACTGATCGTGGAAGTTTTGTTGAACTCGTCTGAAATACACGTTTGCATACGAGGTTATGCCAGTCAATACGTGTTGGTTCGCTTGGATGTGACATGGTCACGATCGGTCTATTTCAAGCTATACGATCTGTCACGATCTGGTCTCCCTTTCAAATACGACCAGATAGGATTGTCCCGATGGAGTCTACGATTGGTTTTGATCTTACATGATCATTACTATCAGGATCCCCGATCTGGTGCGTGCAGCTACGTTCTGATACGTTCCACATAGATGCCAAGTTCAAAAAATTTTTATGAGTGAGATTTTCATATTCATAAGTCGGCATTTTGGCGCGCGCGCATGTGCATGAGCGAGGGAGCGAAGCGACTGAGCGAGGAGAGGGTGCATGTATGAGGGGGGTGTCCACCCTCCCATGGTTGGGAGCCTTTTCAATTTTTAGCTCTTAATGGTACAAGTTGGTGCATATTAAATTAAGTGACTATTTTTTACTTATTTTGAAAGACAAAAGGGAAATATGCCTGCAATTGAACTCTTACCTTAATCCTTTAAGCTATGCTCCCACTGCGTGAGAAAAATGGGTGTCATGCGTGAGATCGTGAGACAGACCCTAAATGCTTGAGTCTCACTCACAATGCGTGAGACTTGGTAGCTCTGGTTCCAATACCAAGAGTCCCATGAAGGTGATTAATGAAGTTCTCATGCAGAGTTAATGATAAATCAGAGCAAGTGAAGGAAATATATTAGCATGGTATCTTGATCCAAAATCCGGCACATGTTGATTATGCGTTTTATGATTTTTTTTTTTTTTGGTTGCTGATTTAGGCCCCAATCTTGCTAGTAATGTACCAGTAACATCAGATAAAGAATTTCATTATTTTCTAATTGATCCAAATCCTCAATCTGTGTTTTTTATTCCCATCCAAGAATACGAAGTGAGGGACGTAGTTCACAAGTTAAAAACAAAAAAAGAGTGCTGGAAATGATGGCATTACGAATTTTTTATTGAAAAATACTATATCCACAATATTGTCTCCTTTATCATAATCATATATTAAATTTGTCCCTTGTTACTGACGTAGTGCCCAGTCAAATGAAAATTGCTAAAGCTGTTCCGGTTTATAAAAAAGGTAATAAAGAAGAAGTAAGTAATTATCGTCCAATTTCTCATTTGACCGCGATTTTCAAGATTCTCGAACATTTGATATATTCTCTTGTTATTAAGTTCTGAAACGAATGTAATACTTTTTGTGATTCTCAATTTGGATTTAGAACAAAAAACCACACTCTACTACTCACGCTGCATGTGCTTGCTTTTATCGATAAAATAACCCACGCTATTGACGACTCATCACATACAGCTGGTATATTCCCGGACCTGTCCAAGGCCTTTGACACTATCAATCACGATAGTTTGTTATATGAACTCTCGCATTATGGGATACGTGGAAAGGCGTTGGACTGGTTCAGGAGCTACCTAACCAACAGGAAACATTTTGTCAATATCAACGGCTCTATAGTTCAGTTTAAAAACACTATCTTGTGGGGTCCCTCAAGGATCCCTCTTAAGCCCACTTTTGTTTATTCTTTGTAGAAATGATTTCAAAAAAAAATCATGTAATGTTTTATCTTTTCTTCTTTTTGCCGATGATTCAAATATCTTTTTTTTTCACATCGAAACCCAACAGCCCATTTAGATGTAGTGATCAGAGAATAACGTCGGTTCAAATGTGGATTCAAGCAAACAAATTGTCTCTCAATGTAAACAAAACCGTTTGTATATATGTTATTTAGTAATTCTGTTACCCACTTGCCTGAGGATATAAAAATGAATAATGATTGTTTGATTCAAGTTGAATCGTTTAAATTTGTAGGTCTATGTATTGACCATGAATGAATATGGAAATATCACATAGATTATTTATCGAAGATGCTCTCAAGAAATACTGGGATTTTAAGTAAGCTAAAACATTTTTCCCAAGTATATTGTGAAAAACTTTTATTTAACGCTTATTTCATCCTATCTCAGTTACGGTATACTTGCCTGGGGAAACGGTGCAAAATCACACATTGATAACATTTTCAAAATACAAAAACGGGCTATTCGTTCAATCAATCTAGCCGATTTTTATTGCCACACGAATTATTTCTTCTTTGAAAACAGACTCCTTATGGTTGCTGCTTGCTTGCCTGACGTATTTACCATGGGCGTATGGGGGATGGGGGATATATCCCCCCCCCCCCCCCAAAAAAAAATGGAGGTGGGGGATGGCCTGTACAATCACCCCCCCCCCCCCCCCCGAAACTTGGAAACTAAAATGGAGGAAGCAGAAATGTGATTGTATCAATTTTGGTATATTGCATGCCGTTCTTACGGGGTCATCCCACTAGACCGACACCCATGAATCACACGGGGGCATCCCACGAGACCGACACCCACGAGTCATACGGTCCACGAGACCGACATCAATAATAGGTCCATGAATCATAGAGCCCACGAGTTATACGGCTTAGGAGTCATACAGCCCATGAGTTCGACACTACGCACAAAAGGCTCATGAGACCGACACTAAGCAAACATAGCCCACGAGACCGACACTAAGCAAAGAAAGCCCACGAGACCGACAGTAGGCAAAAACGGTTCACGAGATCGACACTAAGCTAAAAAGGCTCACGAGACCGACACTAAGCAAAGAAAGCCCACGAGACCGACAGTAGGCAAAGAAGGCCCACGAGACCGACAGGATAAACAGCGCCATCTACATGTCAATCACCTGTACAGGGTGTTCCATGAACGGAAAAATAACATACTGGCGGTTGTAATTTCGTCACGCTATCAATTGAAAGATGGTGACCATCTACATAATTATGAACGACATCAAACATGCATTTCTACATACTTGGGGGGTGGGGGTGGGCAAGTGTGTCAGGGAGTGACATTGTTATCAAGCAGAAAAATAGAATTGTGTTCTTCATGCTCCCCCACCCAAAAAAAAATAGAAGAATTAGTATTCTTCATCCCCCCCCCAAAAAAAAAAAGAGAATAAAAAAAAAACCCACACACAAATGAATTAAAAGAGGGCAAGAACGATGTATGGATTAATTTTAGAGCTTTGATAATGCCATCGTGCTATTTTAGTAGGCTTTCCCAGTTTTTAACTAGAAGATGGACAGGATATAATTTTTACCTCTTCTCTTTTCCGATTCACTAGTTACTTATTCTATTTTAGATATTCTACCCTCCTGCTTGGAAGTTTTGCAGTAAGATCTATTTGTACTTTTCTCTGTAACTATAATGTAATGCTACTGTTTAAAACGTTTTATATCGCAGGGATTCACCTCAATTTGTGGCTTGTGTTATTCTCCTCCAAAGAGTACATTTTTTCGTGAAATACAGTAGCTGTTTTCATGGATGCATCTAATTTTTTCCGAATCCCTTACGCCGCCTTAACAGACGATTACGTTATTTTTATTTTTAATTAATACTAATTCAACATCCTCGCAGGTTTACTGTCGAAAGATCTGTTACACACTTTTACTGTACTTTGTTCATTTTTTTCACAAACAAACACCCATGCAAACACAATTAAAGATCCTGATCATTTCGGGGTGGGGGGGGGGGGGGGGGGGGGGTTAGGGTGGGGGGGGGGGGTGGCAACTGATTGGGTAACAGGAGATGGCAACTCTTCTTTTCCATATCTCATATCTTCGTATGCTATTATCAGGACACCCTATACAATTTATTGGTCTATAGGTGGCGCTGTTCATCCTGTCGGTCTCGTGGGCCTTCTTTGCTTAGTGTCGGTCTCGTGGGCCTTCTTTGCTTAGTGTCGGTCTCGTGAGCCTTGTATGCGTAGCGTCGGTCTCGTGGACCTTTGATGTGTAGTGTCGGTCTCGTGGGCTTTGTTTGCTTACTGTCGGTCTCATGAGCCTTTTGTGCGTAGTGTCGGTCTCGTGAGCCGTATAACTCCTGGGCTTATTTTATTTGATGTCGAACTCGCGGGCTTTATTTACTCAGTGTCGAACTCGCGGGCTGTATAACTGGTGGGCTGTATGACTTGTGAGCAGTATGACTTGTGGGCTGTATGACTTGTGAGCTGTATAACTCGTGGGCTGTATGACTCGTGGGTGTCGGTCTCGTGACGTGCACCCACCCTGTTAATGGTGTCACTGTGGCACCTGTGAAAAATGCTTGTTCCCTAAATGGCGTTACCAGGACCGTCATGTTCTCTGAACGGCATATTTAGCTGTGGAGGCACATTTCCTATATGGACGTTAGAGTCGAACTTTCTTACACAAGTTCGAAAATAGCAAATTGATGCCAACCTGATGTTCTTACAAGTATTATGATATCACACAGAAATCATCTTTTAAGGAAAACAATCTGTCTGACATAAGTGTACCTCAGATATTACTTTTATTGTACCAGACAACAGTGAGTCTATTCTCTTTCTCTTTTTTATATCCATTCCTATGCATTCATACCGGCATATGCACCCAATCAATCGCAATATCAAACCAGGGAGCGTTTTATTGTTTTATTATTGCATTTCCATCATGAAGTACAGTATGCTTGTGTCCACGATGGCGTGTGTTGTACCATAGTCTCATTTCCCCTTTTTTGTTCTTTTTCTTTCTTTTTTTTTCTTTTTCTTCTTTTTTTTCCCTTCCTAAGTTAATTTCATGTCAGTTGACATTGGTTTCTTTGATTTTGTGTACGTATTTTTCGAGGGTCCCATACCCTACAATCTTTGCTTTTTAGTGGGACCCTCCATTTCCATTCCAATCTTTGTATTAGGTATTTATTATGTATATACCTTTTAGAAAGGAAATTCTGTTGTTACTTGTGACCACTTGTACGTTTTCTTTGAAATTGTTACAAACATGTTCTGTAAATGTATTGTATATATATATTTTTTCTGTTTATTCAATGGAAATGGAAATAAAATTGAATTGAATTGAACTGAATAAAAACTCTCTTAAACACGACAGATTTTATTCAAATTTATTTATTCATTTTTTTTTCCGTCGAGATGTTTTCATTGCAACTGATTGACAAATTGCCCTACATCGACGTAAATAAGCACTGAATTGATCAGTGTTTTAGTAGTAGCCATGATAAAAAAATCATGGGCGTACATACTCGAGCAGGATTCGAGCCCACGACCTCCTGATCACCGGACAGGCGTCATCTCCACTAGACCACCGAGCTTTCGCCCGACAGCAAGTGTTGGTTCTAATCCTTATAGCATGCAGCGGTTACTGCTTTTGTTATTCAAATTTATTTATTCATTTTTCCGTCGAGATGTTTTCATTGCAAACTGATTGACAAATTGCCCTACATCGACGTAAATAAGCACTGAATTGATCAGTGTTTTAGTAGTAGCCATGATAAAAAAATCATGGGCGTACATACTCGAGCAGGATTCGAACCCACGACCTCCTGATCACCGGACAGGCGTCATCTCCACTAGACCACCGAGCTTTCGCCCGACAGCAAGTGTTGGTTCTAATCCTTATAGCATGCAGCGGTTACTGCTTTTGTTATTCAAATTTATTTATTCATTTTTCCGTCGAGATGTTTTCATTGCAAACTGATTGACAAATTGCCCTACATCGACGTAAATAAGCACTGAATTGATCAGTGTTTTAGTAGTAGCCATGATAAAAAAATCATGGGCGTACATACTCGAGCAGGATTCGAACCCACGACCTCCTGATCACCGGACAGGCGTCATCTCCACTAGACCACCGAGCTTTCGCCCGACAGCAAGTGTTGGTTCTAATCCTTATAGCATGCAGCGGGTACTGCTTTTGTTATTCAAATTTATTTATTCATTTTTCCGTCGAGGTGTTTTCATTGCAACTGATTGACAAATTGCCCTACATCGACGTAAATAAGCACTGAATTGATCAGTGTTTTAGTAGTAGCCATGATAAAAAAAAATCATGGGCGTACATACTCGAGCAGGATTCGAACCCACGACCTCCTGATCACCGGACAGGCGTCATCTCCACTAGACCACCGAGCTTTCGCCCGACAGCAAGTGTTGGTTCTAATCCTTATAGCATGCAGCGGGTACTGCTTTTGTTATTCAAATTTATTTATTCATTTTTCCGTCGAGATGTTTTCATTGCAACTGATTGACAAATTGCCCTACATCGACGTAAATAAGCACTGAATTGATCAGTGTTTTAGTAGTAGCCATGTTAAAAAAAATCATGGGCGTACATACTCGAGCAGGATTCGAACCCACGACCTCCTGATCACCGGACAGGCGTCATCTCCACTAGACCACCGAGCTTTCGCCCGACAGCAAGTGTTGGTTCTAATCCTTATAGCATGCAGCGGGTACTGCTTTTGTTATTCAAATTTATTTATTCATTTTTTCCGTCGAGATGTTTTCATTGCAACTGATTGACAAATTGTCCTACATCGACGTAAATAAGCACTGAATTGATCAGTGTTTTAGTAGTAGCCATGATAAAAAAATCATGGGCGTACATACTCGAGCAGGATTCGAACCCACGACCTCCTGATCACCGGACAGGCGTCATCTCCACTAGACCACCGAGCTTTCGCCCGACAGCAAGTGTTGGTTCTAATCCTTATAGCATGCAGCGGGTACTGCTTTTGTTATTCAAATTTATTTATTCATTTTTCCGTCGAGATGTTTTCATTGCAACTGATTGACAAATTGCCCTACATCGACGTAAATAAGCACTGAATTGATCAGTGTTTTAGTAGTAGTAGTAGTAGTGGAGATGACGCCTGTCCGGTGATCAGGAGGTCGTGGGTTCGAATCCTGCTCGAGTATGTACGCCCATGATTTTTTTATCATGGCTACTACTAAAACACTGATCAATTCAGTGCTTATTTACGTCGATGTAGGGCAATTTGTCAATCAGTTGCAACGACAGATTTTTTTTTTCTTTTTTCATCCAGATTAGGAGTGATCTTCATAATTATTATTCCATTGAATTTAAATCTGAATTATGAATATCTACTGTGATTGAGGATCCCTGAACTGCAACAGAGAAATAAAAACACTTCTCTTTTTAAAGGCAACGTCAAGGACGCTGGTAATATAGAGAGCAGCCCCCCTCCCCCCTTATTGCTAAACTATTAATATATTAGGTAGTAATAGGATCCTATTTTTTATATATGTATCTTTTTATTGCATTCCTTGCAGATGAAGATGAAAATAATAATCCAATAATCAAATCTTGAAAACTTTTTGAAAGGGCATTACCCATAATTCAAACTAGCTCTTTTGGCTGTCATTAAAGCAAATGCAAATATATTGAATTCCGCAAATATGACCAGTCGGTGAGGACATTTGTTCTTAGCGCCTGTAATGTAAAAATGATCAATGGAATGACTGTGACATGAAGTATGATATTTCATAGCTTTGGACAGACCCTCACTAAAAAGCTTGTGTAGCCATTCCAGGCCATAATTGAAATGATGCAGAAAAAAAAAAATACCGTAAGTAATCATTAAAAATGAAATTGAAGGGTTACTATGAAAGTCTTCAAATTTAATTGTGAAATAAGGATCTGAGTAAGAATCCTTAAACCTAATTACTCTCAGAAAGGGGTTCTTATTATAATTCATGAGTGTATACCTAGTGATTGAAATCTTAACACGAAAGCAGATATATTGATGTTACTCGTGAGAAAGCCCACCTCTCCCTCTCTCACAGCCCTCAACAACTGCAATTCTATTAGCAGGGCTGGCATTCCTCCTATATTGACTATAGGCAAGCCATTTTCTAAATTACCTATTGTTAATATAATGGTTTGACCCCAAATGACCTTTAGGGGGACGTGGTAAGGAAAAGTTGATATCAGACCATAAAAATAACTTCAGAATCGAATTCCTTGACCTACAAAACCTCTAGAGCTGACTTTTCAAATTATTGTAACACTTTAAAGGCTTGTTGTTATACTGGCCTTTAAACGTAGGTGGCAGCCATAATGGATTTTGCAAATATGCCGCCCAGGGCGGTGTTTCATAAAGCTGTTCGTAAAGTTACGAACGACTTACGAGCGACTGGTGATCAGTTCTGATGTGCTAAACTTATCAGAATATCCACAATTCAGCACAAGAACTGATCACCAGTCGCTCGTAAGTCGTTCGTAACTTTACGAACAGCTTTATGAAACACCCCCCCCCCCCCCCTGGAGGGCGCCTTTCACGAGAAATACGCCTCCTTTTTTCAGCCGTCGACAACTGCAATTCTATTACTAAGGCTGGCATTCCTGGAATATTGACCCCGGGCAAGCCATTTTTTTCAATAAACTGTTATGAATACAATGGCTTGACCCCTATATGACCTTAAGGTGACCTTATAAGGAAAAATTGACTTCAGACCATGAAAACAACTTCAGATTCGAATTCCTTGACCCAGAAAACCTCTTAACCTGATTTTTCAAATGATTGTAACCCTTCTATGTTTTTAAATGCAAGTGACCTTTAAACCAATATGGCGGCCATATTGGATTTTGCCAATATGGCCGCCCCAGAGGGCGCCCTTATTGGCGCCCATCAAAAATCGAAATAGTATGGTTTGGGCTAAATGTGTGCCAAATTTTGGTGCTTTTGGAAAAATTTGAACCAAAAATCCCTCGCGCCCCCACTAATCGTGGGACGCACAAGAACATGCATCATGTTATTTCACAATGTTCTCACCATGGCAGGGGGAATCCCCCCCCCCCCCGCTCGCTCCGCTCGTTCGAGCTCGGTCGCGTTCATGATATTCGGTGTAATAATTAATACAAGATGTCCATTTAAATGATACCATTTTATTGCCAAATTGTTTAATAATAATCAACATCAAAATATATTACTACCTTAAACAAGTGGGACTGTTTCAATTCGACAAAACGTGCAAAAACATGCATGAAATTGCACCATGTACAACATCAAAATGAAAGGTTCGCGCCATGGTAGGGGGAATCCCCCCCCCCCCGCACCATCCTCCCCCCCCCCCCCCCCCCCCGCTTGCTCCGTTCGCTCGGGTTCGGTCGCTTCGCTCCCTCGCATCTACCCCCCCCCCCCCACCCTCCCGCCAGGATCAAATCCTGGCTTCACCGGTTATAGGCCCAACTATGCCAAGGGCCCAAGTAGGCCTACACAGTGATGTCGCACATGCGGAGCAAGAGCTGAGATACCACGGTTAAGTCATTCAATGATCTATGAATATTTCTTTATCTTATTTGTTTTTTGATAGGAAAAATCCAAAATTTCACCAAAAGTTTGCACCAGATTGCCGAATTTCAAGTCTGAAAATGCAAAATTTTCCTCGTGTCGGAGGGGGGTATCCCCCTCCCACACACTCCCCCCGCTCCGTTGCTCGGCTCCCTTGGACAGACATTCCAACTCCAAGTTGCTCCCTCACCAAGCATCATTAAAATGGAACGATGCCCCTGGAGATGATGGCTTTATTGACTTAAATCAAGAAAATTGAAAAATACAATAGCTACGTGAAAACATCTACTGCATTATTACATACAAAGAAATGGAGATCCATCTTACCATTCTATTGATTTTATTTGGGCATTATTCAGGGCGAAGCTACGTTTTTGAAAAGGGGGGGGGGGGGTGTCAAAATCGCCTGTCAGTCAAGAAGAAATAAAATCAAAAGACAAATAGAAACAGCAACAAAATAGTCTTACTATCTTTAAGGTCTAATTTTCCGCCGAAAGTCGGCTGACAAGCAATAAAAAAGCAAACATACTGCATGAACAAAAAGTCGTCACACTTTTGCTGCCACTTAATTCCCTCCAACTTTATATTTCATGCAAAAGAGTGGGGGATGCAAACATTTGTTCCCTTTAAAGTGTGCGTGTGTGTGTGTGGGGGGGGGGCATGCAGCCCCCACCAAGCTTCTCTCTCTCTCCCCCCCCCCCCCCCCCCCCCCATCCCCCACAAGGCTGCGCCGGTCCGGTTATGGCCTTGTCAATTGTATTCGTGGTGATGATGACTATCGCCGACCATCCTCCCTACTCCTCAGTACGGATTTACGTCGTTGGTATAAATCCATGTGTTTCAGAAAAAAAAAAAAAACTATGCAGTTTATGCTTACCCCACAAGACAAAGAGACTAATTTCACCTTCCACGTACTCGCACACTCCTTTACAGTCAAAAATACTGTATTGTTTTTACCGGACCCAAATTCTGGAATGCTCTTCCCGCAAATGTTCTAATATGTTTACATTTAAACAAAAATTAAGATCAATGTTACTTAATGAATATAACTTGCCTGATTAGAATTTTTTAATATGCTATCTGCAGTATCCTCATTCAATGTATGACGCATCAACCTGCAGTGTGTGATCGATTTACCTCTGGTTTATTATATCCCATTATATAATCCCTACATCAGTATTTACATTTTGAAGTCGTTATGGACTTGATTCTAGATATGTGCTCGTATACTTGTGTATCTATATGCTATGTTTTCACTGAGTTCTTATTCTGTGGTTTCTTGTTTTTCCTTTTTCTTTTTCCTCCTCTTTTCTTTCTTCTTCCCTTTGTACCTTGATATAAATATTTTAGCTTCCATATAGTTTCGTCATTATTACTGTGTGTCCTATCTCCATTGATTGCATAGCAAATTTACATTGGTAATTTTTTCCTGGAACCTGCGCTTACAAACTTTGCTTTTGCGGTTCCATCATATTTCACACGTTATAGACAATTGTCTTATGTACATGCTGACACAGTTTCTATTCATGACCCGACTTATATCATATTTTGTATCTTGCATGTTTGTATTCTTTTTGCGATGTATCTTGATGTCAAGTGAAATATGAAAATAAACGTGCTGGAACTGTTCACTGTTTCTCGAGTGTAAGACCAGTGCCGTTTCAGTTATTCAATTCAAGTATTCAATTCAATACGAATACCGCGAACCAATGCGGGCTGTTGAGATAAGATACAATATCTTTCACAATCAGGATCGGGATTGGACCCGAATGGGAAAATTATAGTTCAGCTGACAATTGATTTTATTGTTTCGTTAACTTCTGCAGAGCGATTATAGGCCTACTATCCACAACCATCGATGATAGCTAAGGGTTGGCAGGTTTATAGGATGATGACAACGTGACCTGTGCAGTATTGCGAATGACGATTACGTTATCATCAGAGAGAAAGTATCACCTAGGTCAGCCACAACTTCAGATTGGCCCTCCATTCATTCAACCTAAAGAAATTACTAGATTATTGAATCGACATGCTCGGCCTTCCCCTCCCCTTCCCCCCCCCCCCCCCAAAAAAAAAAAGAAAGATTAAGACAAATGCTTTCGCCTTCCTTTGAAATACATGAAGAAAATATGATGAAATGGGAGATAAAAAAAAGAGGATGGAATCTTTTTGAATGCTAACATGATATACGCTCAATATAAAAAAGTTGGCCGAACTGATAGTACTGCTTATATGTTTGAATTCATATCTGCATAGTATGTATCTTATGCCTTTTTATTTTAAAATGTCGTTATCTCATGGGGTATTGAAAGTTTGGTAGGTTTGGCTTGATTTATTGTTTTATTTAACAGTATTTAACAAAACCGATATACACACTCCCCTAAAATAATCTCACTTAACGAAAAAAATAAGTTTTAAGCAAAATCAATTCGCAGGGATATTGCTACAATTATTGACAAACTTCTATGTGGAAAATAATGAAAGTGATCTTTATAGTCATGTAGGAGTGACAATGGTCACTTTTCAAAAGTCACAAAGGTTACTTTTGTGGGGTATATGTGAAACATTCTGCTTCCGGTGAATGTTTTAGAGGTGTTGTTATTTCATGATTCATTGTACCACCACTCCCTTATTCAATATCAAGAGTATAGTTTTGCAGTTTTTACTCCATCTTTAAAGTTTACATGCTTACTCAATGAAGACACAACTACTCTTTCTTATTCTAACTCGACATGGGTTGCTAGATCTTGGCTGCATTATCTGACAACAATCCTAAACTAAATGGATTTTGCAGTTTAATGAGAGTTGACACAGCTATTTTCCTCACAAAAAACAAAACATGAAAAGCGTCACAGTTGATGTGAAGGGGTCGAAGTGATGGATGATGAAACAGCAACAGCGATTAATCATTATCCAATACACAAGAAACAGCATACGTGACACCCCCCCCCCGAAAAAAAATAAGACCGTAATATACTTTTAAAAAGTAACCAAATTTGCCTCTGATGTGTGCTCACTCATCCACGATTCAGGAAATCATTCTCATTTTTGTACTGACGTTAGTCAATACGTGCAGACATAACATTGCCATTTTATTTTTGCTCCTTTTTATTTTCGTTAAAAAAAAAATATCCCAAATTTTATTACGGGGAACTATTGTGTGTGTGTGTGTCTGTCTGTCTGTCTGTCTGTGTAATGGTAATATGATAATACTGATATTATCTCATAAAAATATCTAATTATTTATGATAGAACTTCATTTCATGAAATTATAAACAAATAGATGTTATACCTTACGAATAATGCTAATAAAATGCATATACACAATTATACAATGTACCATTTGGAAATGATCATCTAAAGATGCAGGCTACCACCTCGCGGAATACAAAATATATACGATCTGGCAGTAAAATAATGGCAAATGTCTATATATAAATATAAATAAGTAAATATATATATATATATATATATATATATATATATATATAGTGAAAACTTTGAGCAAAGAAAATGGGCTTTCATCGGGATTCGAACCCGAGACCTCCGGATTACTAGACCGGTGCTCTACAGACTGAGCTGTTGAAAGCCTTAGTTCGGTGTTCGTCCCAAACCCTTAATTCTCTTTGCTCGTGTGGTCAGAAGCTTTTTTTTTTTTTTTTTTTTTTTTGGGGGGGGGGGGGGGGGCTATTTGTTTCGGGTCAGTTTTCCCTTCCTTGTTTCAATAGATATGTCATAAGGTGCGAAAATTATATATATATATCTTATATATATATATATATATATATATATATATATATATATGAAGGATTTACAATTGCCAATTTTCGCACCTTATGACATTCTTTCCCTTTATAATAGAACACACCAGGATGATCTAAGAAACCAGATTCTTTCATGTCATCTCAAAGCCTGGTAAATTTCCTTTCAGGAAATGTATGGTTTGGTGCCTGTTGGGTGACTTTTGACTGATATTTTGCATTTGACAAGGACTTAAAACGTAAAAATAAGGTAAAAACGCTATTTTCACAATAATTTTTGTTTTTCAAAACAATTATGTGCCTTTTGTATGGTACGTGGCATCTAATATCTGACCGTGTTCTGGATCTGACATATCATGGGTATTTACCACAAAACTATAAAAACTTTATGAGCACGTATGAAATTACAGAGAACAATTGAAATATCAATGCCCTAAATTGACGAACGTCCGTGATCGCGGCTTTTATTTCTATAGCTGCTGCAAATTCCACTTTGTTGTCCCAACTGTATACGAAAATTTGGTGTTTCACCTAATGTACATATCCTGCAAAAATTGTACGTCTACTGACTGTACATGGGACGTAACATTCTTTTATGCAAGATTATACTCAGTTTTCGTCACGGAAGTGCGTCCGCTATTTATGCCTACTAATAGAGATCGTATCAGAACATTAAATGTTATTGGCGATATTGTTCTGAGTCGTAATCAACTAAGATCTAGCCACACGATAATATGTATGTTTGAGTTTCTGTCCATCCCTTGTCAAATGCGAACCGAAATGACATTTTTAGCCTAACCTCCGAGAAAAAACAGAACGTCCGTGATTATTAAACCTATTAAGCCCAAGCTATTTTGACCCCTCGCAGGCCGAAGGGGGGGGGGGGGGGGGCACATTGTGCCCCCCCCCCCCTATATAACTTTTTTATTATTTGATGTATCATCGTCATATTTGGCACGTGGGTAGAGTAACTCATACTCAACATGACCGTACATTTGAATTTTCACAAGGTCACCCATGGAGGGCGCTATTTCCGAAATATAAAGAAATACATAGGAAATATGCTAAAAACATGATTTTCTGTATAATTTCTTTATCCCCATTGTATATGTCTTATTATAGACCAATCATTTTCATATTTGCCACAAATGATAAGCAAGTGGAATTTTGTTATTTTTATGTTTGAAATTTTTCAAGGTCACCACATGGGGGCGCTATTCATATCAACATAGTGATACATTATGAGACTAAATGTTTGGGATGGGTACATGTATAGTTATGGCATTTCATATTTGCATAATACTGGAATTTTGAGATTGCAAATTGATAATATGATAAACTAATGATATACTCAGTAAGAGGCATAACTTGGGTGAAGGAATCAAAATAACTCAAAATATAAGGGAAACCTTCAGAAAATATTATTGTTCAGGTATCTCTATTATATCTATTGTTTTATGCCTTTGTCACATAAAAACAAAGGAAATAATAAGAAAAACGTTCCAGGACCATAATTACTTCAAATTTTGCTCCTTCAACAAATTTCAGCCAAGAAACACCCATTTCATACACTGTAATGCTATTAAATGAAATGGGAACAGAAAAAAGATGCAAAATCTGACTGACATGGTTGTCAGCTTATAAATGCCATGGCAACCAGCAACATCAAATATAGCTAAATTATGTATCAACATGTTTGCAATAAGATTTTAGGAAAGTCACCAAATTTGGTTGAAATCAGATTAAGGGCGAAGGAGTGGCAAACGAAAATCTGGTAGGGGGCACAATGTGCCCCCCTTGGGCTTTATAGGGTTAAAACGTTATTGAGTGGGGCACCATCTTGCTTTGATAGCGAAGGTATGCATTTTACCTTTGGCTCTCTAGCCGAGGAGCTGCATGTCATGTTTAGAGCGGACTGGGGCTCGTCTGCAGTTTTTGGAACATAACGATTCACCGAAAACCAATTTTCTCTGAAAATTCACCCTCTAATCCCTCTCTGAGCAATATAAATGCTGAAAGAGTGTCAAATTTCTTATAATTTGCATTGACAACACCTTTTCAATTTTTTGAAAGAGTTAGGAAGGCCACGTACTCTCCGTCGATTAGTTACCCGTCCTGGAACATGACCCTGTGTAGTAGTATACAAAACGAACGTCCGTGACAATAATCAGCGAACGTTCGTGACGAATGCAATCCGACCGATAGGGATAACTTGTTTCGAAAGTGTCCTTATATTCTTTAAATCTTTTAGCTCCAATAGCGACAAATAAAGTTTTACAAAATAAGCAATGAGCTTAGAGCAGTAGTTTCAGAATTTTAAAGGCGGTATTTGATCGTGATGAACAGGCAGCTAAGAATTTACTCGCAAATTTATGCTTGTTTTTCCTCTAATTACATAAAAACAAGGAAAATGGAATTTTGCGTGATCTGTAATTTCTGTGCATTTAAATTTCTTTCTGATGAGGTTTTGGAGACAATTTGCACTGTTATAGGTTCTGAAAATTTCGCTCACGGACGTTCGGTCGGAGAAAGGAAATTTCTGATAATTACAAATATATCACTGTATACATTAAGTTAATGTTACTTGAAAATATTACCAAATCACTGAGTTTCTCATAACCAAAAGTGAATAACGTTCAGCATTCGATTTACCTGTAATAACAAAAGGAAAACGTTTTGCTCACGGATGTTCGTTGGTAGAATAAGTCCATGGATTACATAGTAGGAGATAGAAGAACAGTGCCACTTTTTAGTGACAGATGCTCCTCGTGTATATCTTTTGAGTAAGGTAGCTGCCATCCAGTTTGGGTCTCCATCACGGACGTTCGCTGTTATTGTCATAATATTTTATGCCTTGATACATTCTCATTTTTCTCTTCACAACGATTTTTCTCTCATTCCCTAGTAGCCTGAACATGCTGCGACCAAACAGAAAAGTGCTCCGTAGTAACATTCAGAATATATTGACACAAAAAGGATGAAATGAAGGAAGAAGTCTGTAATGGGCATGATTGTGTCAAGAAGAAACGTACAAGTTTCAAAAGGACGTGGAAGCAGCTGAATGAAAATGAGAAGAAACAGAGAAGGGATCGAGCTCCAACACACACAGAAAAGAATTGCCCGTGCAGTCCCGTTATACCAAATTCCTCTGGAGGAGCTTTTTTGTTTGTTTGTTTGTTTGTTTATTTTTTGTTCATCGAAATGTCGTCATAAGCGAACAAAAATAATGCATTATACGATTTATTGTCTGATGAAAACACGCAAATTTTCCGTTTATGATGACATGGTGTTTTTTTATACTCGTCAATGAAAAGCAATGTTACTTTGCAATTCTGTCCGAGATGGTTTTTTTTTTTACCTTTAAGAGACAGAGAGATCTTCAAGTTGTTTGTGCTTTTGTGCTTACTTTGAAAACACATTTTAAAAAAGTGATGATTTCATAACAGGATTACACTCTTCAAAGGAAAAGGGTTAATCAACATCTAAAAGGGGCGAGGAGTGACAGCGTTTTTGAAATGTTGTATTCACCCTTTTATCCAGCTGAATCCAACAGTTAGATGTGCTAGATACAGCAAGAAAAGGGGTGAATACAACAAACGCTGTCACTCCTCGCCCCTTTTAAAACGCTGATTTACCCTTTTCTTTTTAAGAGTGTAAGGTCGCACTTTGATGCGTTCGCTCTTTTCAAAGACTCGTTACTCCGAATGTCCGAGTGAATCTTAACGTCACTCCAAAATGAGTGAAAATGTTCATTTTCACTCAAAATTCACTCCATTTTCACTCAAAATTCACTCTTTTTTGTATTCACTCCTTTAAGAGTGAATATTTTTACTCGATTTTTTTTTTTTTTAGAGAGTAGTTATTTCAGGATTTTTCTTATTAAAAATGTTCTTATTCCGAAAGTTTGTTAATCCGAAAATGAATTATTAAGATTCACTATCCTTTAGGTCCGCATTCTTCTAAAAGTGGAATGGGCCTTATTTTAGTTTAGGTGAAAGCGATTATTATGAGGTTTTGAAATCTGGGGGATTTGTTTGTTAGTTTGATTCTCCACATTTGGATAAACGAACCAGATTTTTCATGTTCCAATTAACAATCCTTTCGATTAACCTTCGGAGATTCCTATGATTTACCGAATAATATAGCTTCATAACTATACGAACCTTAACCAATTTTCGGATTGACAAACCGTATGAATAGCGATCCTCCGAAATGACGCGCTTATACAAAATGTTTGTTCAATATAACGAACAATATTGTATAATATCGGAGTCGCAAACATCCATCCAAGTTATATGGACTTACTGTGTCTTGTTATGACGATGACGAAACTTCGGAGTATCGGACCGTATATCATTTCTGAATAAATATATATCGTATTCGATAACGGAGCACATTTCTTTTGTTTTTCTATGTCAATTCTTAATTGTCATATTTTGCTGTGACCATGTTCGTTATAAGCAAATTTTGCATTGTAGACCATAGATAACAAATTTAGGAGCTAAATCTTTACTTCATGACTCAAATTTATTTTATTCGCGGATGACTCAAATTTATTTTTTTCGCACAATAATCCTCTTACTCTTGTAAATACAATAAACTCTGAATTAGAAAAAGTCGCCGAATGGATAAAGGCAAATAAATTATCTCTCAATCTTCAAAAAACAAAATATATGTTTTTTAGCAACTGTATAGAGAAACCACCTGTTGACATTGTTTTTGATGGGACTCCACTGGAAATTGTTTCCCATATTAAATTTCTGGGAATAACAGTTGATAATAAGCTTTCATGGAAATTCCATATTGATAGTATAATATACTATCAATTTAACCTTGTTGATTATACCAATATTTCGTGAAATAATTTTACATATTATGTAAAATTATTTCACGAAATATTGGTATAATCAACAAGGTTAAATTTTGTCTTCCTTTGTCGTCCCTTATTACATTATATTCATCTCTCATATTGCCATACTTAAATTATGGTATTCTTGCTTGGGGAAACACATATCAAACATTCTTAGATAAATTACTTTTATTACAAAAGAAGTCACTACGTATTACATTTCATACTGCATTTCTGTCTCATACTGACCCGTTATTTTTTTAAAACAAAATATTGAAAATCAAGGATTTGTATCTGTATAACCTAGGACAATTTATGTTTAATTATGATAAAAAAAATCTTCCAAATATATTTGAAACAATGTTTCCAAGAAATCAGTCCGTCCACAATTACCCAACAAGGCGTTCGAATGAGTTTCATTTGCCCTTTTTCAGAACTCTTCTGGCTCAGAACACCTTTATTTATGATGGGCCAAAGTTTTGGAACTCACTTCCTAATGATATTGTAACAGTACGAACTTTGAATTCTTTCAAGAATAAATTGAAATTATTTTTATTGAAATCTTATAACATATTACCGAACTAGGTTTGTTTCATTAACTCAATTAAGTTATCACTTATTTTTATGCATTAATCATTACACATCAATTATTTTCTATCATGAGAGTAAAATAATCTGTCGAATATAAGTTCTCCTCAAATATGACAGTCATCGAACAATGCATCATTGTGTCTATTCTTTGCTTTTAATATGTCCGCGTTTTTGTAGTTTTTCTGGTATATGTACCCAATCCTTATATTCACAATATCATTCAAGGGTGCGTATTACTACTCCTATACATCCTGGAAATCTGTTTGCTTGTGTCCACGATGGCGTGTGTTGCAGTTTCATTTTTTTCCCATTTTTTTTTCGTTCTTTCCTGTTATTTCATTTCTTGTCAGTTGACATTGGTTTCTTTGATTTTGTTTCATATATTTGTTTGTAGTTTCATGAAGCCATTATTTGCTTTTTATGTATTTCCGAGGGTCCCATATCGTACAAGCTTGGCTTTTTAGTGGGACCCTCCATTTCCATTACCATTCGTGTAATATGCATATGTATATACCTTATAAATGCAATTGTATGTCGTTACTCATCATCACCAGTCCTGTATCTTGTTGATGTACGTTTATCGAAATTACTACAAATTTGTTTTGTTTATGCATTGAATATAATTTCTCATGTTTATTTAATGGAAATGAAAATAAAGTTGAACTTGAACTTGAACTTGAACACTTTCATGATTACAAAATTTTGATAAATTTATTCGTTCTTAAGGATGCACTACATCACTGAGATTACACGTACGTTTGTACGTTCATTTACGAGAGATGGAAAAAGTGTTTTCTTTCATTCTTCAGCAAGGAAAGATAAACAAACTTTTATAATTGAGAATCGGTAGTAATTATTTAGGACTTTGCAGAGGAGTTTGTTCTCGACATGAAATCGCTGTTTGTTGTGAGTATAGAATGCTTTTCCAACTCAAAAAAACTGCATTGTTCAATATCTTGTTTGCTCCGAACGTCCGTGAGCTATATGCGAACCTCCGTGATGAAAACTATGTTATATTTGTTGGGTTATAGAGACTGCCCAGATCAGATACATCTTTAAAAAGTATCATCATTTTTGTGTAAGGTTTAAAGTATGGGATAGTGAAATAAAAGGTCAAAATATTGAGTTTCTGTAAAATGCGCGTAAATTGGAGAAAGTATTGTGTGAATAGCGGAAGAGTAATATTTCAACAGAAATGACGTATTTGGTTAAATAATCAGTTGTCTACCATTACGTACAGGTTAAGAGTACAAGCTTAATATTCTGCCAACACATACACATGTACCATAAGATATTTGGTTACGATTTTGAACTGAATCAGATTGTTCCAAGCTATGTTAAATGGTATTCGAAATGTATGTGCAGTGCTATTCCTCACGGACGTTCGCTGCTGTGGACATGGTACTTCCGCGGTGAATAAAAAACTTGTTCCTCTGGGAAATTCCTAGTATAATTGGGTTCATATTAATGTTTGAATTATACTCTATCAGGTAAGATAAATTATTTGGAGGATTTCCTACTTTTTAAATTTTGCGTTGTTTTGGCTCAATTGTACATCGTTCAAAATTCTGACCCATATATATTATGTATATATACATACATTTTGACCGGTCGTAGGATATTTAGTAGTAGAGTGAAGCGTATCAATAATGGGAATTATTCGCTTCTCAAAAACAAGCGATGATTATTTTGATAGCCCAAGAAGGTAAAGATGTGTTGCAAAAAAAAAAAAAAAAAAAAAACGTTTATCGGCCCATTTCTTTGATGAAATTAATGTGGATTTTAAAATTCTTTCTGATACCCCGTCCAACCAGAGGCGGAATGAGCCGGAATGTCGTTGGAATGAAAATTCTTCCTGCATTCCTGCATATTCGAAGTGCATTCTAAAAATTTTGACGACATATTCTGAGTGTGTTCGGGCCCATTCGAATGTTTTACCCATGCCTAAAACATTCGAGGAGCATTTGAAATGGAAAGTATTGATCTGCATTTGAAGAGTATTCTAATTGGACTTTGATTGCACTCTGATTGCAGCTTAATAGGAAATATCATTTCCTCTCCTCTCCTCTTTCTACACATGTTCAGTTTGTTTTATCATATTTCCAGATGTTTGTACATGTGCGTTCACTTCATTTTTATATTTGACTGTATTGCGTGTCCCGTTGCTGATCAGCCACAATTTGTAATATCTATTTTTAAACAAATTGTTTTCTTATTGTTGGTGTTGTTACCGTTGTTGATGTTGTTCGTGTTTCATGGATTTTTACGAAAACAGAGCCCTGAGGAAGACCGGCAGTTAGTCTATTTTAAATCTGTGTGACTGTATGATATTATTTTATTTAAATACTTGATGTGTGCGATTACTTTATACTGTTTTGAAATGTAATATTTTATACTGTTTATATATTTCATGCTGATCAGGCTACTCTGGATAAAGAATTGCAATGAATAAATAAATAAATAAATAAAATTGCATCATAAATATTCCTACGGCATTCTAAATATTCCCATGGCAGTCTAACAGCATTTGAAGCAATCTTAACTTGAAACTGCAATTCAATCTGGTGTTAAATAGATTTGCGCTTCTGCAAGAGTGAAATTTGATACAGGAATGTGATAGAATACTGTGAGACCATTTTTTTCTTTTTTTATGTCGAGGTGTTATTTTCCGATATTTGTAATAAATTTAGGTAGTCTTCACGTAGGAAAACTTTTTGTTTTGGAGTTTGCATTACTGTAGTGTTTCGATGTGTCAATTTCCGATATTCGCAGTTCGTAGCTGTAACGTCTATCCAATTACACTTACTGTCGTACATGTTTTGAATTGATTGTAAGCGCTTTGGGCCTTGTGGGAAAAGCGCACTATAAATAATAGTGACAACAATAATAATAATAATAATAATGATAATAATAATAATAATACTAATAATATTCATGATCAATTTACATTGTTTTCACTTTGGAAAACGTTGTGACTTGGAGTTTGCGCGTTCGGGGTGTCATTTTCCGATATTTGTAATCGATATAGGTGGTTTTCACATAGGATAGCGTTGTGTTTTTGAGTTTGCGTTGAGTTTGCATTAATTAGTATTTCGGGGTGTCATTTCCCGATATTTGTAATCGATATAGGTTGTTTTCGCATAGGATAGCGTTGTGTTTTGGAGTTTGCGTCGAGTTTGCATCAATTAGTATTTCGGCATTCATGATCGATCATTAATATCTGAATTTCTGGGCATCATTCTGCTTTACATTTTCTGAATTTTGAAAGCGAAATATATTCAAAAAGATATCTATTTGGTCAAGAAATATGAATTTTATGATATTTTCATAAAATGTTTTTATTTTTTTCAAGTTAGTGTTGACTGTTGAGCAGTTGCGTTAGTCATTCTTCGATAGAATGGATTTACTTGATCGATACTAGTTTTTGTTTCGAGAGGACTAACGTGAGAGTGGCCTCGGAAGAGCCAGGTCCAGGTACTGTAATTCACCCTAATTTCACCGCTAATGGTTTGTATTAGTTTGCATTAATTAGTATTTGGCATTAGTTTGCATTGATTAGTAGTTTGCATTGAGTTTGCATTGAGTTTGCATTGAGTTTGTATTAGTTTGCGTTAGTTTGCATTAGTTTGTATTAGTTTGCATTAGTTTGCATTAGTTTGCGTCAATTAGTAGGACCGAATCACAGTAGTGAACTTTGACCGCTACCGGTCAAACCTGTTTTTTGTTATTGTTTTTTTTTTTTCTCTCTCTTTTATACAAGCTATGAGCGGATAACACGAATACTGCATCTCTTCTCGAACAGTGTTGTGGCAGATAAAACTAAGGTTGCTTGTAATTCATGTATCGGTGAGTGTTTATTAATGAAAAGTAAATCATTTGATGATTGAGAAGATATTGAGATTATTGATTGCGTTGACATCCGAGTATAAATACTATGACGTTATTCTATAACATCTTTTTGCGTAGGGCCTTTGACCGTGCGAATGTATGGATGTAGTCCCATGTATTGATATTGTGGCTGGGCATTTCTGCTATCACTTGTATGGTAGCGCTAGCCCTACTAGTACAAGTACTACATATTGACCACCCTTTTTGAAACCGACCGCATATACATTGGCGCACAGAGCGCTAAGTATGCACTTCACTGCGCGCAGAGCACATAAAAATGGATTGGCTTTGACCGTTGATGAGGATGGTGTGTGAAAACGCGAAAATTCAATGTTCATTAATGAATGGTTTTAAGTTTAATCAAGGACAAAATTTCGAATGAATATTTTCACCGAATCGTAATGTAATGTCTATGGAAGTTTCTAAAAAGCTTCGTACAACACGGTGTTCAATACAACTCGGTTTGCGTGCATTGTCAATGCAAAAACAGCGGTCGATGTCAATAAGGAGCTTTACCGCGGGGAGCTGAAACGTGGCCACGCAAGTTCGACGGCGATATTTTTGCACTGAAACTTCGAATCGAAAAGGGAACAACGGCATTTGATAGTGCTGGATTTTCTCAATCACGTAGCTCATAGGTCAAGTTTTTTACATGAATTTCAGTGTTAAATATTCTTATCAAGCAAATAAACATTAGGCGGTCGATGAGTAGTGTTAGGTCCAACCATACTAGCCCTCTGCACTGGCGCGGCGCCGGCTCGCTCGTCAGCTCGTATGTACTGTGTACTGTGGTACTGTGGGTGGCGTTGGCAGCATCGCCTATCAAACGTGTTCTTAGTCTTACTGGGCAGTTTAAGCATGTGAAGTTAGATAGAAGTGATTGAGTTTACATCATATAATCTATCTAGCTGGTGGATGGAGTAGCTCAGCTCAGCTTGATTCGTTTATTTTTTTACTTACATGTATGATACTCCTATCCTGACCTAGGCTTACTTGATAGAGAAATGATATCATCATGAATGAATTGTGTCTCGCCAACTCTCACTCTCGAGGGATGTCAGTCTCACTCTCATACAGTCTCAGTGAGAAAATTTGGATTGCCAACATCTGTTAAAAGTGTTACAATTGATGAAGCAAGCATAGCTTCACAGCACAGGTAGGCATGACACGGCTCAGAAAAGATAGCTGGTTGATCATACTCTTCTTCTAGCACCTTGACTATTGTCTAGAGATACCATCAAAGACACGTCACTTTTTTTTTTTTAGTCCATATAGACCCTAGAGTCTATTGGCCACATATACCAATAATAATACTAAAGCTGTGGTTAGAGCTGGTTGACAAGCTAATAGTGTACACAACTGTACACACTACAATACTGTTCTACTCTAGTCTAGTTCCTCATGCATTTTTCTATGGAGAACACCTGATACTTGTATCAAAAAGATTTTTTTTTTCTCTCTCTCTGTGCATTTACCATAAATATAATAGTAATACATGTATGAATGCTATGATTTTATTCAGTGCTCCAATGGTGCATGCATACCTTTAATTGCAGAGGACAAGCGGATTTTGCTGTAAAAGTGACTTTCTAGACATTTGCCCAAGGATACTTACCTCTGGCTAGTCTTCAACAGGTTACAGAAACGTGTATTGTCGATTGAAGATTTCCAGTCAATGCAGCTGACTTACACCTTCAACTCTTTGTCTTTACTTTTTGGACGCCATTATTGATATGTACACATTTTTTTTTTTTCATTTATTTTGCTAGCATTTTGCTCTTGGACTGTAAGTGTTTAACACTTCCATTGTAATACAGTGCACATACCATACACAATACGACATGCATATTGATGCTGGACTAAGCTTTGAAGTACTTCAAGACAAAAGAAATCTAACAAGAACAAATAAAATACCATTTCTTTAGAAATTGAATTGTGATGTTGATCTATTAAGTTTAACTCCATAATTTGCATTGGTTTTAAAGAGGACTGGATTTGTAGAAAGCGCACTTCACTCATGAAAATGCGGAGAACCAAGTCTTCGGCAGCGGGTGCCCATAATCCTGGGAAAGGGGACAAGCTTCACTCGGCCAGCTCATTGTCGCCAGACCAGCAGAGCACCGACTCCCCGGGCCAGACGTCCCAGTCAGATTGGACTGGGGGAAGTGGGGCAGAAGGTGAAGGCAAACCCATGGAGGAGGGCACAGAGGATGCTGCCAAGCAGAGCAGCATGAGTGGCAGCACATCATCCATCCAGGATATGCTAGCTGAACTTTATCGCCTCGTTAAGGACACCCATCAGGTTAGTACAGTTCTGTAGCATGCAGAGAAAATTGTATGTGCCACATGTGAAGAACGCGGTGAGGATTTTGGATGAAATACACCATTTCTTCACCATTTGATATAGAATTCTGTACATGACTATCCTTGTGTGATGTTTTACAGACAGACTGGTCTACAAAGTATTTCCTAATTTGCTAGTGAGAAAATTCTGCAAGGAGCAAATGTTTAAAATGGTGGCATTAACCCAAGCACAGAGAGACTTTTCAGAGGTATGACTGAAGACAATGAAACCATGTTTAGTTTTATATTCTGTGTGATCGTTACACTAATTTGAATAAGTCAAAGTACATTGCTTTCTTCAGGCATGCCATTTTTTTTTTTTTTTTTTTTTGGTCATGGTCTTATTTCAGATTCATCTTCCATGGCATTGTATCAGGGCTGGCCTTCATCCCCTTGGCTTTATGATATTGGAACTTCATAAATGTATTACAGGACACATCCACTTTCCGTGAACAGAGGGTTAATATTTGATCTTCAGACTTGAGATACGATGTCATATGCCATATGACCTATGAATGAGATGTGTATCTGTGAACTGTCTGTTTGTTGATGTGGAAACCTGCAGAATATTACAGGAATGTTGTCTCTCTTTTCTTATCATCTTCTTTTAGTGCAAAAATAAAAGTGATAGCAACCTCAGCAACATTTCAAAGATTCAGGAGAGAGTGCAACAAGAGCAGAAGATATCGTCGTACTACCGTGCAAAACTACGTAGCCTCTACCAGACAGCACTTACGGATGCTGAAACAGAAGCTGAGTAAGAACAATTCCAAGAACCGCATTTGACTCATGAGTCAGACTTTTGTTACACTGTAATGGATTGCCCAATGAAAGCACTAAAGGCCCAGAAGTTCCCTTATCTCAATCTGACAAAGTTTTTGGTGAGAAATTGCAATTAAACAATATGATCAAGCTATCTTAGTTGAGCACATCTGATTGGTGGAGACCTTACAGTCCTGATCAATTGTACTTGAAGTGTCTACCCAGTAAGACAGATTATAAGACTTTTTTTGTTGTTATAAAGTGTTCTATACCAGTATCTTGCATTTCACTGCATGCCCTAACCAATCCTATCCAACTTGCTCGTACATCTTCTCACCCATAGTGTGTCTGTTTGTTTTTCCCCAAGATGTCTTAGGAAATCGCTGGACAAGATTAATGCCATCAAAACGTTGCGAAATGAACAGCGTCTCCAGGCAAGGAACGCTGGCCATTATTCTGACACAGATGGACCTCGCAAGATCATGAGGCGTGGGGTCTTAATGAACATGTTGCAGCAGACTGCCATGACACTCCCTCTCTGGATAGGACGAACTGAAAATGAGTGAGTTAACTTGTATGATGTCAGATTTTCCAGTGTTTATGAACACTTTGTTAGCAGCTTAAATGGAATTCCAAAATCTAGGCATGTTAAGTGGTCTAAAATCTCATGAAGTGTCGCTTCCTTGCTTTCCTCCTCTGTATATCTGTTTCCTTTTTGTTTTTCTTCTCTTATTCATCTAAGAATGTTAGATTATTATTACACATCCACACCAGCAATTTGCAGTTTTCACAGTCTAATTATCCTAGATGTAATTTCAGACTTTTCTGTAGTGCCTTCGTAGCCCACTGAAAATAAAATGTATTTTACGTGGGCATCTGGAATTAAAGAGGTTGGTACCTGCTATCTATTTGTCTATATTTGGTAATCAACTTGGAACTTGCTATCACATTTTTGTGGCTGTCAGATAATGGAGGTATTGCTGCACTAGTCTGTGCCAATCTTGAAACTGCTGTATGAACTCATGTTGTTATTTTCTGCTCTGTGTCTTCTCAGAAAACCACCTCATTTATGTGGATCAGTTCCAGCAGAGTCAAGCTACGTATGTAAACCGGGAGATTACGTGGCGGCCAGAGTCCGAGGCAGCGATGGCGACGAGAACTGGATTCTGGCAGAAGTCATATCCTTCAACTCCAGCACTAACAAATATGAAGTGGACGACATTGATGAGGAGGGAAAAGAGTATGTTTGAACAGTTAATCATTATCTTGCGTAAGGCAGAGCTGAACTTTAAAAGTGTCTCTTTCTTTAACAGTGATGATCAGATCATGTTGGAGGTGTGCTTTAGTGGTGACTGTGCTAAGCCTCTTTTTAGAAGAGCCATTTTCAAAAAATTATAATTATTTTTTTTTTCCAGAGTAACTAAAACACAATATTGGGGAGATCAATGTGAATGTATGCATAATGTATGTTATCATTTCACGGCCTTGCTGAAAAGCCACTTAAAGCTAATAGCAAGCTCTTTTACCATGGTTATATAAATAAACTAAACTCAAGGTGACTCATCTTGACCATAGAAGAAGAAATGGTACAGTAATTTATACAAATCTAGTAGTGTAGTTATTGCAAAAGTCAGGGGTTAAATGGATTGTATAGTTTTGGTTGAGACTTAACTTCAGGTTTTTATTATTTTTGGTGAGATAAGGAGGAACCATTTATGAAATATGAAAGAGTATGTAATTCCATGAGGATTTCAACATTTATTTGATGAAAATTAGTTTTTAAAAGGCTGAGATATCCAAAGCAGAGTGATCCTGGAAAGTGTGGGACCCACATTTTATTACGATCGTTTTATTTTACTTTGTTTTTAGATGTTTCAGCTATTCCAAAGCCGATTTTCATCAAATAAACTTTGAATTCCTCTTCAAATGGTATGCTCTGTACTACTTCATAAGTGTTTTCTTGGTATCTCGCAAAAAAGTTGAAGCCCAATTTTCATCTCCACCAAAACTGTACCATCCCTTTAAGCCTTGGAGGTAAAAAAACCATGTGAAATTTTATGAACATTTCTCTAAAATGCTTGGGTGACATATGAAAAAGGAACAAGTGACAGAAAATGTAGAGGCAACCAAAAGTTTATCAGTGTAAGAAGTAGCTTTGTCATTGCAAATACAAGGGGTCCATCTGTCATTCAAATGCATGTGAATCTTAATGTAAGACTGGTTCATATCCCCCTCCCCCTTACCGTATCAGGGCAATTATCCCATGAGGGCAATAACCCCCAGCTGAATACTGGTTATTGATAAGGTTAATAAATATTAGGGTTAGGGTTGGGTTTTAGGGTTAGGGTTAGGATTAGGTTCAGGATTAGGAATAGGGTCAGGGAAGGGTCCAGGGTAATTGCCCAGGGGGTAATTGCCCTAGAACCCCTTGCAAATGGTAGAAAAATCTCTCTTATAATCATGATTGTAACCCCTTTTAGAAGAGTCCCTTTTAGGAGAATCATGATTGTAACCAGGTATTTCTTGCATCTGAAAGCAAATTATTGTAATCTTGATTCTAGAATCTTGATTTGGAAATTCGAGGTGTTTTCAATTCTTGGTGTGCAGTTCCTATCTGAAAGACTCGACCTTCAAAGAACTTAGTTTGACCCTTCATTCACTTCTTATCAGAGACCAGGCAAAATGTAATGTAATCAACCTGCACTGCACTTGATAGCATGCACTTCCTGAGTTTGATTGACAGGTCTAGAAGTGCATGCATTGTGCTTCCAAAACTTGAATCAAGATTACATTCAAGATTTATAAACATGATTACAGGAGAGTTATTTTCTATCATTTAGAAGAGCTTACATGTTTACATTCAAGCATCTAAATGCTGTGTAACTCAAATCAAGACTACAATCAACATTCATATCAAAAACAATAATTACAAGAGAAATTTTTCTTTTGTATGAAAGCGTTCTATGTTACTTTGATCTTTTTCCAGGAGACATCTTTTGTCGCGCCGGAGGATAGTTCCATTGCCGCTGATGAAAGCAAATCCAGAGAGCAACCCAGATGCTCTGTTCAAGAAAGGCACTGTAAGAATGGAATTTGGATCAGGGTTTGGGTTGCGATAGTACGTAGATGATTATACAACGTAATCTGTCACAGAGAAATGAGAGATACATTGTTCATGCGAAGGGCAGAAGTTGTAAAGGTGTATGCAGTACAGTGCAAAATCAGAACGTTTGATATTTCTGCAGACAAATCATTGTGTCAGCTGTATATTACGTACCATATGTGCATAAAATCTACGTCTGTCATTGCTGTGGTATGTTACTTGAGACTCAAATTACTTGTCAAATATGACAACGAAAACTTAACTCTTGACGCTTGTGAATCACAACTTACCGAGAATGGTATGATGTATAGCATTTTTTTTTTCCAGAATAGATTTTCCTAGCATGTAATTCTCTTTATCCATTCACATTTTTACAGCTTGTGATGGCGCTGTACCCCCAGACAACCTGTTTTTATCGTGCTCTCGTAGAACGGCCTCCAGAGGGGGTAAGAATACTTCACTCTTGACCCTGTATGTTTTCATTTGTGGTATATGCAGGCACACATGAATCGATCAGTCAGACAATTCCAATACAATGCAAGCATTTGAGGTCATTGCTCAGGCTTATTTTCACACCCCAGCAGTTGTTGACACACATGATACATATCATGACATCACAGTATACCAGCACCTTGCATAGTTTTTACTTGTACTATGTTTTTGTGCTTGAACTAACACAGAAACAAAAGCAAACATAATTATCACAGACAGACAGACAAGCACACACAGACCAAAAGTTAAGCAAACTGTCTCTTGCTGTCTACTATGACACAAAATAGGCTCTGCTACAATGCAGAGAAATGTAAACTTATGCAGTACAGTCAATGTCTGATCAAGCAGTGTACAGATTGTCTTGTCGGGGACTTATTTTGGTAAAAGTGATTTTTGGTGCTCAATGGAAGAAAATCTTGTTGCTACAATGAGCTCAGCAGTGCAGCACCATCATGACATCAACACTCATGACTCACACAGTGCCACTGATCTCGGGTGTCACACACAGACAACTGCACCACACTATGCATTACCAATCCATGTACATAGGACTAAAAATGAGTAATCATAGGACATGTTATGTTGATTAAAAAGATCTCATTCTGAAATACTGCTCAAAATCAAATCAACATGATTTCAAAACATTCGAAAAAGTGTCATCATTATTATTACCTCTGTCAGGAAGTTCCTTTTTTGCTGGTGTTGGTTTGTCTGTCTGTTTGCAACGGATTTGGACGAAACTTATGTGGAAATTTGGTAATGCAACAAGGAACAGATGATAAAATTTTGGTGGTGATCTGCAAATCTTTATGAATTTCAAATTAAAGGATTTTTTATCTTTTGGCAAATAGGGTCAATGAACTTAGGGGTTCAAACGGCGCGTCTTTGAGGTTTGCATACACGCACTAAAGCGCATGCTTTGCTCGAGGCGCTGCGCAGGAGGAAAGCTGGTAAGGTAAACACAAGGCTCCCTTATCATTTTTTTTTTGAGGGGGGTGGGGAAATTGGGCAAAATTTCAGCATGCATTTATGGGTGGAAAGCAAGCTGCTTGGTGGAGGTCTGTGCTCTCCGAGTGCTTTTCTAGTTACCTCCGCCAAGGAGGTTATGTTTTTGTTGGCGTTTGTTTGCCTGTTTAAAAAATGCTGTAACTCAAAAAGATGTGAACGGATTTGTATGAAACTTACAAGAAAAGTTGATGATGACACAAGGAAGAGATGACTGAATTTTGGTATTTACTTGGGAATTTTTATGAGTTTGTGAAGAATTCTTTTTTCTTTTGGTGAATAGCATCAATGAACTTGGGAGTTCAAGCTGCCTGTACTTGAGGTTTGCATTCGCACATTAAAGCATATGCTCTCCCTGCTTCTGGTGCTGTGCAGCAGGAAGCTAGCTGATGAGGTATATAACTCACAGGGCTCCTTTATTGGTGAATTGGGTGATTTTCATCTTGCATGTATTGGTGGAAATGAGCAGCTTGGCAGAGGTCTGGCCTCTCTGAGTGCTCTTCAAGTTATTATTACTACTAGAACTATTGAATTTACAGTTTAAAAAAATATATATATACCTGTGCTTGATTGGCATTGGGATCATTATCGCAGATTGCAAAGTTTTGGCCGCCATGGTGGCAGTGTGTTAATAAACATCTTACAAAAATGAGATGGTGCCATACAATGTGGTACCCTTAGGTATGACAGTACACTGGGGAACCCTGGGGAACCCTGGGGTACTGCATGGTGCATGACATACAAAACACTGGTAACTGATCATAAGCTAAATTCAAATGGATTTCAACATTCTAATCAGATTTTGACATTCTTGCAATGTTTCAGTACATGTATAATCTCAAGATGCATCTTGTCCATGAATTGGCATGCATGTTAATTTCTTCACATCGATACTTGTCCACAGCCCATCGATGATTACTCGGTGCTATTTGAGGATAACTCCTACGCAGACGGCTACTCTCCCGCCCTCTCTGTTGCCCAGCGCTATGTGGTGCAGGTCAAGGAGCCACGAAAGAGGTGAACTCTCCCCTAACTCCTTACCAAGCTGCAGGAGCCGTCATGGAGACAAAACAAGGCACCTTGAATGGAGACACTTGAAGATGTGCTCCCCAAACTTGACAGAGGAACTTAAAGGTAGACTGTTTGTGATCTAGCTTTGATGTCGGATTTGCAGGCTGAATGTGCCCAGTAGCTGCCAAAGGAAATGTACCAACCAGTCGCCATAAAATGGTTTATGGTCTCCGACAATGGTACACTCTTGGAGAAGCGTAACATTGTATTAATGCATGGTACATTGTCCTGTGCTTGACATTTTAGGCCAGATATGTGGTACTGAATTTTGGCAATCTTGCCGTAGTTCATCCGTAAGTCCTGGATGTGATGTAGTGAATGTCTTCTTCCATGTAACCTCTTTGCTTGGCATGATGCGTCATTTTTAATACCGCATTCTTCTTTCTGTGTCTTTGTTTCTTCCGTGTGGCGTATAGACTAGCTCAAGAGCGATTAGCGCGTCTTCCGAAATCTTCTCATTAAAAACGATTTAATTACTACAAATTATTGTAACAAATACCTATATTGTCACATTTCAAATTGTCAATATTTATTCATCTTGGACGCTCTTGCATTTCATTCAGTGGATTTCAGGGATCTATGAAGGTATTTTGCATTGTAGTGAGAAACTGTATTTGCTTTATGAATTGTATGATCAGTCATTTGCATCACAATGGGGCCCTTATGTTACCATAATAACAGCAAACGACAATAGTTTGTCGTGAGTGCATTAACAAAGTGGGAACCAATGTATCAATATTCAATATGTAAAAGAGCACCAGATAAGTGTACTGTGGCTTTCACACCAATCAAAATTCAACATAAGGACATCAATGGTGCTGGTGGTTTATGTATTCAAAAACAAAAGCAAAAAAGCAACTTTTGATGCAGAAGAGCCCTTTCTGCAAATCAGCAGAGCATTGGAGCATTCTTTTTTGGTTTTGGGAGGACAACACTTGTCAAACTTGCACAGAAGACAAATAGAATAAAGCTGTGTTCTTTGTTAGGAGTGTATGCTTTTATTTGCATCACTTCTTGATTTTGAGAACATGCAGCTCAGTCAGTATTTCACATGTACAAAGACGTATCATGAATGCATGATCTGTACATGTCCTTTCTTACATCACCAGGAATTCTCATACTCTACCCTCATAGGTGTATGCACACAACTTGTAATACTCCACATGCATTACATGAACATACTGCATTTCATAATGAACACATGCTGTTACAGCATGAAAAGACATAAGTTCAGGGAACAATTTTCCAGAATTAAATTTGATAAGCAATTTAAGCTGATGAACAATACAATGTATTTCAAATAGTATCCTGTACACTTCTGTGGAAGAAAACTGCTACACAAAAGTAAGTTTGTATAGCAGTGGTGTAAAAATGCATAGCAAATTGTGATGCGATACCAGGGAAATTATTCCCTGCATGTTCTATACATATTTTAATTCCACTTGCAAACATTCCAAGTATATTTTTAAATGTGATTTTCTCAACCTTTTTCCCCTCTCGATCACAAATAGATGATGATTTGTGTTGCTTGCATTTTATCATTACAGTGACATGAAAATTTTGCCATAGGGAATGTAAATGCATTGTCTTCTCGTCACAATAGTCATTGATACTGAATAAGTTACGAAACCTTATCATGTATTTGTAATGTAGCCTAAAATACATAGCATAAAGACCTTTCTAGGAATTATACAAATTCTTAAAAACACAGTGAGACAGCTATCCCTGAGGCAACTTTCATACAGTATGGCATTTCATCTTCGAGAGGTTCATTTTGACCTGAAATGCCATTAATACCTCCCCCATGGAAGGAGGAGGTTAAGTGATCATTGGTGTAGGTTTGTCTGTTTGCAAAATAACTCAAAAAGTTGTGTACGGACTAAAATGAAACTTGCATAAAAAGTCGATATTGACACAAGGAACACCTCATTTGATTTTGGTAGTGCTCCAGGAATTTTTATGGATTTTTGAAGGATTTTTCATCTTTTGACATATAAGGTCAATGAACTTGGGGTTGAAGCTGTGCATACTGGAGGCGCCGTGCAATGACGTAAACAAAATGCTTCTATTTTGGGAAATTGCATGCGTGTAAAGGTGGAAATGACTTTCTGGCTTGCATGCGTGTAAGGATGGAAATGAGTTGCTGGCTTGGCGTAGGTCTGTGCTCTCCGAGTGCTTTTCTAGTTTTGGTAGATTTATCATCAGTATATTTTTTATGGCACATGGGATGCCCTTATAAATATTGTTTGTGTTTCTGAGCCAGACTGCCGACATTTTGTACAATGCTTTGTGCATAAATCATTATTTAGCCAGGGCTCGACACTAACTTTTTTGTTTGGTGGCCCGATGGGGCCACCAAAATCCTAAATTTCAAATTTTTGGTGGCCCGAAAAAAACAATAAAAAACATTAAAAGTCCTTTTTTTTAATGAGTCAAATATTTAAGTTTTATGATAGTAAGAATTAGAAGTTGGACATATCTACTCAACAAACTTGCAACACTCACTCTCAGGCACTCATTCAGTCCTTTTCATCCATCCTTTAAACAAATTTAACTGCTAATTTCCGGCGCAAAAAGTTACGAATTTATTGACGTACTTTTCAAAAAATTTTGGTGGCCCGAGGTGGGCCACCAAATTTGCCCTTTTTGGAAATTTGGTGGCCCGACTTTCATTTTTGGTGGCCCCGGGCCACCGGGCCACCGTTAGTGTCGAGCCATGATTTAGCCATGTCTTAATTAAGGAAGTATTGCTGGAAACTTGTACAATGTATAGTTATAGGTATTGTTACCCCAAAATTCTACTCGAAAGGGAAAATTCAAATCATGATGACACTGTTTGGTGTTGTGTTCTCTCATCTCAACTAAATTCATTTCTTGTTTAGAAACCCACTTTCACAAATGCTATTCATGCTATTGACGGTGGAATCACTCAGTTCGTGTTTGTAAGTCCACATATGGCACCTTGTTATCTGTTCTGAGCTGTGCTTAGGGTGGGATTTCACGGAGCACGCGAATGATTTGCGAATGACGCGAATGGCAAAATCCAGCATTCGCATTTTAGTCTGCAAAAGATCGCCAAACAAATGTGAGGGTTCGGAAACGTCGTCAATTGTTCGCGAATGTCGTTTTTACTTCGGCGAGAATTTAGAAAAAATGTTTGAAATTTTTCGCGAACCTTTTCCGCACACTTAGTTGGGATTTGCTCGTGAATTGTTCTCGAAAGTGTCTTTAAAGCTTCGCTTTACTAGTGGAGATGCGTCCTAGGGGAAAAAATGTAGGTAAGCACACGATAGAGAAATGAGAGAAAACGAAGAGAGAAATAGAGGAAAGAAAAAAAATCAACTCAAGAAAGCTGATATGAGCTGATTTTTTTTTATTGCTTCCACCTCTCCTTGCTACATTTTCTCCCATGATTATTGAAAATTTTTCGTTGTTCACATTTCCGTCGCGTGTTCTTCGTGTACGTAACATGCTGTACTTTAGCAATGATACACACAACAATCGCACATACGTCGTGGGAACTTCGCACAAATTGCGCAAGAATAGTTTCCGGCTTCATTGTCGGAAAACATTCGGAGAAAAACTTTTCCGAATGTTGGATTTTGTCATTCGCGTCCTTCGCAAATCGTTCGCGTGCTCCGTGAAATCCCACCCTTATAGATACGATTAAAAATCTTTTCTGTAGAGCATCCATTCCCATAAATGTTTTATTCTGCAGAGGAAGTACAGTGTATGGGTTGTAGTGTGAAATATGTTTATACATTGTATGTTGTCCTCTTGTTAGGTTGTCACTCATTTACTATAATTGTTTGTGGTGTACAAAATACAATAATGTTGTTTTCAACTTAAGTGATGGCATATACACTACACCACTAGTTGTATGAAATTTGAAATTCCAGGGTTAATGTTTTAGCCTCAGCGTCAGCCTTGTAGGGAGTTACAAAGTTTAATGTGCTGTTTTATCATGTTCCCACTCAGAATATATCAACCCTCATTACCGAATATTGAAGAAAAATGATGTATTATTTTGATATCTTGTAGAAGCTTTCATCTTTAAAAAAAAAATAATAATAATAATTTATGGTATTTTTTTTTTTTACTGCACATACAGTAGTTGCTTGCTCGGGTTGTAATTATGCCCTGAATTATCACATAGCTGTCACTTTAACCTTCTTTGTGCAGTCAATACTGGGTGTAAATTTTGTTGTAGGAATTGCAGTGTCCACTGTAATAGCCATTTGACTTGTGAGCCAAGAAAAAGCTTGCTTACAGCAGTATGTGTGACTGTGAACAATTCTAAAATGGTTGAAGATAACGAGAAGCTATTGTTTGTGTGTACATTGTGAATGCAGTCAGAAATAGTACTGAAGCTTTATAGCGTGTGGTCAAAACATTGTACCATAACATTTACCATGTGTCAAGAAGTGAAATGTGTACAAACCAATATTGTTTAAAAACATATGTGTATTTATTCTGTACATTGAAGCAACAATTACAAAAAAAAAATCATATGGCACAAATTATTATTAATATAATAAAGCCTCTTAGGTATTTTACAACTCAAATCAGTCCTGTCTCTGATCCACTGTGTCATGTTATCCTGTCATCATCCATCTTCATCATACTCTTCATCAGGAGCACACTGCCGAGAACAAGTCAAAAAGAAACAACAATTCTAATACTGCAAAAGGGGATATTTTCGCAAGACTAATTTTTCCCGCTCAAACGGGTAAGAAGAGTTCCACATGATTTTAATTCCACAGAATCAAGACCTCAATTACTGGAACATAATGGCAAGCGAAAATATTGGCGTGCTTTTATTTTCGCGCTAGTTTAGGCTCACAACGACATTTCGATAAAGCGAAAGAAAACTGCCCGTCCCGAGGACTTCGTTATAACGGGAGTCCACTGTACAAGTTACTGTTCATTACATTCCCACAGTTAAATGTTCCACGGCTCTCATGTGCTGTGTTTCTTAATACAAGAAATTTTGCACAAATTCAGCCAACTGACAACATGTACATTATACCTTGCAAAATGCACAAAAATTTCAACACCACGAAAATGTCCACATTTACAGTAGAGAGTGTTGTATTGTACAGTGGAAACTTGATGTAAAGAGATCTAATATACAGGAGTAACAAAATAACAAACTAATTTCTCCAGTCCCAATGAATTTATTTCCTTTGTTTTGTACTGTTCATTGACTACTGATTGTAGATATAACAAAATTTCTGATATAAAGAATAAATTGTCTTGGTCCGTTATATTGAGTTTCCACCATAATCACATTAGGATTTCGATGAACAACACAAAGGGACATGATAATGTATGTTATGAGACTGAAGCTACTCTTGACTACAGTGGACTCCCGTTATAATGAAGTGCTCGGGAACCGACAATTTTCTTTCGTTTTATTGAAATTTCATTACAAACGAACAAATAAACAATAAAAAACAAAGAGCTGATAATGTTGGAGCCTAAATTTTACTTTGTTGTAAAAGTGGAATTTTGTTATAACCGTGTTCGTTATAACAGGAGTGCACTGTACTCGACACACTCACTCCTCTTGAGGTAACAGTAACAGAGACATCCACCTAGGTCAGTCTACCTGATTGTCCGAATTGACAGAAACATTGTGACAGGAGAATAGGAGAACATGTACATTATACCTTGTTTCCACTAACATTTAAACACACGTGCAAACAATCTATGGGGTGAATTCTTGTTTGTGTGAGATTGATAACACTGAAAGAGGTACTGTATATGCCATATACATTGTACATCGTCAGCGAGTCTATAACTTTTTGTGAATCGGGACTTCCAAACAATTTCACAAGTGGTTAAATTTGCAATCACGGAGTGCAGTAACGAATGAAGAAATTACACATGCACATAACATTCATGTCAGGTTCAGAGTTGATATTTTTTGTGTGCTATTAAATTCCCAAACAGCACCTGACTTGGGGAAATTCATTATAAGTAAAACTCCCACGAAATACTCCATATATGGCGTATACAGTAAGTTCTGAATGTCCCAACTCACGTAGTATTCGACAAAGGAGATCTGTCCGTCCTCATTCCTGATCATGTACTGCAGTGAGAGGAAGCCTCTGTTGTCTGTCCGGATGGAGACTTTGCTTGATTGCATCAGGGCCTTGATAGAGGGCTTCAGCAGGGCTAGCTTGTACCTACAGGACCCAGGATAAAAGAGCCGTGGCACAAGTAAAAGCTTGATCATATAACCCCCTAAGCAGTAACATCCAAAGAATACAGGCAACTCCAGCTATTAAAGTCCTCAGGACAGGCAGTTTTCTTTCTTTATGTAGAAATGTCATTTTCATTGAATAAAGTATATATAGAGATATATCACATGATGTAAATTATAATTTCGGAACCTAAAATTTTACTCTGTCGTAACTGAAATTTTGTTATAGCCATGTTAGTATAAGGGGAGCGCACTGTATTTCTCTCACTACTTTTCAGTTTATACAAGTGCAATGCAAATATGAATCTTCTAACACTTTCAAGTAATATGTATGCACCATAAGATCTTATGTACAATAAATCAATTTGAACATGAATGCTACACTGATCTTACACAAATGCCACACTAGTATAATTTTGTGTTGATTTTTTTCTATAGACAAAGCAAAGTTTAAAACTTATGTAAGTAGCCATTCATGCATCATACTGTATTTAATTTCCAGAAATATCTCAGGGGTAACATTTTAAGTACCTGGGCAGAATCGCCATTTCATTTTTAAAACTATTTTCACTTATAGCTGGAAAAAATGTATTAACTTTGATCACGATGAAGGCTTACTTTTGTACACGATTCCACAAGCTCCCCTTTTAAAAACGTTGGGGAACATTTTGTAGTACATGCATGGCCGGCGTCATATTTTTAAAAGTGGGGGGCCCAGTCTATATTTTTGGTGCTACTTCTGGGTTTTTTCAGCTGACAAGCAAAAAAAAGAAAAAAAAAAAAAAAAACTCTTTCGTAAAACTTCCGGGGAGTATCGGATGGCAAAAAAAAAAAACAACAACAACAACAATAACAACAGAAAGCTTAACCAGATTTTTCTGGTGCCACTTCCAAGGTAAAAAAGTGGGGGGCCCCCAAGTGGTTAGACCCTTAATATGTATTGCTATGTATTATGCAAAAAAAGTGGGGGGGGGGGGGAGGCGAGCCCCTCACCCCCACCAGCCAAACAGGTTGCAATGGCCCTGATATGTTTCAGAAGTAAAAATGAGGTCTGCAGCATGCTGTTGAATTGCAGTGTATGGTGACCTCAGATATAATTCCCTCTTCCATTTCTTGTCAGTGATCTCAAAGAAAAACAGAATGTCACTGCAAACAAGATTTATATGAATATTACTTCCTTGTAGATAGGAAGAGCCGACTCCATGATTATAATAATCTTGGGTAAAGCCGGATTTTGTTACACCAGAGCTCTGTCATAAATCAGAAAAAAAAAAACCCATTCAAGAGCTCTTGGGAGTTTTCACAGAACATTTGCAAACGCCTTCTTCAGGAGTCCACAAGCCCACACTTACCCCGTTGAGGACGAGTCCCGAGTATACTCGGGCAGGGGTCTATGGGAAATGCATGTTGTAGCAAAATCAGTCTGTCCTCAATGGGTTAAGGTGGGCTTTCCTTGTGTTTTTGTTTGTTTTTTCCACCTTGCATGTGCACATAATTTCAACAACTAGCACACAAGCATGTTGATAATGTGTGGGTAATCACCACCCAAGGTAGTGCACATGATGTGCAGCCTGTACATCCAGGTCTGCAGGCTCCAGGTCTGCAGAATACATAGAACATTCAAGACGACTAGCTCACCTGTTGGTTTGTGTCTGGGTACACTGGAATGATTCAACCATGTCCGAGTCCTTGGGAAAGTCTGACTGCACATAAGGGATAACAAGAGTGGCAGAAAAGGCAGATAATCGCAAAAACACATTTGCAGTCACATTAAATATTTGCTCTGCACACTTATTCCTGTTATGAGGAACAGGGCTTGGAGGGTAACTGACAGAATATTAAATTAGCTGATACAGTGTACTCCTGTTATAACGAACACGGTTATAACGAATTTCTGGTTATAACGAAAAAAATTTGCGCTGTTACGTTATCCACTTTATGTATTTCTATAGTTTATTCGTTCGGTTATAAGGAAATTTCGATATAACAAAAGAAAACTGCCAGTCCCAAGGACTTCGCTATAATGGGAGTCCACTGTACTGGTATATTAATATTCCATCTCAAACATTGACAACTTTTACAAAGAAATGAAGATTAAAAGTAGAGAGAAGTACACACATACCCAATGGCATGACAATGCTAAAGGTCCATTCTTGTTTTTTTGTTTTGTTTTTGTTCTTTTATATTCATGTTCCATATTCCACATTTCATACAAGTTTTATATGCCATTTGATTTCAGAAAAGAAAAAAGGTTTAACACAACAGTCAATTTGAAACAAAATCGCACAAATATATAAGGACATATAAGTGACATAAAATATGAGGAAAATACTAAAAAGCAAAGCTTGTAGGATGAAGGTTCCAAAGATATAATATAGGATTTAGTACAATATGTCAATGTCAAAAATGATGAAACGTGCAAAAATACCACATGTTGAGAATATAATAAAGTTTAGGAAATGTGCACGGTATTGTATGATGTTCATGATTAATCTTGAGGTATCAATGCTAAGTAAAGTAACAAACTGATCAAACAAATGAAGTCACCCGAGTGAGGCATCATTGTGAGTATGCACACATATTTAAAGTGACCATGGCAAAATGAATAAACATAGGATTTTAGAGAATTGGCTTTAAGATTTTGCTTAAAGGAACTTAGAGAACTTGATTGCAACTGAAAAAAATCTAACTCATTCCAGAAAGAAGGGCCAGTAGAAGTAATTGTCTTAAGGGCTAAAACTGTACGAACAGAGGAAAAATGATACGATTCACTGTGTCTTACAGGATCTAAGTGAGAATAAAAAAAAAGACTTGTATCATCTGCAAACAGAAGAAAAGACTTGAATACACAATCATGACTTGTCTCGGTGAGTTGTTAGAAGATCACTGTGAATGGCAGCTTTCACAAACAAAAAGAAGGAAAAAATACTAATGAAAGTGAAAGATAAATGTGCTGCTATACCTGGTTTATATATGACGAAAATAGCACATGATGTAATATTCAAAATATGGAACATGACATTAGAATGGCTCTCTGTCACTCTTTGTTTATGTATCTAAATAGACAAATGATAAAACAGACACCACACATCTATCAACCTTACCCTATTTAACCATATGGTTACAGTACTTCTTTAGAACTCCCTTTACAGCAAATGCATGCTACCCTAATTAATCTCTTACGTGAGCACTGCCTGCATGGCCAAACGTTGAAAGACGGAAGAAGGGCTTGTCAGGAGACAGGAGGATTTCGATCACTTCACTGGATATGTCCAACTCTTGGAAGGCATCCTTCAGACAGTCGCTCTGAGGGATTGCAAAGCAAAACGTAAGGCAAAAGAAACAACCACAGTTCAGTAGTTACTAGATTTTGGACCACACATGTAAGTGCTTAATTACCATGTATCTCCATTCTTGTTGTTGTTGTTGTTGTTGTTGTTGTGTGCATTTTTTGGAGGGGGGGGGGTAGGTATTATTGCAAATTATTTTGAATGATTAAGGAGATGGGATCTTAGTAGGTTTTTCAGATACTGCCATCAAACTTTCACAAAATACCAGTCACTAGCACTAAACTTGAAATTACGCAATGTCACCGAATGTATGCTTTGTTTATACTTTTTGCTTGGGTTGTATTGTCACTGCTCTACCTCACTGTATATCATAAGGCTGACAGACATGTTGTTGTATACCATGCATTAATCAAACTAGCCTCATGCTCTGCTCAGTGTATGGACTCTACGCCAAAAAATTTGGACAATGAGGTCATCATTTCTTGTGCGTAGCACTGCCTTGTACTCTGTATACCCCAGACACCTGGTAGGCCTATGTGCTATGTAACTGGGAGAATAAGAAATCAAAAAGCGATACTGAACACATTACAATTCGACATACTATGTGTCAATATAAACATCATTTTAGTGTGCATTTTCATAAATATGTGGCAATTGCATGATAATATTTAGAGAGTATGAAGACCAACATGTTCATATTTTTCAATCAATTATCATGATTATGTATTGTGCTGCTGAGAGACTGAACGTGAAAAGGAAGTTTCTGAGATCTTGACAACATCATCATAAAATGATTTCTATGTTATTGCAACTAATACTTCTTTTGCTTGGTCCTTCTTCTAACATTAATCGTGTTCTGGCACCCACCTTCATGATGATTTTATTGATAACATTGGCACTGCAAAAGTTAAAATCCAACATCTCATCGGGTTCAAGAGTCCTGATGCTACAGTCTGTCACCACTCCACTCTCCTCTAGCCTAGTAAGGAAAGAAAGAGGCACAATGAGACTTTCACAATGGCTCAATTACAACATACACATTTGATGTATGTCGTACGTTGTATATATGCTATGCAAAAATATATTTCAGGGGGAAGTCAGTACATTTACTTGGAATCATAGAACAGGGCATGGCTAATGCCTATATGAGTATGCATTGATACTGAATATAACTTGTGTTGTAAAACATATTTCACGAGGAACAAAGCATCTCTTCCACACAAACAGAAGTCATGATCATCACTAAATTATTCATTTCTTGGCAATCTCCTAATCTGCATGGGCAGCAAAAACCCAACTTGTAGACTGTCATCTGTAGGCCTAACCATCTGGGTATATATATCAGTGGTTTCTTCACCTGAGAAATGGAGTGGGTTCTTTTCTGTGCACAGGGAATGACTCTCCTACAGATAGGACTGATAGCTGTAAAGTCTCCTCTGAAAGACTTGGCAATGGGGATAAAGAACCTTTCAAAAGGGCACTACTGCTGGGTTGGCATTCAAGTCTCCTCCAAAAGAATTGGCAATGAGGACAAAGTGCCTTCCAAAGGGGCACTACTACTGGGTTGACATGAAAGTCTCCTCCGAAAGACTTGGCAATGAGGACAAAGAGCCTTCCAAAGGGGCACTACTGCTGGGTTGGCATTCAAGTCTCCTCCAAAAGAATTGGCAATGAGGACAAAGAGCCTTCCAAAGGGGCACTACTGCTGGGTTGTCATTAAAATCTCCTCCAAAAGACTTGGCAATGAGAATAAAGTGCGTTTAAAAAGGACACTACTGCTGGGTTGGCATGCAAGTCTCCTCCGAAAGACCTGACAATGAGGATAACGTGCGTTTCAAAAGGACACTACTGCTGGGTTGGCATTCAAGTCTCCTCTGAAAGACTTGGCAATGAGGATAAAGTGCCTTTCAAAAGGGCAATACTGCTGGGTTGGCATTAAAGTCTCCTCCGAAAGACTTGGCAATTAGGATAAAGTTCCTTAAAAATTGCACAACTGCTAGGTTGAGATTCATATCTCACATGTGCATGGAAGCCGCATGGTCTCATTCACAGGGTCTTCAATGTTCACCCACGAAAGCACTCCCTACAAATGCTATGCTATGCTATGCTATAAAAAGCATGGGATACATGTATGAGATGTACAACATGTTCATTGTAGCTTACATGAGAAGTAGTGGTGAACCATATCCTGCATAGGACATCTTGAGAGCTGGAGTCGCCCCACCCATTGGATTACTTCCAAATATATTCAAGCAATCCTGGAAATGAAAAGACAGCGAGATATGTTTGTACCCAAAATTATGACATATTAACCACAAGTCAAAATAGACTGTCAAAATATTCACTAAATTTAAGTGAAATGTCACATGCTGAGCAGCTTGTAAGTACAGTACAATGGAAGATTAAACGAGAACTTACCGTTTGAAGTTTAATATTAATTTTATGAGTAATTGGAGGGTGAGATTACGTCATATATGAGATCCAGCTAGTGCGCGCGCCACTCAATGTTAGAAGCAAGAATGTGACCACTGATGTAGGAAGATAACGAGAGATTAAGTTACCATTTGAAATTTGGGGGAGGGTGAGGCGGGACGTAATCTCACCCTCCAATTACTCATAAAATTAATATTAAACTTCAAACGGTAAGTTCTCGTTTAATCTTCCATTTTATATCGTAATTTCGTGAGAGATTACGTCATATATGAGATTTCAAAGCCAGTGGTTACATTCTCGAGGCAACCCCCCCCCCCCCAAAAAAAAGGGGTAGGGAGCATACCTTAGATAGAGGTTCCATTGCAATTCTCATTCAGGCTGAATGCTGCATAGCTATTGTGTCTCCAAGAGTTCACAAGTTCAGGCAGTTCAAGACATGTCTGCTCAAATCTTAGGGCTTCACAGTCTATTTTTTGATAATTGTTTCTACAAAGTTTTTCTCAGCAGGACAGGGCTTGTTGTAGTACTTGCGAAAGGTTCTTTCGTTGGCCCAACCGGCTTGCGCAAGTATCTTAGATACTGGGAAATTTCCCTTAATGGCTGCGGAGGTAGACGCTGCCCGAGTAGAGTGCGCCTTGTAGATCCCTGTATCAATACCCGCAGCCTCCAAAACCTCCTTAATCCAGCGAGCGATTGTTTGAGAGGATACCCTGTAATACGGTTTTTTGTAGCTAACAAAAAGGTACCGTTCACTAGCTCTGATCCTGCGGGTCCTTCTGATGTATTCCTGCAAGTACCTGACCACACAAAGTCTCCTGTCTGGTGGGTATGCCTGGAGCTTGACACTGTGTGAGTACTTTCCAGGCTTGCTCTGTTTTAGGAGATCATGAAGGTGAAAAGTGACTGCATTCTCTCTTAACACCATATCATCCAAGCTTAGGTAGTGTAATGATTGAATCCTTTGTGCTGAGATTAATGCAATAATCACACACCTAAGCGTCATTTTTTTCAGGTCTAATATGTACGCAGGGGACCAAGAACGAAGAAAATTGAAAACAAGGTTAACGTCCCACGTTTCCATGTATCTAGGCTTGGGTGGGCGTAGCTGAAAGACTCCCTTCATAAACCTCTGGATAAAGGGATGGTTTCCAACTGTAAACATAGTATCTCGAAGTATCACAAATGAAGATAGAGCACTCCGTGCTAAGTTTATGACACTGTAACCTGCCCCTTTTTCAAAGAAAATGTCACTCAGGAATTCCAGGACAGCTTGAACATCTGAATACAAGTAGTTGCTGCATTTCTTGTCACAAAATGCTTTCCATTTGTTTATGTACACTGCATACTGTTTCTTAGTCCCTTTTCTCCAAGAGGAGGCCATTACAGCAATTATCTGTGCATTCAATCCCGCATATCTGAAGGGGTTGCACAGAACCTGCAAGCAAGAAGATCAATCTGAGCGTGAATTGGGTGAGGAGTGTTGGAAACTGGCAATGTTAGTAAGGATTCACTCCTATGAATAACAAGTGGTTCCTCATTCATCATCCTGTTTAGGAGAGGAAACCATGGCTGACTTGGCCATTTTGGGACTACTAGTATCCCTGCTGCATTATCAGATTTGATTTTTTGAATGCACTTAGCAACTAAGCAGAAAGGAGGAAATGCATAAAAGTACCACTTTCCCCAATCGAGAGTAAAGGCATCAACAGCCTTGGCATGTGGGTCGGGCAGCCATGTGACATAGTTCTCTACCTGCTTGTTAAGTCTGGAGGCAAATAAGTCTATTTCTGGTGTCCCAAAACGTGAGGTTATTTCTTGGAAAACTGTGCGGTCAGTGAAATTTCTAGACAGCTTTCCTGGCAAGTGTGCTGCTGTGACCCAAATTTTATGAGTTTCACACCACTGCCAAATCTCTCGGGCTGCCCGATCACAGTCAAGGGATTTAATGCCTCCCATGTTGTTAATGTACGCAACAGCAGTACTGTTATCTAGCCGTAACAAGACATGAATGTTTTGTGAATTAGAACAGAAGGACTTGAGTCCCATGCCAGCAGCCAGGGTCTCCAGATAATTAATCTTATTCTCCCTGGCTTTTTGCAGCTCGTCTTCATTCCATCTACCCCCTGTATGGGTGGTATGATCAGATGCCCCCAGCCTTTGCCACTGGCATCCGTGCACAATTCGAGCATAGGTTTAGGGTGTCGTAAGGGTGAGAAAGCAGACTGCACATTGTCTATCCCCCATTGCAGCTCTTGTTTTGCTTCCAAAGATGGGCTCATTTTTCTGTCAAAATGCCCCTTACTCATTTTGAGTGCTTTGATTTTGTCCCTTTCTAAAGCCCTGTAATAGAGCTGTCCATACTGGACTGCGGGAAATGATGCTACCATTTTCCTGATAATTCTAGCCACCTGCCTGATACTGGGGTTTGCTATTTGCATAAGTTCAGTGCACAAGGACTGTATTTCCTCTGGCAGTCGTATTTCCTCAGGCAGTCGAATTGTCATGGTCTGAGTATTGAGAATGAAACCAAGAAATTGTATTTCTTGAGTGGGGCATAGTACTGATTTATCTGGGTGTACCAAGAACCCAAGTTGTGCAAGGATGCTAGTGGTTTCCAAAACCGTTGGCAAAGTTTGATTCTCACTTTCTCCAATAATGAGTATATCGTCAAGGTACCCAATTACTACATGCCCTTGCTCTCTCAGTAATGTGAATGCAGGTTTCAGTAGTTTAGTGAACAACCTTGGCGCCGTGCTCAGGCCATTAGGCAGTACTTTGAATTGCCAAAGTTGATTTTTCCAGGAGAACTTTAAGAACTTCCTGTGTGCTGGGTGCACAGGTACTGTATAGTACGCGTCCCGAAGGTCGACTGAAGCTAAGAAGCTATTTCCTGAAATGAGTTCAATAGCAGTATGGATATTTTCCATCTTAAAATGCTGGTACTGGAGATGTTTGTTGAGATCAGACAGGTCTAGGATAACGCGTGTACCCCAATCTTTTTTAGGCCGTGTAAAAATATTAGACACGTATTCTCCAGTTTCCCTCTGGCACTGTTCAATTACTCCCTTGTCACGGAGTTTCGAAATTTCGAGATCAATATCAGCCTCTTCGGCTTTATCACATCGAAAAAGGTAAGGGGGTTTAGTTCTAGATGGTGCACCCATCTCTTTACTGAATTCAAGCCTGTAACCACTTACAGCATTTAGCACATGTGGGTCTGAAGTAATTTTGTGCCACTTTGGGAAGAATTGCTTCAGTCGACCTCCTACCACAGGTTCTACATTATCATGATGACATAGCTTTGCTTGATCACTAAAAAGGGATGTTATATTTACCTCGTCAGTTGAACTGGAGGTTATCGTGCTCTCTTCATCCCTGAGCCTTGCTTGCTCCCGCAGTGCGGTTGGTGCTGGCTGGGATGTGTGAAGGTGTGAGGAGCTGGCGGCTTCCCCCTCCCCTTGGGGCGCTGGCCTAAAAAAGCATGGCTGGTAGCTCCAGTCCACGGTCCTTTTGCACCTGTAGGCCTAGTCACATCACTTGTGCTTGCACGAGATGTAGTCCAGCCCGCGTCGCGGTACTGTTGGGGCAAATTTGAGCTTCCTGATGTAATCTTGCTCCTGCCCTTGCCATATGCACTCCTGCCATAGTCATATGGGCTGAAACGCTGCTTTTTGTATTGTCTGCTATGCTCACTCCTGAGGACACCCTCAGTTGCTTTTTGTTCATCTCTTATGTCTTTCATTTGCTTTCCCAGGTCGTCACCGAAAAGGAATTTGGAGACCGGTGTAGAGGGCTTGCAGAGATGTTGGAATTGATAACCAATGTCTGGTTTCATGAATTCCTTACGTAAGGAATTTAGCTCAAAGTTCGCACTGCACAGAAGTGCTAGTGCATCTTGTTGCTGTTCAGTAATATCCTGTGCTGACACTGTATGTATGTAGGCATTGATGCCTCTCGTGAGATTCTTTTGGAGTCTCTGAAATTTGAGGTCTCGTGTCTTTGAAAAGGCAGGTAGCCCATTCCAGATTCTTTGGTTGACTTTCGGCACATCCACCAGCTCACAGTTGCTGGGGATGGGGTATTTAGTGATCGTTTCATCTACCACTTTGGGCTCAAGCTGGTGGGTCAGAAGGTAGGCTGTAGACTTAGCAATTTCTGGGTCAATGGGGGGACCAACTTCCTCAGCCACAGCAAATTTGGCTGCAATGTTTGGAACTTTTTCCACTACAGGAGGGGAAACTTCGCCTTCTTCAATATCAAATTTGTCATCCTGACAACTATCCCCTTGACCTGGTTGGATAATCACAGAGTGTTCATCCATATCTCGGCCCAGAAATGGTGCCGCATATTCATCATCATAATGGCAGTCAGTATCTGCCGAGTCAGAAGGGGAGTATTCAGAACGAGTCCTGATACTCTTTCCAATGCCACCACCTTCACGGGCTGGTGTCTGCTTTGCCGACTGTGCCTCCACAAATTGAACAACCACAGCTAATTGGCCTTCCAGCTTGCCGAGTCTATCCTCCAAAGTTGAAACTTTAGAGGCCAGTTTGGCAGGTGGTTTCACTGTTTTGTTTGCACCGGTACTACCACTAGGGTTAGCACTGCTTGTAGTTGCAGTAGTACTATTACTAGTACCTGCCTTGCCGGCTCTAGTAGGCGTTTTACCTTTGGCTGTCGCAGTTTTCTGCTTGCACTCTTGTGCGTGTTGTTCTCCGCGACCCCCGCCGGTGGCTGCCGGGGACGCAACTGCTGTCAGCAACGGTGGTGCGGCTGCGCCGCCCACGTTTGGAACGTTGGTCGAAGACATAAATTCCGTTGCTGTTCAGCTGAAGAATGATCGTAAAAACCAGAAAAAACCTGGCAAAACCTCCCGTTGAGGTAACTTTAGCTATCATGTCTATCCAACTCGAACGAAACTTGAAGTTTCAAGTGCAAATCCGGCGAATTTTCCGATGCACAGAAATTCGCGTGTAAGCAAGATGGCGGCGACTAACGAATTGAGTGGCGCGCGCACTAGCGGGATCTCATATATGACATAATCTCTCACGAAATTACGATATAAAATACTGTGAGATGAATATTTAGCACTAAACAATAATTTCTATTTCAATCCATGGTATAATGTGAGTTGACAAATCTGAAGATTAAAACAATACTGTGTTTTCATTCTGGTGCAAACAGAATACTAACTTGAGCACTAAAAAACAAAAAACAAACAAACAAACAAAAAACATCATGCCATTCACCCCTGTCGCAAAATCAAGGGGAATTTGAGAGGGCTACAAACATGTACGTGTAAGAATACAGAATATCGGTAAAATGAATTACCGGTACTTTAAAAGCTTGATCTAAAGTTGAATTGAGGATCATCTTAAGAACCACCTACCAACAGAACAGACAGATTTATCTTGAAGGTTGCTGTGGGGTCCCGCATGTAGTACTCTTGAAAGATGTTGGCTTGGATGAAGGCGTTGGCCTGTACACACTTGGCATCCTCCACTGTTACCTTAAGTCCATTCTCACTCGCACAGAATGTGGCTAGCTGGGGGTGGGGAACACAGAGATGTTATGCGTAATATACAGGGTTTAGAGCAGCATACTGTAATTCAGAATGTAGGTGTGCCAATTGCATTTGTTTATCATTTTATAGTCAATATGTTGAAAAGTAGCTGCCCCTTCATTTCATAGTCAGTGTGTTGGAAAGTAGCTGTCCCTTTCATACAAAAATACTGTGGAGATATGTCAGTCAAAAATACAAGTTTATTGAAGGTGCTTGTTTAAGTAGTCTTCAGGCAAAACTAACAGATTTTGTCTAATGACTTGCTTTAAAGGGGAAGGCTAGTAACTGATCAGTGGGAATCAGTGGAAATGCTGGGAGATGATTGTTCCAATCCTTATGGGATTCATTCAAGAGTTCATTGTATATCTATTATTGTGTGAAAATGATTTGCTTCAGAACAGTCACATATTCAGGTAATGTGCAGATTAATGCTCCGTCACTGACCAGGGACGCAAACCTGGAAGCATTAAACTGCACATTACTTGAATATGAGACCATTCTGAAGCAAATCATTTTCACACAACAATAGATATACAATGAACTCTTGAATGAATCCCATAAGGATTGGAACAATCATCTCCCAGCATTTCCACTGATTCCCACTGATCAGTTACTAGCCTTCCCCTTTAATCTCTGAGCAGAAATATCAGTGTATACCAACCATACTACATTTCAAGAAATTATCACTGTTCTTATTTTGATATAACGCAAAGACTGTTGGAATTATTAAAAGGGCTGCTTGAATCACAAAAAGTGAGTGAATATCTACATCTGGGCAGTTCCACGGTAACTGACGTTACACGTAAGGATTTTCATGAAATTGTTTACCTTGTAGTTTTGTGAATGAAAGCACCTTGGGCTTGCAATTAGCATTGATGAATAAGTTCATTAGAATGAAGAAATAGGTGGAAAGTTTTTCTCTCAAACTGCATTTCTTATCACATAGCAAGTGAAAATGTGTCGGTAACTGACGTTACGGAAAAAGGACATGGGAAATTATGGTGTAGATGTAAATGGAAATATCTCATGTCCTTGACTTTTAGCCTTTATGTGTTTAATATGGCAATACACCTAGGTTCTTAGGAACAGGTGTGCAAAATTATGTGCACTTTAGTTGTCTCCTTTTACCACCATGCCAATTTCAGTGAAGGCATGACGGTAACTGACGTTACGTAACTGGCGTTACGCTTACATTTGCCATAGGGTTTACACATGCAAAATCATGATTGGGAATAGCTATGTGATATTTCATAATTCTGACCATTCAGAATGATTTGGTTGATATGGAGTTATACCTTGGTTCATCAGTCATAAATACACAATGAAATGAAACAGTCGTCCATTTTCTTTGTGTTCTATGAAAACTTAAAGGTAAATATGTCAGTAACTGACGTTACACATACTTTGCTGTGGGGTTTATAGAGAACTAATTTATTTAACAGGTTATTATACTGCTGCAATGTACCAGTGACAATCCCAGGCAACTACAGCAACAAATTAAAACAAAATCTAAAGACACAAATAATATTGGGTGGGCCCTTAGGGGGCACCCCCCCCCCCCATGCCATAGCACAGTTGGGCAAAAATAATGTAAATGCACAAGAGGATATTTCTTGACATTTGTCTGAAGATTTAATTTTTATTCAACATTTATGATTACACAGAGCCATTAATAGATTAAGCAGTTCCAAGTATGAATTTATTGACATGGCTAAGGGCTTTTTTGTTTGTTTGTTTGTTTTTTAATGAACAGGAAAGTTTTTATCTACATACAAACATGTAGAGTGCTCCACCCATAATACCTTGTAGTACTACACAAAACATGGATATTTTTGTGCTTGAAAAAAATATCAAAATATCTTCCAGGTCATGGGGAAAAAAACATGTATCAACTCGTAAATATGCATAAATATGTATGAAATCTATTGTGATATATTTCTCCTTCTTTTCTTTATTTTACTCCTGATGATCTCCATCATCAATTGATTTAAATGAAAAGTGTCGCACTTTTAATATTTCTCTGTGAAGAAGAAAAATAAATGCTTTTTTGGTCAAAAGAGCATTATTGTTTTATTCCTAGCTTGAAGTAATTTAACTGTTTTTCTTTTCCTTTTCACTGATATATCACAACTTGCTAATCCATTCGAGATACCAAGAAATCGGACTTTGCAACGAAAGAATACTAAAATCAATATAAAAAACTCTTCCTGTTCATTATTATCATGTGTTGTATTACAAAATGTCCCTGCATGAATAGAATTAAGTAATCAACAAATACACACTGTATGAACATTTTTTTTAAACCCTATAGAATCCTCTCTCACTTTGAGCAACATCAGTGTTAAGTTTCAAACAATAATGAGTTCATGCCTTACGTACACAAGATGAGCCATGTTAACTACACGAGAAGAAATATCTGTTTGTGCATTTGCCTTGAGGTAGAAACTTGACTAAGCTTCCTGAAAAAAAAAGAAAAATGCCAGCAAAAGCAAACATTGGTGAAGATTGTTAAACTGTTGGTATACAGCTGTGCAGAAGTTTGTTTGTTTGTTTGTTTGTTTTATTTTGTAGAAAATGTGGTTAACATGCAATCATGTCACTGATTAGGCCTACAAACTTTGGTAGCTTTATCATCTTGTAGGACTGGGAATGTACTAATTTGAGTGCATATATACTGCATGTGGCAAACTAAACTTCCAGATGATTTAACCTTAAACTTGTGCTGAATCAAAAATCGAAAGCTCAAGCTCCCCCCCCCCAAAAAAAAGAAGATAATCATGGTAAATGAATGAATAAATGAATTTAGAAATAAAATAAAATTAAAAAAAATATATCCATGGACATACCATGGTAATGACATCATTTCCTATGAAAGGGATTGCTGCTCTTTGTTGTAAGTTGACTTCCCAGATGTATTGAAATGGCCAAAAGTCAAAAAATTTGCCTCAGTTATAATTACTGTCATGGTAACTGACGTTACATACTCGTGTATGACGTTTCGGTAACTGACGTTACACATTTTGTAGTGTTCATTTTGACTCTCCAGTATGCCAAGTATCCTTATTTCTGGTATTAAAATAAAGGCATATGGGCATACATTAGAAATCCCAAGTTACATCATACAGCTCACTTCCTTTGATAAATAAACTTAAAAATTCCTTATTTTTGGTAACTGACGTTACATCCATCATTATCAAAGTAATTAACAGTTTTTATCAAATTCTTTAAAGCTACCAGCTTTTTTTTCTATCGTGTGGTAAAAGACTTCTCTGGTAACTGCATACATATGAAAGATTGTTGTTTAGAGTACTAATAAAGTGGATATACAGAGAGTAAGTTATGCGACAATACACTCTTTTCACCATTGAGTTATAGGCATATTTTGGCAGCCATTTTGAAAATCAAAATGGCCGCTTTTAGTGAAAAACATAATGATTCTTAAAACTTCAACTCAAGTACTGTCTGAAAATGTATGGTGTTTGAAACAAATATCATTTTGAATTTTTGGCACCTGTGTCCTAGTTACCGTGGAATTGCCCATCTACCAAAGCCCATATTCTTCTCACCTTACTTTCCTTTCACTCTTGGTGTGTGTATTTTGTGTGTGTATGTGTGTGTGTGTGTGTGTGTGTGTGGGTGTGTGTGTGTGTGTGTGTGTGTGTGTACATGTGTACTTTATACTGATTTCTTCATTTTGTAACAATGGATAAAGTGGAGAAATTATGGAATGAACTGAATAAAAATAAACAGGAATAAATTGTAGATTGGAATACTTTCCCTAGTGTTACATCAGAAAATCATTATTTGTTAATTCCTGCAAGAAAGCTCTAATGTCGATTACAATTAAGTCGCCACTACCTAAAGTCATCAGACATTCACATCGCATTAATGCGCGCCGCGATCGGAGATCAGCTGGGGCGATGGATTTTCATCACTCTCAAAAGACATTCCTAATTCACCTTTTTCCTGCATAAAAACACAAATAATTGTAATCCAAATGTATTTTACCGTTGTATAGGTGACAAAAACCATTTTTAATGCGAGAACGTTTTTGATTTTGAATGGATTTCAAGTGGTAGATTGATAAAGTTTTTCAAACATCATGATACACAATGTATCCTACATTGAAGTGTGTGTATAACACATCATCTGTTAATAATACGTGACATGCTATGGGCGGCGAACTGATACAGTGCCTATCGTTAGTTCACCAACCCAGGAGTGCAAAGGAATTACAAGCAAGTGGAAACTAAGCGGTAATTGACATTAGTTGTAGATTTCAGTTGATTATCTGATTCCTATGTATCTTGTAAACAATATCAACAAGAATGATGCCAATGGACATAGTGGTACAATTCCATGTACATTTTATGTACCATATTTAAATACAAGTAATAATGTATCAATCGAGCAAACTTGGCTAATAACAGAGCGGAGAATGTTTATCACATTTAGTCGAGGTTATTTGATAAATATGGAATACAAAAAATACTGACTGATATCAATCCAACTTGACGTACAATAAATGTAGATAATTGTTTACACATACTGACTAGTGTTTTGTAAATCTATTAAATTTAAATACTGAAGTAGTGGAGAATGTCTGGGCCGGGGCCTCTGGTCGGTGAAGGGGAACTTAGTTCAACACTGATGATAGTAAACTATCGTGTTTACCTCCAGACAGTATATGATTTATCATTTGACTTGATGAAATCCTTGCAATCTGGGTCCTGGTTTACTTTCTTGAATCTGAATGTTTGATGGAAGTGAGCTTGCTGTTGTGTAGCTACAATCTAAATGAGATATAAAACTCGTCACTGAAGACGAGTTAGGTGATACGCTGGGGGTCATCAGATATCAGTCACGGGTGATCGACAACAAAAATTATGTAAAATAGTGACTTGAAGTTATATTGAGATGCATTCATGAAGTCCAGTTCTTTATACAGTCCTACATAATTCAGATCAAATTGTTTCTGTCATGCAACGAAGTCGAAATTTCATGCGTGTGTGGGTGTGTGCAAGTCGATTTGACAAGTTATGTAACTGAATATTTACCAACAGTTCTTCACAATGAAAAAAACAAAACAAGAATCAAACATGGTGATAAACACCTAACATTAAACATTTGTATTTTCAAATATGAACTTAGACCATTATTTGCATAACCAAGAGGGCTACAATGTATGTCTAATCCCGTCGTCATTATATAATATGATCAGTTTGACAAACTCAATAAGCCTGCAAAATTTTGCAGCAGTCGAAGCAATGTAGTCTCCAACACAAAACAAAGGGATATTATGTGTGTGTGTGTGTGTGTGTGTGTGTATGTGTAGGGTGCGTTTCGATGAGAATGTGATTTCTCCATGGACAAAAGTGGAATTACTCCATTGAAAAAAAAAAGTAAAAGAGAAGAAGTATTTTGTTTTGTCATCTTGTGGGGTTCAAAACCCGCATATGTGCAACCTTACGTCTCTGGCGCCAGAGACGGCACCTTTAACCTCTCAGCTATACATCTCGACGAGAAAAGCAAGTAGAACGTAAGCTTACATGTGAAAGATAAATCAGGAATCATTCCGTCCATATTTGATTCTCATTTTCAGTTTTAAGCTGCAAATTTATCAACCTGATGAGGAGATTTGAAAAAATAAAATGCATGATTACTGCAGCTTATTGTCTCAGCTACAACATACTTAAGTTTCAGAAGAAATGGAGCAATATCAGCTGAGGTAAAGGTGCTAGAATGTTACCAAGTCAATGCATTGTTGTGAAAAAAATCACCTCCCATAGACATAACATAAACTTGGCCGATTTTGAGTCTTTGCATTAAATCACAATTTCCAGTACAGGTCTAGAGCTAGAGGGCGCCTCTCCGACTACCTACGTTGTACGTTGTAGTATACGAGAGTGAATGCCATTCAAATAACATGCAGATGAGGAGTGAAGCAATAAGGACGTTTACAGACCTGATTTCAGCCACAGATTTCGGTGAGTTTTTGATGTAATTAAACAAAAAATCGCATACCGATTATTGAATGATTATCATAGATTACGATAATTCCTTTTATTTTAGTTTTCCACGATTAATAAAGATATTCATGAAGGAGTCGCACAACCACACTGAAAAATGACAACGTCTGCGAAGGAATAGAGGTGCAGCCGCTGTCGCTACAGCGGCTGCGTGTAGTAGCTAGGGGGAAATAAACAAAGACATGCAAACACAATAGGTTTGCTCCTAACAAGGGCAGGAGTTCATTGACATTGTGATAGCAATGTTTAATTATTAATAGTTGCACTTTTTAGTTTAACAACATTCAACAAGATTCACTACATCATGACATTACAACAACTTGCACGTACACGTTGTTTAAACACAAAACACTTTTAGTTTTGGTAATAGACCCGGCCCAGGGCTTCATTGAAATGATGGAAATGAAACAGCCCTCTAAAACTAGCCTCTGGCCTGCTCACTACACTAGGCCACAGCCTATAATGTCTAGTCTAGAATGAATCTAGACTAATCGGCTCGGCAAGTAGACAGACACCTATCCTCAGTTTACGTTATGCGTCAGTAGCAGGCAAGGGTATCGTAGCCTTAAAAAAATCGGTCTAATCCCGGGGCTCTCCCACAGACTCTGCTCTGTGGGTGGGCTCTCCTTGTAAACTTTACACAGTCATACTTCGCGTTCGGGCTGTTTCGCAGTTACCTTCGGTCCCACATATTACTTTACGTGTCTCTTTGACTTTGGCTATGATTACTTCGTATTTGATATTTGAAACATGTGTATATCTTGTACTTACGTCACGATCCTTGAAATGAATGGCCTTCAGAACAATCGAAACATTTCTCGCATTATCTACCCGCAGAGAAAACACATTTTGATCATCATCGTCACTTTGCTGAGTCGATAATGACATTGTCACTTTCTTGCTTGGGATAGGTTGTCTCGTCTATGTGAAATGCGAACTCGGATTATTCAAGCTTGCCGCAATATTTCTAGATGTCGCCCTCTATAGCTCAGAATCATACAGTTCATATAATGTACAGTAATTTATACTTGTTTGTTTTGTTGTTGTTTTTTTAGCGCTGCCACTACTTACGAAGTTAGTGCTGCACCCGTTTTCAGGTTCACTGAAGCAACGAAATTTGGTCCTATTAATGAGCATAATTTAGTATTCACAGTCTCAAGGTGGGGTTGCAAGTTTTGCAAATTTTGACCTTGCATCAATAACAGCTGACTTAACACACTTTTATGAAATCAACATTCTCCACCTCAGCAAATTCTGGTTTTGTGATACAAATTTGAAAAGATCTATGAGGAGCTCAAGATATTTAAATTCCATGACACTTTCATGTGTATAGGATAGCTGTACCTGCCCACTATGTGTAGGCCCTATGTGCCAAACACAAAGAACCAAAGACAGTTTAGTGTTTACAGAAGAGTAAATCACAGATAAATGGAAGTGAAAAGCTTGTTATCATTGATGATAAACTACAGTTTTACAGATGACAATTTGCAGCATGCACTCCATTATGATACACCCTGGAAAATTAAGTAAAGGCCAAAATTGTGACAACTGCTTCGTCTTCATAAACACAAATTATTTTAAACCAATCACTAAATTTGTTTGATATTCACGTGTGTGTGTGTGGGATACTGCAATCATGAAGTACGCCATTCACAACAGTATTCCGACAGTGATTCCATAATATACCACTCTACTTAAAAGGCCTGCAGTGTTTCCCACGACACCTATAATCTCTCCGCTCCGATTGCCTTATCCAAATATCAGAAAAGTTACTAATAAAATTTTGTATATATTGTATTCCTTTTCGAGCTGTCCGATACCCGATTCTTCCCATTCTACTTAATGAAAATGATTTGATGTTCCAATGGTTGTCTAAATATAGTGTATACAGGGCTAGCTGCCAACTCTCACGCATTGAGCGGGAGACTCACGCATTTTGGTCCTTCCTCACTCACAACTTTATTTCATTTGCATGCATTTCTATTGATCTCACTCATTTTGACTCCTAAATTATAGCATTGGCCTATGCAGATCGGGGGGGGGGGGGGGGGGGGGAGGGCGCACAGGGTGCGAATGCCCCTCTCTGGATTTGTTTTTGTTAAAACATAAAAAATATTTTTAAAAATGGAGGGGGCATGTGCCCCCCCCCCCCCCCCCCCAATTTGAAAAGGCACCCCCTTTATGGTATTCATGGATCCACATCCCTGGGCAACAGCAAGCTACAATGACATACACACACACACACACACATACACGCACAACAACGCACACACACACACACACGTTTCATCGTACTTTTGTATTACTTAGTTCCCTCGCTTTTGTGGGCTAATACCTTTAATAACTGGATATTCAGCCATGCAGTCACTTAATTGCAGATAAAAACAACAAAAAACAAAAAGCAAAAACAAAACAGATGACCAAACACTGAACACGCAGACTGAAAAAGAACTCCCCCATACACACACAAACACAATGTATTCATAATCCCGCACACACCTGAATGCAAATTCATATCTCTATGCAGATGATGTGGTATATAATTATCTTTCTCAACATGGATGTAATCCAACACAAAGCCTCTTAAGAAAGTGAAACATTTTATTAGGAATGTTTTGCACTGTTAAATGTACAATTTACAAGAAGTAACAATGCAGTTTCCTTCTCGTAATACAAAGCACATGGTACACTATATCTATAATTTGAGTAATGTGTGCATGTGTGGGTTTGTTTGACTTGTGGCCAAATACTTTGTGCGTCTTAATGAAAAGTATAAATTTATGTGTATCACGTCGTCACTCATTCTCCAGTACCGTACACATATCAGAAGATATCATTTTTAAAGACTCTTTCTTCCCTTCCAGGTGCTCAGTTAAAAACAACAACAATAACCCACAAATATTGCAGTGTGGTTATCTTTTCCATTTGCAGTAATTGTTCACAAACTGCTGTGGTCATAGGGAACTATGCCACTATACACTATGTGTATTGAAACTTGAAAAGTGGGCATATTTTCACTTGAGTAGCAAATTTTTTCTGAATTTCTGTTGAAACAGGTTTGATAAAGCATCTGTGAAACTACAGTGCACTCTCCTAATAATGAGCATGGTTATAACAAAATTTGTTTCAAATAAAGTAAATATTCACATCTCCAAATTACTATCTTATATAATCTATTTCTCCATTCAGACAAAATTTTGAAAAGAAAGAAAACTACCAGTCCTCAGGACTTTGTTAGGAGAGGATTCACCTGTACCATGAAAAGTGAAGTCACTGTGAATGTAACTTAGCAGTTTCCATTCATTAATCAGTGATAATCCATTCATGTACACTGCCTTATCTGAAAGAGCTCATGATTCTTTAAAGAATAAAAGAAGAAAGGGTACTGAAACTCCACAATATCTCAGAAAATGAAGCATGTATGCGTGTGTGTGTGTGTGGTTTTTTTTCTGCTTTTTTCCCCCCTAATCATGTTAAACCGTTCCACACGGGAACCTGGTTTCCTGTGTTTTCAGTCCATGGGAATTTCAGAATTCAGTATGGAACAAGTTAATACACTCTTCATACTACATTGCAAGTAGGTAATAGGATATTAATGTGTCTATGTGTGTGTATGTGTACTTCCATTAGCAAGACACACTGCATAATCATTGTGAGACAGTGTTTCAGTAGATGAGGAAGTACTCTGTCTCAACGAGAGTACTTATCTCAAAAGTATAGCTGCACATGTGAAATTCAAGTATCTGAATAAGAAGTTCCTAGATTTTTTTTTTCCCTTCCACACTTTCCAAAACAGATACCTTAATTACGTCTACTCTACTCCTTCCTTCTCAATCAAGAAATATTTTGGTGAAACTCTTAGTAAGAGACTACAAGCCTTGGGAACTTAACAACCACATACTCATGTGCAGTGCAAACATCATGTACACATAGACTCAGCCACAAGGTGACACACCAATACACATTTACAAAATAGGAAACATACAAACCAACCAAGCAGTAGGAATCTCTTGCCAAAGTCATTAGACAAATACCACGAGAGAGACACACATTGTAGTAAAAATTCTATGAGACGTCCCAAAATATACATAAACAAACCATCAGGGTACAATTAAATCCCACGAGGCTGCAAGGTATAAACAGATGGTGTCGATGCTTCCAAAGACACTATGCTGACTCGACACAAATACCCACACTTGCATACACAATGCAATGACATCACTTTCACAATGACTAAGACAAAAAAATTGATTGTGAAATAGGCAGCTAAGGGAACGTGACGATTATTCTGCTAATACCTCACAATGAAGTACTTTACCTACACTACAACAGTAAATGAACTGCAGTCACCAAACCTGATCTTAAGACTTGCCGAATAAGCTTTCATGTTTCCATGGCCCCGTTTAATAAAGCTGTTCATAAAGTTATGCATGACTTACGAACGACTGGAATATAAAGTGTCAAAATGTGTGCAATTTTTTTTTTCTTACGTTTTAACAAAGTATGACTGCATGTGAATATTTCATCTATGTTGGGGCAAAAATACACTTTCAAATAAAAATGTGCATTAACATGTAAGAATAATCATTATCACCTGCAAATTTCAAATTAACAATAATTAGGAAACCCACTTGGCTTGCCATATTCAAGTCATTCGTAAAGTCGTGCATAACTTTATAAACAGCTTTATGAAACAGGGCCCAGGTGATCCCAGCACAATGGAAACAAGGTCATATTATTGAGCTAACACAAAGGCAGAACAGGGTAAATGATATTTTAGCAACATAAAAACAGATACAAATGTACATGTATTATATAAAGTGACAATTTTAAATCTCTACTCTTGCGACCTTTGTCATCATTCAGGGAATAAACCTGGTTCTTGCTGCAGAGCAATGCACGATGTTTAGTGGCTATTGAATGAAACTGAAGGACTCCATGCAGAGATCATGAATCAAAATATGTAAAAAACAGAACACAAGTGTTTGTTACACTTGTACACATTACTTGGAGCAGCACAACTTAACAGTGAATTTGGCAATATAACATACAAACAAACACAAGTGGCACATTGTGTTTCCTCAAGGGAGACAGATGTAGTTCAAGTAACTACTGGGGCTGGGACAGTGACCAAGGGACATAATATGGGTGACCAGGGAGGTGGACCTTTTAACCTCCCTAGTGTAACTGATGACATATCAAATCCCCATTTCAATCAACTCCAAACTCTTTTAAATTCATCTTTGTGTTTCTGCATTCATTTGCCTTCTACAATACGACAGAGCAGCAAATCCGCTTGGCCTCTTGCACACCAAAGGTGCTAGTACTCTTGATTAGTCAGTTTGGACATTCACTTTGCACATAACCAGAAAACAGTCATTTTTATGAACAGGCATGCTGGTTTTATAAATTCACTGAGACAAGCATCCGTGAAGTAATGGATCATTCATCTCATCTTCACAAATGGCACTTGCCAGCACATCCACCTGACAGCAAGCCTGGTTTTTGGTTTGTTAATTGACGGACCATTCTGGTCACCTGGTCCAATCTAGATATTGTAGCACAAAGCAAAACAAAGAGGTCTAAATAAAAGGCGAGTCCCACTTTTTATTAGGACTACATTTGTTTTACTTTGTTTCTTGATATCTCAGCCATTTTAAAACCGACTTTCATTAAATGAACTTTTAATTTCTCTTCAAATTGTATGCCCTTTAATATTTGAAATATTTAGTGGTTTCTAATTATCTCACAAAAAACCCAAAAAAATAATAATAATAAAATAAAAAAATAAAACCTGAATCCCCATCTCAACCACAACAATACCATCCCTTTGTTTCAGGAAATCTGAAAATCCCTGCCAAAAGTTAAAAGAGTTTATATCTATTCTCTTTCCGTGCTATAATCACAAAGAGTGAGAAGTGTATGTCCAGAAATGCTTACCTTCAAGGTCCTTTTTCTTAAAGAATAACTTTCCAAGATGTTGAATTATCTGTCATTTACAGAGTCTTTCAAAGGGTTAAGAACAACAGCTTTGATGTGCTATCATAACATTTGAAGGCTACCACTCGCTTCTTCTACAAGCTGCCCAATACTGAAAATCTTGCCTTTGGATTCTATGTTGGCTTGGTATAAAATGCGAGGTAACACATAATATAGCAGCAATAAATGCTGGGGGAAATCAAACACTGTACATTTTTGTTGATCAACACATTTGCATAGGGATAGGACATTCATTTGACTAAATAGCAAAACGATTGTTTGTTGCTTTGTTTGTTTGCTATTGTTTCTTTTTTTGGGGGGGGGGGATGGTGGTCAAACTTAGCATAATTGTTACAACTCTTCCATGGGAAAACAAATATCCATGTAGGGCCTACCCTGTGATAATGACATTGTATTACTGTTATTATGATAATGATAACCACATACACTTTTTAGGGAACATCACCCATTCTCGTAAGTCCAATATCTATACTGTAACTATGGCTGCAAATTTTGGATACAAACAGCAGCCTGGAAATCTGCAGATGAAGTCCAAATCGAGTTATCTATTACAGTCTTCTCAGCTTAGTGTAATATCTGTATGATAATCTACAATTGGTCTCTGAAATGTCCATTGCTTCAAACCATTAGAAGCTGCATCCACTGTGAACATATTTCATGAGCTTTGCTAACATTTACATTCAAAGTTGATAATCATGCTCGGTCAGAAAATATTTCAGATACCACTCTGAACTGTCTGCGACATTTTTGGCCTAAAAAGCACTGTACACACAAAAATATGCATAGGTGGGACTTACTCAAATAACATTTGAACAGAGATTATGCCTGAAGGTGCATGAGGTTTGCCAGCATCCCTACTGACTTTGTGTATCTACCCGCCTTTTCTTGTTAGATGCACTACTCTAAAAGCTGTTATTTTCACACATGTGGAGGTTACAGACATTTTAACAAAATGTTGTTTTTGCGATTTGATACCAAGGCTATCCTAAGTGCACTAATGCCTGTTCATAAATCTTATTTGATCAAGATCAGGTGGCAAAATTTGTGTGTGTTGCTAAATGTGCAGCCCGAAAGTGATTTGCAAAATTTGCAAAAATTAAACCCTTCTGAAAATAGCAGCTTTTACAGTATATTATTCATGATTGTATAAACTCTATGGCCTGTATTCACTAAGGTGGCTTAAATTAAAATGATGGTGTAAAGTCTGCAGTCATGCAGGTATCAATCATGTATGGTCATTATGTTAGCATACGCAATCTTTCACACACATTTGTGCACATTAAATTTGCACAAACCACAGAGTAAATCTAAACTACTTTTGTGAATACAAGCCTATTATTCTGAAATGGACATCATGACTCTTTCTTTAAAAAACCACACACACACAAAAGAAGATCCATTACATAAATCCAGGGACATTTCAGTCATGTATTGTATGCATATTGCTACACTACTACCTAATGTTAACCTTGCCCCTTTGAAGAGATGAAGGTGTACCAGACACTTTTAAGTTTGATGACTCTAGCAAACTGCCATTTCTGGTGCAAAGATATGCCTGTACCCTAGTTTGCAAAGCAAATCAAAATGCATGTTCTCCTTTCTAGAGTCCTAGGAAGTAGGAGACTGAACAAGAACCAAATACAATTAGCAGCGATGCTTTTTCCTCTATCTAAACATATGACACAAAGAAAATCAACCCACCACAAGAAGAAATGTAATAGCAAAAAATTAAGCGTACATTACCCTATAAAATGCACACCCAAGTTGATAATACTTGTACCATTCTCCATTCTTTTCTATTTTTTTTTCAACAGTTAAAATTGCAGATTTTTAGATTTTCAAATGAAAGGTGATGGTATGTATTATAATCTACACAGACAAAACAATGTTGGGATGAATATTGCTATGGTTATTAGTACTGGGAATAAAAAGCTGGTTTCGTCAGCAGCGTACGGATCGACAGCCTTCGGTCCCGACTTCCAGCGGGTCTGCTTGGCTGGTTTTGCTACGTCCTCCTCATCCTTGTCCTCGTCGTCCTCCTCCGGCTCCTCATCGACGTCGTCGAGACCGGGGATTGCTGGTAACCTTGGCACGTCTGAAGGATCAAACATGCAAAAAGAGCTCAAAGATCAGTTTAGATCTATTCCAAAATATATAAAGCATCAAATATGGCTATGTACAAGGAATTTTGGGAAGCAATATGGGCATAGTATTGAATGTCTGTACTGGCATAGTATTAGATGCTAACAATTATCTTACAATATATCAAAATATGACTTTTTCTTCAAGCGAAGAATTTCTATCTTGAACTCTTAGGTCCAGTAAACTTGGATTAAATTCCTATACACCTAAGAGCATAAATACAACAAAATAAAGGTAATCATTTATCCTTGTAATGGATGATGGATGATGCAGTCAGAACATCTTCAAAGTTGGACGTAGATATGCTCCTAAAAAGTGCTTTTTGAATGAAAAGTGAACATACACTGTACTCTGTAAACTGGAGCACAAAGCATAAAAAAAACATATTTGAATAGATCAAATATTCTATTTTTGTTTCTTTTTTGATGATATGTCATGTTTTGGGGGTAAAAGACAATTTCCAAATAAGATAACATATTTCTTGTTCATGAATGTACTTAGTAGAACACACAACAAATTCAGACTTTTTGAGGAACTGTTGTTTTCCCTCAACATGACCACAGACTGCTGATCTTTAGGTTCCTGGTTCCACTAAACTGTGGCTGCGCTAATAGGCAAGGCATTTCATTCTCAATGCCTTCTCCATTGGAGGGGACTGAAAGGAACCAGGTTCTGTGGTGCTTACAATTAAATATTAACTCTCTAATGGCTTCCTCAGTGGCCATATGAAAGATACATGTACAGTACTCTCCGCTTAATCGGGTAACGCTTAATCGGGTACTCTGCTTAATCAGGTAAGAAATGCTCTGCCAGACAGACAATACCCGATTAAACGGAGACTACTGTAGTTATCCAACCTTGAAGTAAAACATTATATCTCACCGTCCACTGAGCCCTTGTACACGACGATAGCATTCACTTTGGGGTTGTCCAGTTCTCCCTATATACACAAAAGTCAAGAAAATAACACTTCAGTAAAAAAAAAAAAAATAATTAAATAAATTAATAAATAACAAAGTATAAAAAAAAAAAACAGACAGGAATACATTTGTTGAAAGTAAACGATTAATAGATAACACATTATACTTAATATATATTTGTTGTAGTATCATTTCACATCATTGTGACAGATTTGCCACAAATAGCATGTATAGGAATCTCTCCTTGGCAGGAGTATTCTTCAGACTCACTTTTGCACACTTCACTCTAACTGCAAAGGAAGAACACATAAAACTAATTAATTGCTATCTTTTTTAATGCAGAGCTTTCACCCATTAATTTTCATGACTTCACTCAAACTGAAAGGAGAACATATAAAACTAATTATGGCAATCTTTTGATGAAGGGCTTTCACTCACTAATGTTTATGACAACAATGTATGTTGTAGTAAAAATGTACATTTTGCTTGTTTGGAAAATATGCCTTTCCGACTGAGTGTTTTATACACTTGTAGGCTGTTGGTACACAGTGTACAACTTCTGAAGGTACAGATGTACCATCAGAAGTGGCAGAATCATATACTGTACAGTCGCTTCCCCTAAATATACAAGCATTTTTCAAACTGAGTAAAAAAGAAAACTTCATATGCTGATTATGATACTCATTATTGGCAAGTCATGCAATAAATGTTGTTCCAAACACTTTCTGTGATGCTCATGGCATCTTTCTGGCAAGTTCAGAACACAAAGTATATCATTCCTTCTGTATGACAACACACAATATATGGCCTTGATTCTGGTGGATTACCATCTCAGTGCAAGTCAATAATGTTACCCCATGCAGTGTGAGAAAACCTCAGTGAGCAGAGCCTGGTACTGCATTCGAGATAAATTTTGATGCATCTGTTCCCTTACACATGTATGCTTGGTGTACACAGGGTCATGTTACTGACCATGTGGTCTTCATGCTCTGAGGCAACTAAATTTATATTTGATCTGGCTGAGATACCAAGTCTGTTAACATTATCTACTTGGAATTAAGTTATCAACTCACTGTTTCTTTGAGACTTTGGTAATTATCCATGAGTATATAATCTTTACTAAGATAGCATTTTTTTTTTCAGGTATTGAAGCAATACCGATTTAAATTTGGTATTTTTATACGACTTAACCTACTGTATTTTCTTCTTTTGTTCGTTGACTGTAACTTCCATCATGTCTTTCAGAATAATTTCTGCTAGATAGATGACACAATTTAGTTCTCGTAGATGTTTCTCTAGACTTATCTTTATTTGTTTGATTACTTTATAACCTTTGTAAGGTCTTCACAAGATTACAACAATGTCTCTTACACCATTGTGATACCAGGATGAGGAGTGCATACAATACTTGGGGATACATTTTAAAAGATTTTGCAAGGCAGTGACAAATATCACTACAATATATCTTTTAATCAAAGTATAGTATTACTGGTACACAACTCTCCACAACATGTTGTTACTATGAACCTGCTCTGCAATACACAGTGAGCCTTCAACAAAAATTACTACAAATGGGGATGAAAAACTTGGCAAAACATCGGTATGTCTATGGGCAACAAGCTGTCCTTTTCATATGGAACAAAAAATACTGACTAACCATGTCCACAAGAGGCAGAAACTCCACTCAGCCCAGCTCATTGCAAATGCATGTTGTAAGTTACGTATATGAAGCCATTGAATTTAATATTGCGGTGTGATACATACCAGACATGCCATGATTGCATACGGTACCATGATTCTAAACCCAGAACCTGGATCACCTCAATCATCTTGTATGACTTTGAGAAGGCCCTCCTGGGCTTCTACTCAGACTAATACATGCTGCTATCTCATTGACAAAGTGTCGAGTGTCACACCACATCATCTCGTAATACATCCCACACTAATCACACTGACATGAAACTTTGTGTCACTACTGTAACATCCTGTACGTGCAAAATTAGCTTTAAAGGTGACTGAAAGATAGCAGAAAGCCCTCTATATGTTAGTTTAAGAAAGGCAAAGAGCTCAAGGGTAGTAGAAACAAAATATCCTCACTAGTGGCTCCTTGAGAACCGATTGTTTGAATTTTATGTAAAATGACAGAGTACCATGTAAAGTAAATTTCCAAGGAAATCTGCATGCATGGGTAAAATGAAATACCCAATTTCTAAAACTGGAAATATGAAGTACTACAGTGCTGTACTAATAACATTAGGATTCAAATAAAAATGTGTTGTCTCAATGCAAAGTGGATGATCTGTTTGAAAAAAAAAAAAACACTAAGCTACAACTTTACAAATGTGGAATTGTTAAAAACTTAAATCTGTAAAATGTTTCCTTCATTCTAAATTGCATGAAATAATTTGTTCCCCCCCAAAAAAAAAAATAAATAAATAAATAAAATAGTTGTGAAAGAAAAATTTGGAACTCTTTGGGTTTGTAAAATTTCACACTTAATAATTAAGATGTTAAAACTGTGGAGATGGGAAAACATTGGATATGATGGTTTCCAGCACATTGTTCTGGAATTGAAAGCATTTTTTTAAGACTTTACTCCACATATGTTGTCACTGTAATGGACTAATATTACATCCTTTGCTGTTGGGGGAAGAAATAAATGACTACAACCTTGTTTCAGTACTGAATAATGCCTCCAGCACCCTTAGGGTGGAGGCATAAAAATCTGTCACTTCTACACTCAGCATACAGTGAGCATGTTTACCAGCCATGACACTACCCAGCATACGTAGGCACCCATATTTGATTGGCCAGTGACTATTGACCACATATTGTCTTAGAATGCAAACTTCATGTCTCCTAAAATGAAATGTAACAGAAACACAGTGGACTCCCATTGTAACGAAGTCCCCGGGACCAGCAGTTTTCTTTCATTAAAGGACAAGTTCATCTTCATAGACATGTGGGTTGAGTGAATGCAGCAATATTAGTAGAACACTTCAGTGAGAGTTTGAGCAAAATCGGACAATCCGTTAAAAAGTTATGAATTTTTGAAGTTTCTGCTCAGTCACGGCTGGATGAAAAGACTACTATAGCTTGTGATGTCACATGAGTACAACGATACAAAGAAAGAATAAAGAAAATTCAACATATTTCCATTTTTCTCGCATAAGAAAAGAACATTCGACTTCTCTCTTTCAGAAGGCAGGGGGAATAATATTACCCTTAACATACTTCAGTAGCAAGTCGAAGAAATGTGCACTTTATTCAAAAAGTAAAGTTTTGTGAAATTCTCTTTTTATATTCCTTATATAGTTGTACGCATGTGACATCATAACTGTAGTAGTCTTCTCTTCCAGCAGTGACTACACAGATACTTAAAATATTCATAACTTTTGAATGGATTGTCCAATTTTCCTCAAACTTTCACTGATGTGTTCTGCTAATATTGCTGCATTCTCTCAATCCTTATGTTTATGAAGGTGGACTTGTCCTTTAATATCGAAATTTTGTTATAACCGAACTATTACACAGTAAAAATACATGGTGCAGATAATGTTGTGGCCTGAATTTTTACAATTATGTACTTCATTGTAACCAAAATTTCGTTATAATCATGTTCGTTATAACAGGAGTGCACTGTATTGGAAGGGGAGGGGTCAAGAAAGGTGTTGCTACAGTACGACATGATTTGAATAATACCTTCTGGAACTCCACCCTCAGGTTGCCCCCAAAAGTGGACACTTCATCCTGGACCCTCAGTTTGCTCTTGCTGACCGAGAAGGGAATTACTTCATCATGGGCTGTCCCCCGCCCGACCTTTTGGTAGATGTCCAGTCCTGGGACCACAGTGTGCTGTTCATTCAGGACAACATCAAACACCTGTGCACAAAGGAAAACAGATCAATCAGAAGATTATAAATAAGCCTTCTGTGTACTTTGATCTTCATTAATTGGAAAAAAAAAGGTGACAGGTTTGAAACAAAGATGGGTGAACCCTGGTAGTAACTACACAAATGACTCTTAACAATGTTGTAGCTCCCCATTAGCATTGCATAGGTACTATTTGTGCCTTTTCATGGCAAATTCAAAACTCTCTGATACTACCATTGTTGCACCAATGCTTAATTTTGTGCCTGAATGTAACCTATGTCTTCAATGATGATTAATACATTTTGATGGTTTTGTCATTCATACAATATGTGACACTTTATTATCTGTGATATTATAAGACTCAAATACTGATGGGGCAACAGGTTACAAATACTGTGAAAAGGGTCACTTTTGAAGAAGTTTATGGGATGAACTTCACAAACAGGAATATGCAGGGTGTTTGTTCAGACCATAGTAAACATCTGACTAGACATACATGACAAAGCCAATGACTGCCCCTCCCCCATTTCTATATTTTCCCCAATTGCAGTACCTTTAACAGAAATTGCTATTTTATTCATAGATCCTTGAATCATCACATCTATCACTCATACACCAAACTTCATTTCTGAGAGTCACAGCCTACAGATATTTACTCTCAAATAGACAATGCAGTGCTACATATAAATGTACACTCCAGAGGTTCAGGAGCAAAATACAGCTTTGACCTTTATAAGTGCCGGTACAACATGTTCTATGGATACAATAGTTTCTGTTAAGAATGGTCTTGAATCATGCTTAAAGGGATGGTATAGTATTGGTTGAGGTGAGAATTCAGCTTTTAACTTTTTTGCAAGATACTTAGAAACCACTTTATGAAATACATGTACATAAAGGCATACAATTCTGACAAGAATTCAAAGTTTATTTGATGAAAATCGGTATTGAAATGGCTGAGATGTCAAAAATCAAGGTAAAACAAAGCGATCCTGTTCCTAATAAAAGGTAGGTCCCACCTTTTATTAGGATTGCTTAATTTTGGATATCTCAGCCATTTCAAAGCCAATTTTTAATCAAATAAACTTTAAATTCCTCTTAGAATTATATGCTCTTTCATATTTCGTGAGAATTTCTATCTATCTCAAAACATTATCGTCAAAAAACGTTGGAAACCTGAAGCCCCCACCTCAACCGAAACTACCATCCCTTTAAGCTACCCACTTAATGATGCAAAATTTCATGAACCAACATTGTCCACTGATAACAATACTGTTACAGTGGCCATAAATTTTGGATGAATGCAAGAATTGCACATTACTGATTTGCTGCTTGCTCGCTACTTCCCATTGACAATGTACATTGTACCTACAGTTGTATAAATTTGTATGTGACCTGCTACAACAAAAGGATCCGAAAGTCGGGGAGACAATTTTCTGAAAATAACATGACATTATTCCCCTAATCTTCCACTTTAATTTCATTATGATACGACTCATAAAAGTACTCGGTTGCGGAGATATCGATGATTTTATTAGCGCATGTCAAGTGGTTTAGGAAGTCAGCATTTTGAGAAAACTTCCTTACGGACGCTATCATGATCAAGGGGAGGCAAGACAGTTTTCACCTCTTGACAACAGAAGGTATGCTCTCAGGAACCTCCACGATGTTCATTCAAGCTTTGTGCAAGCAATCTACACACGACCAATCAGTAACCAGGATGCCATGCACTGACCAATAAGATCACTCCCTCATTTCTAGGGGCGGAGTCTAGCTCCAAATCTTCTGACACATTTCTGTGTACAGTGTAGTTCTGTTGAAAGTCGGAAAATCATGGCCCAGAATAATCCTAATTTCTTACCTTTCATTTAATCACTTAGCTTCGAATTTTCGGCAAATGGTAGATGATACATTAGACTACATAATTATGCCAATAAGAGAAATCTGATCATTTTGACCAATTTTGATGATCTGACTTGAAACTTGATTTTCTCGGCTCAACCGTCAGCAACGTTAGGATCCTTTTGTTGTGGCAGGTCACAATGCATATGCCTAGTGTACGCCCATATTCTGCTGAAGTGGGCCTGCCACTGGTGATGAATTCCACGGGTACACTGGCTGCTAAAATGTTCCTGAAGTGTAGGTTGAATGAGGAAATTTAACCCTAACTAGGCCAGGCTATTCAGGTAGATCATAGAGCTGGGGGAGGGGGCTCCCAGGCCCTCCCTCCAGATCTCAGCCGTCGACCGCGCGATCGCGATCGCGATGAAAATTGGCACACACATTGCCTGTGACGTAATCTAAAGTACCATGAAGTTACATTTTTTTTAAATTATCATTTATGCTAAATTATGCTAATTTATGCATAATGATGCATGAAATCAAACAATTTGGTATAAATCACTAAATAAAGCTCAAAATGGTCACATTTTTTGTGGAAATATTCTTTTTAGTGTCCTGAGCAAATATAAGAGAAAAAAATTGCGCCATTAGAAAAAAGTATTTTGTTTTTTGAATTTCTTATGTATTTCTTTGTTTTTTCGACTTTATGTTTTTCATTGTTTTTTCGATGAAACTTGTCCGCGACACTGTTCCCAACAAGAAAATATGTTATTAATTGATTATAATCAATAAAACCCCAAATAATCATGCTTTTATGAAATTTGCCTGTAAGCACAGTTTGCATTGAAATTGTACACAAATTCACATTTTTGAGCAATTTTTGGTCTGACATGCACGTACATATTTATGCGCAACTTCGGAACCGCGCACCCGGGCATCGCAAATTTGGTGTCAAAAGATGCGGGAGACTCGAAAGAAAAAAGTAATGAAACGTTGCGGCGATAGCTTTTCGCGTTAGCGTTACAGTGTACATCGCGCGGAACGTCGAGGGGGGGGGGCCTCGGAGCCCCCCCCCCCCCCCAGCCTAGTTAGGGTTAAGTTTTCAGAAAGGGGATGATAACCCCCCCCCCCCCCCCCCCCCCCCCCCCCGGCCTAGTTAGGATTAACCAATTGTAGATTGGTTGCTATTTGTGACCCGCTACAACAAAAGGATCCTAAAGTCGCTCATGGCTGAGCCGAGAAAATTGAGTTTGAAGTCACATCATTAAAATTGGTCAAAACAATGGGATTTCCGTTTTTGGCATAATAATTTTGTAATCTAATGTTTTGTCTATCATCTGCCAAAATTTTGAAGCTAAATGATCAAAGGAAAGGCAAGATATCAGCGTTTTTCTAGGCCGTGATTTTCCGACTTTCAACGTAACAGACACATGTCCGAAAAATTTGGATTTAGCGCCACAGCTAGACTCTGCCCCTAGCAACGAGGGAGTGATCTTATTGGTCAGTGCGTGGCATCCTCATTACTGATTGGTCGTGCATAGACCGCTAGCGCTAAGCTTGAATAAACATCGTGGAGGTCGCTAGGAGCATACAATTGTACCTTCTATTGTCAAGTGGTGAAAACTGTCTCGCCTCCCCTTGATCATGATGGTGTCGGAAGGAAAACTTTGAAGGCGTTTTTCTCGAAACTCTTACTTCCACAACCACTTGACATGCGCTTATAAAATCATTGATATCTCCGCAACCAAGTAATTTTATGAGTTGTGCTATATATGAAATTATAGTAAAGAGTAAAGGAATAATGTCATGCCATTTTTAACAAATTGTCCTCCCCCGACTTTCGGATCCTTTTGTTGCAGCGGGTCATATTTGTTTGCTCTTTCACTCTTGCTCTCTGTCTTCAGACTGAGCAAAGAGAGAGGGAGAGACAAAACAATACAAACTATTTCATTAGGCAAAGTAAAATAATGAACGTGTTTCTTGTTCCCATGTGCTTTAAATTTTGAGGCCGCCTCAAAATATTTCTCACCTTTTATCATATAAAAGAAGGTATTCCAAAAAAAAATTTTAATCCAGAAAATCTCAAGAAAACAACCAGTATCTGTCAGGAAACATGTAGATCTACACATGTACTTGCAATGTCATTTGCATTTTTGTTTATAATTAAAGACCCTCAATCTCTCAATCAATTATTCAAGCTGACAAGCTTTTGATCTCATTTACACGGCACATGCTGCATGCACACATCACATTAATATCAATAAAATAACTGTCCTACTGTAGTGAATGGCATTCATGCTTCATCACATACCAAGGTTGTACTTGTAAATACAAATTGTATAGCTCTGCAAATGCACGCTTGTGTACCATACGAGCTGCAGCTTTCACCCCCCCCCCCCCCCCCCCCTCCATCAACTCAGGCGGTCAACCATACACATGCATGTTCCAGATTCTTAGAAATACCCCCTATTCGGAGAGAAAGGGGTGAGGATATTGAACCCCTATCACAGGCTTTTGGAAGGGGAGCCATCAAAATTACCCCCCTATTTTTTAGTGTTTTGGAAGGGAGGCCAGCAGAATTGCTCTCCTGTCACATGTTTTTTGAAGGGAATGAGGCGGCCAGCTGGAGCCTGGCATGCTTTACAGCAAGACATGCACCCCTGTTCAGATTTTTTTTTTCTCTTTTTTTCTTGATCTAGCTATTTCAGATTTGTTTGGGAAAGATTTTGAAAATTACCCCTAATTAGAAATATTTCGGGGAAAATGATAAAAGACCCCCCCTAACCTAAGGATTTTTCAGGGATTTTCCCCCGAGCTGCTCTTTGAAAATATACCCCTTTCCCAAAAATTGGAACGCGCATGCAGTACTGATGACCACCTGGGGGGGGGGGGGGGGGGGGGGGGTGGACTTTCATCATCTCAATGGCTATCATGCAGTTTTTGTATCATACGACATCCTGGTTTAATACAATGTTTCTGTGCAAAGTCAAAGTCATGGAGAGCAAAGGTTAATACAAGGCTAGAGAGTGGTGAAACAGATTTCGGGTACCACTTTTTAAAGGAAACCAAAGCCCAAATGTAAATTGAGTTAAAGCAGCAATTAATAGTACAAAACATCAGTGGATGTTTGAGCAAAATCGGGCAATCAATTCTGAGATTATTAAATTTTTAAGTTTTGGTGTCGTCATTGCTGGATAAGGAGAATGACTAAACTTCTTCATAAATGGACAATTTAGAGGAAGTAAAGAGAAAGGTCAACATTTTATGGAATCAGTGCATTTATATTTGTATTTTTCCAGCATCATGATGAAAGAGCACATGTCATAGAAAGCAGGGTGGGGAGTTGGGGACAGTAATAATTATTATAAGAAGTTGATCGAATGTGCCAATTACTTTTTCAGTTTTTACCCCCCCCCCCCAAAAAAAAAAATATATATATATATAAATTAAATTTCATAAAATTCTAATTTTCTTGGCAATCAAGTAAAAAAAAATGTATGATCATCAGAGCACTGTCGACATGATTATCGGTAAAACCCAGAGACTACTTTGGTTCATTAAAGTTTAATTAAAAATTATTTTGATGTTTTGTGTGACTGCAAAAAAAAAACAACTAGAAAAGCACTCTGAGAGCGCAGACCTCCGCCAAGCATGCAGCTCATTTCCACCACTGATCTTGTTCTTCCATAGAGATATCAGTGATTTCCACCCATATAGATACGTACTTGTACTTATGTAGGATTGTGTGCTGAAAGTCGCCCGATTTCCTAATATAGAAGCCTTTGTTACGTCATAAACCCTCAGCTGCACGGCGTGCCTCGCCCTAGCAGAAACTAGAGCACGCACTCTAGTGCGCGCATGCAAACCTCAAATACGCGCAGCCTGATCTCCCAAGTTCATTGACCCTACTTGCCAAAATATCAAAAATCCTTCATACAAATTCCCCCAAAATTCTCGGATCACCACCAAAAGTTAATCGTTTGTTACTTGTGTCATTCTCAACCTTTCCTGCAAGTTTCATCCCAATCTGTTAACTACTTTTAGAGTTATTTTGCACATAGACGAATGAACACACAAACCTCCTCCTTTGGCGGAGGTAATAATCCTGGTCCTCTGCTCTGGATTGCCCATGCTATGGTTTTCTAATGCCCTAAGGCCCCTATGGCTATGTCAGGATATCTATTATAGGCCTATGCCAGGTCATGGACATTTTTTTGTTTTTGAGCTGAGTGTGAGGAAGGAGTCTGCTTCCCCAGTGCAAAAATTTTAAGTTAAACTTGCAAGTTTCGCCGATGAAGCTTGAAATTTCCAACAGCTCCCGCATTCAGCAAGCTGTTCAGCGCGAGAGCGCGCGCTTTATGGACATAATCAAGCGAATTGCCGCAGTCCTTTCATTTTCGCGTTGCATTGCAAAAAAGCGTGGAGACTCCTTATAAGGGTAACTATACACAGCCCAGTCGCTGTGTACATGGTACGTCGCGACAGGGCTGTACTCGCACGACCACCAACCACTAGGAGAGCGACGTAATCGTATCACGATAGCTTTGACTTTTGATACTTACGATCATTTTTGTCACCTCAAACTCATCGAGTATACTCTTCAATATTTACTCTACATCTGATGATATTAGTATTCAAATGTACGCAATGAAACTTACCGAAATTGATCATCATATCCAGCATGTCCACACGGTACACAATCTTTCACGCCAGGCCAAGTTTAGATATCGGGTGGTCACGTGATGTGAATGCCCTTTCAAAAGGTCGCGCTGTCGACCGTGCTGCTACACTCAAGCAGCGTACGCACGGTTACTAGTATACAGCTATAAACTGTACTGGGCTTGGCGGCGGCTGGCGTCTGGTCGGGCGAGTAACATTGAGCTCCATACCACGGTTTTTTTGTGTAGCAGACGCCAAGGTTTGTTCAACACTTTCAACGCACACGCGCTCGCTCTGGAGCACATCCGGTCACGCATGCGCATAAGTCAAGGCGCCATTTTGAATTCTGCAACGACGAAGCCCGACGGTCAGGAATTGCGCCAGAATGTGTCATTTATTTGTTCCACTTGGTCTCCATGGACCCAGTGTGGCGAACTATTCTTCTATAATAGAAACATGCATTTAACGTGAGTAAAGTATTCTGTTTAAAGGAGAAAAGTATACATGTTCCTAAGTTTTGTAGCTGTGTTGAGGTTCCTCACTTCGAGGCTGCATGCCGTGCTCGTCAGACGCTGTTTTCGCATAGCGTAACAGTGTCTGGTCGGGCTATTATAAGGGGTGCCCCGGGGGTTACTTATAAGGGGGACGGGGTTACTTATAAGGGGGACGGGGTTACTTATAAGGGGGACGGGTTACTCATAAGGAGGGGCCCCCCTTGTGAGTGGGTTTCCCGAACTGAGATGTAAAACTAAAAGTACGTACACTACAGTACTGTACTCAAGTCAGTGAAGTAGGCTAGGCTGGAGAGTGGAGTAGTTCTGAGTGACGACCTGGCTGATCAAGAGATCGAGTACAATTACCTTCATTTTTGGGGAAGTAAACCACACTTCACAAAACTTGAGCACCAGCACGTAATCTCCGTCCTCTTCAATGGGCACATCATAGCCGAAGGTTGAGAGATGATAGCGCTCTGTCTGGTACAGAATAGCGTCACTTGGGGGTACCCTCGCGATGGGCATATTCTTTCCGTAGTCAGAGGCGATACCGATGGTCAGCGGGTCCTCTTCGTAGCGGGTGCCGTACATGTCTACGTGCGCAGGCCCTCCGCTGTTCACTGCAAATATGACTTCACCGATTCCGGCACATTTTGTGATCTCGTGCATCAGAAACCAGACGGTTACTAACATGACATTGGATATATGCTTCATCAATTTCATGATCACGGTGTAAAACGGGCTCTACCCTCGAAACTTAAGCTGAGAAATTACTTTGATAGAGAATATGATTACAAGTAGCCTGGACGCGGGCTTCACCGGTTGAGATACACACATACACACACATGTACTCACACGTACACACACACACACACGTATAAACGCATACGCGTACGTACACATACGACAAGCCAGCTCGTGGCATTTATATTTGCGAAAACAGTGTATAATGTAACTGTGTGCGGTAGCATTATGTTGAAGTGTGGAAACCATTCGCACGTGTGACCGATCCTTGATCCTGTTGGCCAATACAAACTGCACGCGTAAGGTAAAGCCGGTTTACTAAACTGAAATGCGTACTTCTGTAATTTTTAACACAGTACATTGTTGTTCATAAAATGAAAAACAAAATATTTTTAGCGAAAAAATTAATTTTTGTTTATCTTTATTATTGATTGATAATTTCATATGAAAAATTAGGTATTATAAATCTTCATAACAACTACCAGCACTTTCAACTTACCAGAATCTGGTGGCTTATTCCAGCGTTGTTTTGCTAATTTATAGTAGGCTAGGTTCACACCGTCTCAGTGCACAATGTTCGTAGCGAAGAGTAAAGAAGCTAGCGCGTCTACACTCTTCTGTTCCACCTCCAATCCACGTAGTGTATAAGTATAGGGGATGTACACAACTTAGTGTCGGTACCACTGATGATAGAGGGGAGATCAGTGGTCGGTACGTACGTGTACGTGACGTGAACGTACGATGTGTGTGATAAATTGGTCAACATGAAAAATGTGGCGTTGACGTCTCCTCTCGTGGCCCTTTTCGGGCTTCTGCTTTTGACAAGTGAAGTCCAGCAGGGTAGTGCTACACAATCATCCGTGGGTAAGTCCCCTGTCACGTCTTATTCCAAATATTGTTAGTCTGCCGTTCAATATACTTTTTTTTTCTTTTTTTTTTTAAAGTGATAGATCTACTGTGGAATCCCAGGTTGTTGATAGTCCCGCACAAAGAGTTTAATGTTTGCGATACGCAGCCGTGTATAGCTGTATTTAGGGCCTTAGTACATACCCTGCACAGGCTGCAGTGCAGCCTCAGCTCTCCGCCCGTTGTACATCGCACGGTGTCTTATCTGGAGCTGGCTGGTGGGGCTACGTTGTACATTGACCGAAAGATCGGTCTGTATCTGGTCGTCGGGGGATATGTTCCGCGGAGGCGGAGACTGCGTCTGGCTTCACGGATCCGGAGGAGAGTGCTAGATAACGTAAAAAAAAAATAAAAAATAAAAAAATGTTGAAAAGATCAAGACTCCTCCGGACAGACGTAGACAGATCTTTCTGCCTATTAAACCAACCACTAACAAAGTAGGGCCTAAATGTTAGTTTATGTTGTACACAGGCAGTCACAGCACAGTCCCAGTCATCACGTCACCAGCTGCAGCAGCCAGCTGGTCACAGTTATTTGACTTATTTATAAATTAAATTACTGTAAATTTGTTAGTGCTGTGGTCTTAAACTATACACAGCCCAGTCGCCGTATCTTTTCGCACAGCGTCTGGTCTGGCTAGTCTTTTTGTTGACTTCGAGAAGTAGTTCGGGCCGATCGCAGTTAAGCCCTACCCTGTCTGTATGTATTCCCTATCCATAATTATATATACACAGCCCAGTCACTGTAAGTAGTAAATTCGCACAGCGTATTAACAGCGCGCAGCATCTGGTCGGGCTAGCCTATCCACAGCCCTGTCGCTGTACACAAGTGTAAGGCTGGCGCACGGCGTCTGGTCAGGCTAGTCTGTATGTAGATATTTAGCATTTTCATGATGCACTCTCCCATTTCCCATGTCTCTTTTTGCTGCATGCTGTTAACAATACAATTTAAAACTTGAGGGTTTTTTTTTCTGTTTTTACTTGTAAATTATTTTGAACTTTTCTCTCTATTAAAAAGACTCTAGATTTATAGGAATCTACATAAGAACCCTATAGTATCCCTATAATAATAGACCCTCTAAATTATTTTATTAAAGTTTACCCGAGTAAGCACAGATCACCGAGATTGCTAAATAACAATAGGTCTACAAAGTAGTTCTAAATGATTGCTGTAATTTAATATGAATAATATGACTCATGATCCTGAGTTCATGGCATATTCATAATTGTTTGTACAGCATTGGACCTAATTTGCAGAGACTATCTCTGTTGGAGAAGGTATGAACTGCTGAATACAGATGGGCCTGAAATTACTGCAAACTCTAAAGTCGACCTAACCCTGGGGGGCTGGCTGGGGCGCTCCATTGCTGTACACAGTTATACTGTGGGAGCTTCGCGTTCAGGCTGGTAGCATTTACAATCAACCCAAACATAGAGTTTACACATTTACATGTATAATGATTATATTATGATCACTCTGAAAAAGGAAAATGTTGAATTATCAGTGATGGATTGATTGCCAGGCATCAAAATAAATTACCGGTACGTTGTAGCTGACTTTGCCAAGGAAAACCTATAAACTCCCATATGAAATGGGTATCATCCTACAGTAGTTTGAATTTGTTGTATACTGCAGTAATTGGGGTGGTGTTGTTTGTTCAATTGCAGAGGCTTTTAACTTTTTGCTGTCTTTTTTTTCCCATCTTCCTTTCTCTATTACCAAAATGTAGATACAAACTCTAAACCCTGGGGGAATGATGTGTTTGTCATTTGCATCTCAGTGATTGCTGTGGCAATTGGCTTGATCTTTTGGAGTAGACAGAAGCGCAATGACGTACGGGTATGTATTCTTGTATGTTATTGTCTTTTACATTTCTTGATTCATTGTCAAAATGGAATCTTGATGTTCATATTGATTTACAGTGTTTCAAATAAAATAGGAAGCAAATATTGTGATTCTATGTTTGTCTTGTCACTTTAAAGAATCTGAAATATTTTTGTGAACTTTGACATTGGACGTGTCTCCAAGATCTCAAGTAGCTTAAAGATCATAACATTCTTCATCCACAATTTATTATTGACTCAACTGGATGTATCAGATGTGTACTGCACCATATACACCAACACAAATCTTGTATAAACTTATAATTGTCTTATGTAAAAAGTATTTTATCCACATGACTCTAATGCTACGTATTAAATAGTTTATTAAAAATACAAGTCTTTACCAATCATCTTGTATCTGATTTGAGATACAAACCGTCACAGTTGTGTGCATGATTGATGTTTAGTTGTTGTTGTCATCGCTGTTGTTGTATTGCTCACTATAAAGAATAATGTTACTGTAATTTGGGTGTTGTTTATTATGGTGTCATAATCATTTCAATGTTTATGATTGAGGCAAGGCATAAAGTACTGTAAAAGTGGAAATTTTAGCACATTTCACGCAACCAGAAGTTAGTGCCAAAAAAAAAAAAAACCAACCCCAAAACAAAACACTTATACAGGCCATATGTTCCAGTAGTTAAAGGACAAGTTCACCTTCATAAACATAAGGATTGAGAGAATGTAGCAATATTAGTAGAACACATCATTGAAAGTTTTAGGAAAATCAGGCAATCCGTTGAAAAATTATGAATTTTTGCAGTTTTTGTGCAGTCACCGCTGGATGAGAAGACTACTGCAGCATATGATGTCATATGGGTACAACAATATAAGGAAAATATAAAGAGAATTTCACAAAATGTCATCTTTTGAAAAAAGTACACATTCCCTTGACTCGTTACTGACATATGTTATGGGTAATATTTTTCCCCCTGCCTTTAGAAAGAGGCAAGTCATGTGCTCTTTTATTATGCGAAAAAAGTGAAAATATGTTGAATTTTCTTCACATTTTCTTTGTGCTGTTGTACTCATATGACATCACGAGCCTTAGCAGTCTCCTCATCCAGCGGTTCCAACACAAAAATTTTAGAAATTCATAACTTTTACATAGATTATCTAATTTTCCTCAAACTTTCACTGAGGTGTTCTTCTAATATTGCTGCATTCTCTCAATCCTTAATGTTTATGAAGGTGAACTTGTCCTTTAATGTCCTGATTCTGTGGAATTAAAAACATGCGAAATTCATCTTACCCGGCCGAACATGAAAAATTACTCGGGCAAAAATATCCACTTTTACAGTAATAAGGTACATGCACTATACTTGATTTGTAAGTTGTTGTACCTTCTATTTGTTCATGTTGGAACCTGTCTATACTTTTGAAAAAAAAAATACTGTTCTATGCACCCAACTTACAGAAAGAATCAGCTGGCGATGCCTCTTCACAAGTGCCTTCTGGGAAATGTGAAATAAAGACCCTTAGAATCTTCTATGGCACCCAGACTGGAACTGCCAAGGTATTTGAACATCTTTCAAATGTGCCCAGTTTTCTAAATATCATACAACATTGTGTTTCTCTTTTTTTGCGGAGGTAAAGTTATTACATGCTCTATAAATATGTTACTCCTGAGTTACAATTCTCCGAAGGTAAACCCACTTCGCATTGATGATTGGTAAAAAAATCAATCCTTCAATTTTGACATTGAGAAATTCTTTTTTTAAGACATTTTTTCTGTGGTGAAGTTTTACCAGCTGAAATGCCACTGAGAGTATTTCACATGCAGTAGTTTTCAATTGTACAGTAGAAGTGAAATCAATGCAATGATGAAGAGACTGACAATTCTTAACAGTATGGCCAGAATTCTCAAAACTGATTTAAATCAAAACAAATTACTTTGTAGACTAAAACAGTCATAAATAGGCATACCTGGCACGTATACTTGTCAGCAGGCATTTATTCTTGGATGTATGGTGGAATAATTATATGCAGTGTGCCACTTTGCATGGTTGAAGTTTGTATAATCTATCAACTAGATTTAAACTACCTTCATGAAGTATAGTTTATGTGTGTTTGCTACGGATCCTATAAGCTTTTTTGGTAGCCATGGCTAGGAATATGCATGATACATTATTTTCAACTTTATGAAGAGCACATAGCAGTATTCATTTCTGAATATTTGTCATTAAAATTAGGAAGTTTTGATTTGTAAAATAGAATAGCATTATTAAAACCTGTAGGGTTTTTCTGCACAAATTCATAGATACAGACTGAGTGTATATAATGTACTATGTTTGAGCTATCAATCAAAATTTGTGACTAATTTTATATAATATTTTCTTTAATTTATGGTTTAGAAATTTGCACTTCAACTAGCTGACGAAGCACAAGGTTCTTTTGCTACAGAGACGGTCGACTTGAAGGATTTTGATCCAGAGAAGCATGTCTTGCAGGAAGTAAGGTTTCATTCAGAACTGTGGTATCTTGTTAAGATATCAAAACATTTGAGTTAAAGATTTAATGCACTGTAATGCCTGTAGGATTTGTTTATTCACATAGTGTAGGTTCTCTCGAATGTAGCTCATGGTAATTTGATCAAATTTATGTTGCTGATCTCTTTTTCTTTACAATTTATGCATTACATCCTATACATTAGGGCCTATATCAAATGATCAGTAAGATATTTTGCTGGCTATCTGTTGACTTATGTTGATTCTATTTGCTAACAATGTTAAAGAATGAGATTTATTTTTCATTGGAGATTTTTTGGTGTACAGTTATCCTAAGAACGGAAATTAAGAATAATATATAGCATTCACAGAGGATCCATGAATAATGATTATGATTATGATAGAGAAGGAACGTGAAAGAATTCCTGTCATTATCATGGTGTCACACCATTGCCAATGTGTTCATTTATGTTCTGTCAAATAAATGTATGTACCTTTTTGTAAGCATTGACATGCGTTCAGATAACAGATCAGATACATTTGCAGTAATGTGGGCTCTAGAGATAATTTGATTCTAAATATCAGTTTGGAAAGTGTTTTCTCTCGGAATGTAGTTCTGATAGGACCACCCTCAGTACATCACTTGACAAAGATAATTATCCTTCAAACAGTAGGCATAAGGTGAATAATCAAGTTACTTGCGCTTGCACTTTGCATCGTATTTTCACACACTGTTTGGCCTTCTACTATCTAGGTTGATGGTCAGATTGCATTTGTCTATGTGGTGGCCACCTACACAAATGGAGAACCTCCTGATGTCGCAAAGTGGTTCTACCAGTGGCTGCAGGAGTCTGTCAATGATTTCCGCGTCCCAAGGACCCTAATGAGGGGACATCGCTTTGCTGTGTTTGGACTTGGAAATTCACTTTACCAAGACCACTATAACACAGTGAGTTGGAATCTTTTTCTACTCGAATCATAATGGGTACACTTGGTCATAATTAGAAAAAGGTGCATCTTGTTGAATTTTGTAGTCTTAGTGAAATGATAAAAGAGCAGTTGTCTAAGAGCCTTAAAATAAACATAACAGAGTAAATGATGTGTTGCTCCTGTGAAAAACAGAAATTGTTGTGTTGTGTTTTTTTATGCCTCCGCCACGAAGTGGTGCCGGAGGCATTATGTTTTCGGGTTGTCCGTCCGTCTGTCCGTCCGTCCGTCCTTCCGTCCGTCTGTCCGTCCGTCCGTCCTTCCGTCCGTCCTTCCATCCGTCCGTAATGAATTTTGTGGACAGCGTAAATAAAAAACCTTTTGAGGTATCCTAATGAAACTTTTATGTGTATTAGGAGATGAAGTTGTGCCTATCAACTTTTGGGTGCACATGCTCAAGGTCAAAAGGTCAAGGTCAAATGCTTAAGACTTCACTATTTCCCCCATATCTATGCAATGCCTGAAGATATTTTCTTGAAACTTATTGTATACATGTATTACCCAATTAAGATTCTCTGGTGAAAGTTTGGGGTCATGAGGTCAAAGGTCAAAAGGTCAAGTAAAAATGTTGAAATTTCATTTTTTTACTCCTTATCTTTGAAATTGTTCAAGGTATCTTCATGAAACGTAGTATATATGCATGTACTGACTGGCAGTGATTATCTAGGGAATTTGGGGTTCAGGGGTCAAAGATCAAGGGCAACACTTCAAAATTTTACTATTTCCCTCATACATGTATTTATGCAATGCCAGCAGGATTTCTTTTTTTTTTTTTTAACTTGGTGTATGCATGTATTACCAAATAGAGATTCTCTGGGAAGTATTTTTTTTTTTTTAAAGGTCAAAGGTCAAAAGGTCAAAGATCAGGTGAAAGTGCTGAACTTACTTCTTCCTCCATATCTTGGAAGTGGCTCGAGTTATCTTGAAACTTAGTACATATTTATGCATGTTCTGCCCGACAGTGATTCTCTTATGAATTTTAGGGTCAAAGGCCAGATGAAAATGGTAACAGTTTACTATTCAATACAGAAATTGCACTTTTTCTCCATACCTTGAAAATTACTGAATGCATAAACTTATGAAAGGGTCAAAGTCAAGTTAAAGTCCTTAAATCCCCAAATACATGCTCTCCTATTCATCCAATTAAACCTAGGTCAAGGAAGGTGAACATTTAACACATTTGTGACCAACATGTCATTTTGATATTTTGCAAATTTTGTGAAAATGTATTCACACATTGTCCACATGTACTAGAGACCTATTGGGAGAATCATGCATTATGGCGGAGGCGTACCAGTCGCCATAGCGACATTTCTAGTTGTTTATGCTTTTGTTTACTTGCAGACGAATCTTTCACAGTCTTTTGTGATCTTCTTTAGTGATTTACAGTTTGTCCAAGTAAGTGATTATACAGAAATGATGTGATGTCAAGTGTAGCGATGACAATGCACTTATCTTGTCATTCATTTGTCAAATCTATCTACCCGTGTTCGTTTTCATCAGGTCAGTTGTAATATATCCCACTGGTTGCTGGACTTGGGAGCCAGTCCTCTACTACCCAGGGGAGAAGGCGATGATAATGTCGCTAGCAGCAAACATGGAGGTGAGCATAAGTATTATAGCTGTAGTGATGAGGTATTGACCATACAGGTAGTGACCAGACAGTAAGTGGCCAGGCAGGATGCTAAAATCTCTTGGAGGATCCATTTTAACTGGGAAGGTGGGCATATCTTTTCTTTTCTTTTCTTTTCTTTTTTTTTTTACTACTCTGTCATGAAGGCTTATTCTATAGTGAAAAACTTCCTGTGTGGAGCACTAGAGAGCCGTCATCCTTTAGTTCCTGAACCAGCTGAAATCACCCTTGCGTGTGTTATGTTTGCGCTTGTGCAGGTTCCAAAGTGTGGTATAAAAATGTGGAATGATTCTGTGCCTGGTTTTTATCATTTCTGCTACCCTTCAATTTAATCTGCAGATACACCATCAGTTTGTTTAAGCCATGCAAAATTGTGTGGAATTTAAAATCTAAACCATTGCTGCAATATATGATTGAATGATCTTGAAAATGAGTTTATGTCTAATTAATTATTCTTCTTTGTACTCTTGTCTTTCATTTCACAGGAATGGAAGCAGATTTTGAAGCATGGAAATCAAGTCTTTTTGAGAGCCTTAAAACAGGCAATGAGGACCAGGGCTGCGCTTGCAAGGAAGGCGGGTCTTGTCAGACAGCGAACCAAAAGATCAAAACTGGAGACCAGGTCAGTGGCAGTATTTGAAGGCGAAATCTCAAGCTGATTTGCTACTCACTATTTCACAATTTGCAGTTCAGGATAATTCAAGAATGTAAATGTGTAAGTAAGCTTCTTAAGTGAACCTTGTAATTCGAAACTGCTTAATGAAAACATGACTGAACTTGAAACTCCTGTAATATTGACAAATGTTCACTTTTTCTTTTTGTTTGTTTGTTTGTTTGTTTTTTATGAACAATACATGCAGTTTCCAAAAGGAAGGTATGTCAGCTCTCAAAAGTCTCAACTTACATAGGCATTGGAACCTCTCAATAGCTACATCCCAAGCTGTTCCTTTTTTTCACTTCCAGTCAGCAGCTGTGAAATGAATAATGCACCATTTTGAAAACCCAGAGAGAGGGATGATGGAGATTTGCTCTTGGGTTGTGTTCTCAGCTGTGATAATTACGATTATAAGCAAGCAGTTTTCTTCCGAATCTGCATTGTGGTTTTCCAGTCCAGGAAGAGCAACAAACCTGTGAGAGAGGATGATGGCCTCGACAGCGACCTCGAGGACGATGGCGAGACCGACGTCATCGATGTGGAGGACCTTGGAGCTGTCATGAGCAGGATGAAAAATGCTCAGGTAGTCTATTTCCCTACAGTCTGTCTTCAGTATTCAAGGGGAACCAAAGAGCAGATAATATGTTCCTCGATTAAATCACTCTTCATTCACTACCCACCATGGTACATTTAAAAGCCATGAAAGGGATTGCCCATCAGTGCCTAAAGTGCACTGAAGTGAATTATGGTACGAATCCTTTGTGTTGACTAAAAGGTTGGCCGTAAGAAGTCCATAACTGCTCAATGTATTTGAACAATACTTGATCTCTCCATGATACCATGCCTGTAGTCTGGTTATGCTCCTTTCGCGATTGTCAATTCAGGACTAGGAGGTCGCAAAGTCCACAGACTTGTACATGAAAAATCAGGTATAACAGGGAAATGAGTAAAAGAAGAAGTATAGACAGTGATTAGAATATGAAATATATTCAAAGACTGATTCTTGAATTGTAATGGTTTTCATGTGCATTGTCCACCATGTCTTGACAGCTTAGCTAGTCTGTAACAAAAAAAGGCAGTGCATTATCATGTACTGATTGGCAGTCTAGAATTTGAATATAGATGTACATTATGTTTAATTCATAAGTAGTACATCATCACATCTAAGTATTTTCACATAAACCAATTCTAATATAGAGTTGGAAGGGAAAGCTTGAGGATGCCTAAAGCTGGGGAAGATTATTCTTTACGCTTTTTAAAAGAGGACAAAAGGATATTAGAAAGCAGGTGGATATGAACATTTGGTATCCAAAGGGGAGCTTGAAGAGGTAAAAGACTTTATCAGTTATCACTTTCCAAAGGAAACAGACTAGTCATATTTTTTGAGATTGTTTTGTGTGTTTGTTTTTTAACAAGTATTGTCTAATGTACTGTAATATCACTTTGTACTAAGTATTATTTTCATATAAATGTAAGAAATAAAATTCCTTCTTTTTTTTTTCCATTACAGACTGTCAATGGAATCCACAAGAACTCTGAACCAAAAGAAATGGTGACTCCCACCATCCGCAAAAATCTCACCAAGCAAGGTAATTGGAGAGGGGAGGCGTCTGCTAGAATTTACAAACATGTGACTTAAATTTAGTCCATGGGTTTTATAAATTTGTGCGCATAAGTGCATGACTCCTGATTAGTAAAAATGACAAATGGACATACGTGTACCTTTCCCCTATATCCCCCTTGATTACTGGACCTCTCTTAGCATTAGTGAAAAATAACTTGTATTTAGGCACTCAAAATGTGCATTCCCCCCACCCCATATTTGGTTGTCTTGCTGATTACTCTGCATTCAGCATGAAAATGCTTCAACTGTCTTTGCTGTATTTCTCTCACTGTCCTCGATGTTCTTTTTCAGGCTATAGAATAATCGGGTCCCATTCGGGAGTCAAGTTGTGCCGGTGGACAAAGGTGAGCATGCAATGACAATCAACGTGAGGATCTTGCAGTATTTACATGGTTTCATTATTGGTGGTTGTCTGTGTTTGATGTTTCATGCTTTTGCTTTTTTCTTTGCAGACCTGTTTGTGTGCTTCCACAAAAACCTAATCCACTTTGTCCAGACAAAATAAAAGGCCATTTGGTCATTTGAATCAGCTACCCAGGGTACTAGTGGAATGACATATAGCAAAGAATTTTGCAGGGAATGAATGGAAGAGTACTAGAAACCTATATCGGAAAAAAAAAATGAATGAAACTTCTAATATTATAAATATTATCAGAGTTTGTTGGTTATTGTAGGGAAAGTTTTGTTTCAGCTTTGTTTGGGAATTGCTTATTGATGGCATTGCCCACATCTGCAGCTAAATTGACTATGATGAAATGAAAAGAGCATACTGGACCTGTGGTCCAAAGTTTTTGAACACTGATACCGTGTGTGAAAAATGATACATGTAGTAAGAGTACAATGTGCTTTAGATACAGGAAAAGAAAATTTATGGCGAAAGTACAAATTCAAAGACAAATGGCACTGAAAGCCAACCTTAGTCAAGGTTATGCTTACTTGGAAGTCAGTAAGTGATCTAGACTTTTACCCCACTTCCTTTGGTGTGTCCGATACCTTATGTGTAGTGCAAATAAAACTGAAAAACATTTTCCTCACAAAATGCAATGAGGGCATTTCTCTCCCCTCCCCTCTTTGCCTTCACAGAGTATGCTGAGGGGCAGAGGTGGTTGCTACAAGCACACCTTCTACGGGATCGAGAGTCACCGGTGCATGGAAACCACGCCCAGTCTTGCCTGTGCCAACAAGTGTGTCTTCTGCTGGAGGTGGGCTTTGTTTGACATCATTACCCAGATGAAATGGTTGACATGGTTGGGATGGAGAGGGGGGGGGGGGGGGGGGTGGGGGGGTGGGGGGGGGAGATGGAGGAGATGGAAGAGAACTTAGAGGTTTGCCTTGAGCAGTTCCCTTGCAGTGTCTTCTACTTGAAGTGTTGCAAGGTATATCGGGGAGCTACACCCATCATGTAAAAGTGCATGTGCTGAAGACACACACACAAAAAAAAACCACCCCAAAACAAACAAACAAAACAACAATGTCCCTGTAACAACCACAAATGATGAAGTCTAGTTCATATTTCAGTTTAAATACAAATGATTGAGAGTTGGATATGTAACATCTCACTCCAAATCATAAAATTCTCTTATGCCATTACACTGTGCATACATAAATTGCATACTCATTGCAAAGCTTCCAGGTGACCCAACTTGTTGTGAGAGTGCCATAAGAGGTTAAAAGATCAGCCTTCGGTCTCTGAAGAATTTTAAAATCCCAAAGCTCAGGTGCATGTGTAAAGGAAATATAGGCCGTGAAAGCTGCCAGGGGATTGGTCTTTGCTGCACTGATTTCTATACATTTTGAATTTATTTGACAAGCTGTAAAGTTACTGATACATGCCACGCGACTGTTTGCTGAGAAAATGACAAACCCAGCCATAGGTACATGGGTCTAGAAATTAAATGTCTCACCATTATTTCACAATATAAGGATGGTACTGTCAAAGTTTGAATTTAAACAAATATCTTTGTCATTACCCCACACAGATATTTATGATATACTTCCTTAGTTTTTCTCCTATTCACATGATTTACAAATAAATTCAAGGCTTTCTAATGAGCCATTGTTTTATTTGTTTTGGTGGTAATTTTCCCTAACCTTATAATGTGCTTAGGAGGGTGGATTTTAGTTTTGTCTTGATGATGCATGTTAATATGTTATACATTGTTTGTTTTTTGTTGTCCTTGTCAGATATTTATTGTCATAATTATATATGTATATTTTGTCAGACACCATACAAACCCTGTAGGCACAGAATGGCGATGGCAAATGGATGATGCAGAGTCCATCGTAGAGGGCGCCCTGCAAAATCACTACAACATGATCAAACAGTTCAAAGGTCAGATACAGTGATGCCTTGTGTTAATGCTACTTTCTCTGTACAGTCAAACCTGCCTTAGCGGCCACCTCTCTATAGCGGCCACCTGTCTGTAGCGGCCACTGAAAAATCCCCCCGAGAGAAAAGCAATGTTAAAGACCCTGTGTATAGCGGCCACCTGTCTAACGCAGCCAGCGGCCACAAATTTTGTTTCCCATGGTAGATTTTAACCTGTCTATAGCGGCCAAAAACCTGATGGAGCCGTAGCCGAGCCGATAATTCAGCGTGTTTTTCTGCTTGTTAGCCGTGCCAGTCATTCCTGGGCAACGTTCAGTGATCGCCACCGTTGCATTTATCACTTATTCAGTCACAATAATGCACTAGTGTTAAGCTTTCTTCATGACTGTGCACATGCTACATGTACTGTGCAACAATTTCATAAGCACTGGCATTGTTCTAAGCATGATACACACATGTGCATACGTACACACATACATGTGCATGTAAGTATATATAGATGTATACAACGATGATACATGTTACCTGTCTATAGCGGCCACCTGTTTATAACAGCCACTTTTCCGGTATCCCTTGGGTGGCCGCTATAGACAGGTTTGACTGTATTCACTTCAGTCTTGCGTGTGTTGTCAGATATGCCGTGAAGTCTGAATGTACATACATGATGAAATTCCGATTGTCATCAGTTATTTTGAATTTATACAGACCTACCAAGTTTCACGCTTTAGGTGTGAGACATATGCCCCAAATACTTGACCAGACTTTTCTCATGCCTTGCCAAGAAAAAAAAAAAAATTGAAGGATTGCAAATGCGAGCCTTGTTTTTACAATTACCTTGCTCTTCATTTGACTCACTAACTTTTTAATTGTCATGATTTTGACCATACTTGTTCCAATTCTGCTCAAATTTGTCTGCAGTAAGTTTGTGTTGTTTCATAGCTCTCTCTTTTTCAATTGATTTCTCTCTTGGTTTATGTCCCCCTTTAATTCCGAGTCTGCACAAAACTTGCAACCTTTACCCCAACAGGAGTCCCTGGGGTGAAGCCGGAGCGCATGGGTGAGGCCATGAAGGTGCAGCACTGCGCCCTGTCTCTGGTGGGCGAACCCATCATGTACCCCAAGATCAACCGCTTGGTGCAGCTGCTCCACAAGGAGCGCATCTCCTCCTTTCTCGTCACCAATGCCCAGTTTCCTGATGCCATCAAGTGAGTCAAAGTTTCTGTCACACAAGTCTATTAACTTTTTATGTGCCACGATGTAAACCCCCTGAGTGCCATATTTTTCTTAGATGGCAAATATAGTCATGCTTTGGGATAACATTCTGTTTTTCAAATCTATCTAACATTTGTAAATTATTGTTACCCTCGACATGTAATGAGCAAAGTTGTAGAGAAATTGCCAAGCTTTGCTTTGATGTAAATTGTATAAAAAATCTATGATTGTTCTTTCAAATGACCAGTAGATACATTATTGTAAAGGCAAGACTTTTGCACACAAAACAGTGAAAAAAATTTAGAATTTACTTGCAAATCCAGCAAGAAACACCGCTTGATTGTCAATCACCACATAAAATACAAGCTACATAATGTACACCTGGCAAGATTGAAATTGCGAGAAATGATTTCATTGTACTGTGAAATTTGGCAATTTATCTATCGGTTTGGGTGGGTTTGTGCGTTTGAGCAGAGTATGCAAACTTGGCATGCCATCAACTGAGTCGGGCGTGCGAACGTGGCACCACGCCGACGACTGAGTCAGGCGTGCAAACGTGGCACATAAAGAGTTAGAGCATTCAGGATTCACTCTGCATCTACACCACTGAAAAATTTTGACATGTTTGTTTGAATATTCTCCTCTTAGGCTTGATCTAGCAAGATGACATTCATGTGTGTTTAATTTGGCTAATTCATAGTAATGATAGTAAAGACCAACTTGCTTCTTTGATTAATGTTGATCTGCTCTCATAGAGCATGAAATGTGTGAAAATTTAGATATTGTGTAATTTGTGTTTGCAGTATGAGTTTAACATTGGCAGTGAGTTTCATTATTCGAAACACAGAGGTTTACTTTGTGCTTTACTACACTAATGTGAATATGATAACATTTAGAAATATTTAGGATCATATAAATTTAACTGCAGAATTACCTCTGTCCATAGAATATTTTACTTTGGCCCTGGGCTACCAATTAATTGTGTGAGAGAGAGAGAGAGCTTCCACTTTCAGAGTATGCAGTATGTCATCTACAGAGGAAAAACCTCATTGCTATTGAAGCTGCCAATTTGCTGCAAGCTAGTGATTGGTCACCTTTTCAAGCAATGACACCCCGTGCTCCTCAACAGTATCCCCACACTCTTCAATCTTCAATGCATTAAAAAAAATGGTGCCTTCTCGACTGGTGCTCTTAACGGGATTGTATAGTTTTGGTTGAGACCTGACTTCAGGTTTTTATGCCTCCGCCACGAAGTGGTGCTGGAGGCATTATGTTTTCGGGTTGTCCGTCCGTCCGTCCGTCCGTCCGTCCTTCCGTCCGTCCGTAATGAATTTTGTGGACAAGGTAACTATCAAAACCTGTTGAGGTATCCTAATGAAACTTGGCATGTATGTGTATTAGGGGGTGAAGTTGTGCCTATCAACTTTTGGGTGCACATGCTCAAGGTCAAAGGTCAAGGTCAAATACATAAAATTTCACTATTTCCACCATATCTATTGAATGCCTGAAGATATTTTCTGGAAACTTAGTGTCTACATGTATTACCCAATTAAGATTCTCTGGTGAAAGTTTGGGTCATGAGGTCAAAGTTCAGGTCAAAAGGGTCAGGGTCAAATACATAAAATTTCACTATTTCCACCATATCTATTGAATGCCTGAAGATATTTTCTTGAAACTTAGTGTATACATGTATTACCCAATTAAGATTATCTGGTGAAAATTTGGGTCATGAGGTCTAAGGTCAAGTAAAAATATTAAAACATTTTTTTCTCCATACCTTGGAAAATTGTTCAAGGTATCTTCATGGAACATAGTATATACATATACTGACTGGAAGTGATTATCTAGAGAATGTAGGGTTCATGGGGTCAAAGGTCAAGTGCAACACTTCAAAATTTTACTATTTCCCTCCAATCATGCAATGCCAGCAGGGTTATTTTTTTTTTACACTTGGTGTATGCATACATGTGTAACCTAATAGAAATTCTCTGGAAAGTTTTTTTTTCTTCTTTTTTTGCCTCAAAGGTCAAAAGGTCAAAGATCAAGTGAAAGTGCTGAACTAACTTTTTCCTCCATATCTCGGAAGTGGCTCAAGTTATCTTGAAATATAGTACATATCATGCATGTTCTACCTGAAAGTGATTATCTTATGAATTTTAGGGTCAAGGGCCAGATGAAAATGGTAACAATTTACTATTCAATTCAGAAATTGCACTTTTTCTCCACACCTGTACCTTGAAAATTACTCAATGCCTAAATGTATGAATGGGTCATCCCTAGATACATGCTCTCCTATTCATCCAATTAAACCTAGGTCAAGGAAGGTGAACATTCAACACATTTGTGACAAACTTGTCATTTCAATATTTTGCCAATTTTGTGAAAATGTAATCACACATTGTCCACATGTACTATCTAGACCTATTGGGAAAATCATGCATTATGGCGGAGGCATACCAGTCGCCAAAGCGACATTTCTAGTTCATATTTGTTGGTGAGATAATGAGAAACCTCTGATGAAATGTGAAAGAGCATGTAATTCCAGGAGGAATTTAATGTTTGTTTGATGAAAATTGTTTTTGAAATGGCTGAGATATTCAAACGAGAGCAGTCCTAATTAAAGATGGGACCCACCTTATATTACGATCACTTTGTTTTACTTCATTTTTGGATGTCGCAGCTATTCCAGAACCGATTTTCATCTAATAAACTTTCAATTCCTCTTAGAATTGTATGCTCTCTGCTATTTCATAAGTGGTTTTTGATATTTTGCAAAAAGTTTAAAGCCCAATACTCATCTTCATCAATTATACTATACCATCCCTTTAAATATGTTTCCGTAGAAACCTGGTGCCGGTCACTCAGCTGTATGTCAGTGTGGATGCCAGCACCAAGGAGAGCCTCAAGAAGGTGGACCGGCCACTCTTCAGGGACTTCTGGCCTCGCTTCCTGGAGAGTCTCAAGGCACTATCAGACAAGGTATCTGGGTTGCGTCCAGTCTTTATACTGTTCATCTGCGTTGGTTGCTTCTGCTTGACTGTATGGAGTATACTACCTATAGGCCTACAGGCTGGATATACTAGTAATGGTTATGTTGCTAATGTTCATAATGAAGATGATGATGATGATGGTGGTGGTGGTGGTGGTGGTGAATATAATGATGAAAGTAATGATCATTGATGATACTGATGATATTGAAAGAGTTGGAGATTGGGCTAAGTCTTATGGCTTGCTCCATTATAATCTGCAGTGATTAGTACTAGTCTGCAGATATTATTATGCAGGCGAGCATGAGGTAGAAATACTGAAATTGACGCAGTACCAAAAATTGATGCAGTACCAATTGTATGAAGTTGTTTCACAGGAAAAAATTGATATTTTGTTTCCCTCCCCCCCCCCCCCCACTGTTCATGTTTTGCCATCCCTTTCCAAACTTGTCTGGGATGCTGAACCTTTTGTGTCTTCTGCCCAGGGTCAGCGAACTGTGTACCGTCTCACACTGGTGAAGTCTTGGAATGATGAGGAGATTCAGTCATATGCTGAGCTCATAGAGCTGGGCAAACCAGATTTCATTGAGGTCAAGGTAATCTTTCCTCAGTAATTATGTCAGAGATAGATTCTACCTTTTTTTTTTTCTTTTCTTTTTTTAATACCTCTGCCACAAATTGTTACCAAAGGCATTATTTTTCCTTGAAGAAGCTGTCATTTAATCCATTGAGGAAGAGTTCCTGGTATACTCGGGCAGATGTATATGGGAAATGCGTGTTGTAGCAAAATCAGTCCGTCCTCAACGGGTTAATATCAATCAAACTTGTAATAATTGAAGCAGGTGTAAGCACACAAAGCAAAAAGATTTTTTTTTTTTTTGCTTTGTTTTAAGTTTTCAGAAAGGGGATGATACCCTAGATATGGCATGATTTCCTTGACGTAACACATTTATTCAAAGAAATGTAAAGTGCTAACAATTATATCACAGTACTGCAACTCAAATGCTAGTGATAGTAATCACATGCTTTGGTATGCACAAAAAGCACATTGCTACAATGTCATAACACTTTATCCCTGATGTATCTTGATATAAAGAATCTTGAAGAATGTAACGTTCAAAATAAAGGAAACAAATTCTGCAAGCAAGCACATTGGTCATTTGGTCACAGTGAATTATTAGGTAATTCTGAGATGACATCCTTACATTCAATTTTTAAGAACCTTCCACTAATACATTTTTTTTTTAAATAGTTTTGGCTTACATGTTTTCTGATTTGTAATTTTGCAATGGCTCCCCATGCATTGTTACATGTAGACCAGTTTAACACAGGAGACATTACAACCAGATTCTACTTGACCTTTTTCACTCAATATCATTAATCTGTTTGTGATCATTGTAATATAATACAGGGTGTCACCTACTGCGGGGAATCCAAGGCGAGTACGCTGACGATGCAGAACGTTCCATGGCATGAGGAGGTTGTCTTCTTTGTGAAGAAGCTTATGGATCTCCTGCCCAGCTACGAGATCGCCTGCGAGCACGAACACTCAAACTGTGTCTTAGCAGCCAACACCAAGGTGTGCATTCAGAGGGCAACAACACCCAAGAAAGTTTTTTCTTCAAATAAACAATTCTTGCATTGAGTTAAAATATATGATTTTCTTATAGCAAATTATAAACAAAATTTCCCTTAATGTAACTAGATACCAGTTATTAAGTGTTTGAGAAGTAGCCATGATAAGAAGAAATCAGAACTTAGCTATCAGGCCGAAGCTTGGAAATCTAGTGGATATGACGCCTGTCTAGCAATCAGGAGGTCATGCTTTCAAAATCCACTCGAGTATGTATGCCCATGATTATTATCATGGCTTCTACTCGGACACTAGTAATATATGTTTATTTCCTGTATAAGCTGAATGTATGATTAATGTTTGTTAGCAGCAGTTATTCTCTTATGATTTAAAACAGTAATAACACACGGTTTCATCAAATGTTAGTTTTATCATTGATGATAATTGTGAAATATTGTTATGCCATCTAGTATAAAAGAAACCATGTTTTCATAATGCACTAAAAGTTCATAGTCATGAAAAGATAGTGGGTTTATTATGTGTTTATGTTTATGATCAGAATGTAGACATAATCATGGTTTTTGATCAGTGCACTCTCTCAGCTCTGTTTCTGTGTTCTCGCAAATTGCATTGTGCATTTAAAGGGATGGTACAATATTGGTGGAGATGAGAATTGGGCTTTTAAGTTTTTGCGAGATACCAAGAAAACACTTAAGAAATAGTACAGAGCATACCATTTTAAGAGGAATTCAAAGTTTATTTGATGAAAATCGGGTTTGGAATGACTGAAACATCCAAAAACAAAGTAAAACAAAGCGATCATAACAAAGTGTGGGTCCCACACTTTATTAGAATCACTCTGTTTTGAATATATCAGCCATTTCAAAACCAATTTTCATCAAATAAACATTGAATTCCTCATGGAATTACATGCTCTTTCATATTTCATACAAGGTTTCTCATTATCTCACCAAAAAATGATAGAAACCTGAAATTAGGTCTCAACCAAAACTATACGATCCCTTTAACCTGTCAAAGACTAGTCCTGAGTATACTCGGGCAGGTGTCTATGGGAAATGTGTGTTATAGCAAAATCAGCCCGTCTTCAATAGGTTAAAGGGACTGTACAGTTCTGGTTGAGGTGAGGATTTAGCTTTAAACGTTTTGCGAGATATTCAGAAACCACTCTATGACATGTCAAAGAGCATGTAATTCTAAGGGGTATCGAAAGTTTATTTGATGAAAATCGGTTTTGAAATGGTTGAGATATTCAAAACGAGGTGAAACATAGAGATCCTAATAAAAGGCGTGGCCTGCCGCCTTTTATTATTATCACTTTTTTGGATATCTCAGCCATTTGAAAACCAATTTTCATCAAATAAACTTTGAATCCTTCTTAAACTTACATGCTCTTTCTTATTTCATAAGAGGTTTCTCATTATTTCACTTGGGAATGTTCAAAACATGAATCCCCATCTCAACCAGTACTGTACAGTCCCTTTAATGACTGTATTTTTTTTCTTTTGATTAGATATTGAAGGATACAAAAAAATGTGCTAGATATTTATTGTTTGTGATTAATCAATTTTTGTAATATGGTATCCATTTTGCTGCATGCAGTTCAAAAAAGATGGGGAGTGGTGGACTTGGATTGACTACCCACAATTCCATGCGCTGATGGCTGAGTATGAGGCTAGCAATGGAGAGAGGCTATTTTCTTCTGAGGATTACATGGCTAGGACGCCCTCGTGGGCCGTGTACGGCAGCAAGGAGCAGGGATTTGATCCCGAGGAGACCCGATTCTTCAGGAAAGGAAAGAAAAAAGACTTGTCTGGCTGTTGATGAACACTGAGTGAAGTGATCAGCAGCCTTCATCTCAACTCGAATGTATTTGTTAGAAGTTGCATTTCATTGGAAGCGTTATGCTTAATAACAAACAGTGCATTGGTTTCGATAAGTATGGGTGGAAGACAGATTTGCAGGAAATGAAATCTGAGAGAGAGGAGAGATAGACAGATGGACATACAGTTATTGCGTGTGATTTTATGAGCTAGCATGTGAATCCATTCACTTAGTACATAAGAGGTTGCTGTTTTTTGAGGGGGGAGGGGATGGGGATTTATGTGTCACCATTTGTGATGTGCAGCAAAATCTTTGCCCACAACAGCAAATTGTATGGTGATGACCCAAAGCAAACTCATTTGCCTCACACAGAGCACAATTTCTGTCTCTGTAGCTGTATGAGTACCAGTTACATGATGTGTTATGTCAAATTATGTGTTTCTAGGGTATCAGCACATTACTAACTGTAAACGATAATTTTGAGGAAGTATGAATTACAGTTGAACTCCCATGTTTTAAACACAATACAAATAAGTCTTCCAGTTGTGTGAAGTGATGTGTTTGAACTTAATTAAATACAGTGTACTAATTATGAACTCATCCCAAGCCAGTCAGAAAGGATGAAAATACACTCTTTGTTCAAATAGACATATTGTTAAGAGAGCAATTAAGAAAAGAAAACAGTGAAAGTTCTATGAAATTCTTTTTAGAATAAAGAAGGTTGTAGAATGTAATGGTTTAGTGTGAATTTCAGTAAATAATCGCAACCACAGGTGCAAATGTGATAGGAGATTTTATGGGTAAACATACAGGTCCCATGCTAGCCTTTAAACAAGATGACTCGCTCTGCGTGCCCGCGTATAGCGCGTTTACCCCACAAACCTGTTGGCCGGCGAGTGGAGCGAGCCGCCTTTATCCACTCGTTCAGGGATGTGTACTTTTGTCGTTGTTGTTGCTTTATATTCTTTGCTAAATTTGCGTACAAATTTGACGCAGAAAATACACACGGCACCAAGGCAAGCCTCGTAGGCTTGCCTTGGTGCCGTGTGTACACATCTGTGTACACATCCCTGAACGAGTGGATAAAGGCGGCTCGCTCCACTCGCCGGCCAACAGGTTTGTGGGGTAAACGCGCTATACGGGGGCACGCAGAGCGAGTCGCCTTGTTTAAAGGCTAGTCCCATGCTTGCTTTTATGCAGGTTCTCACTAAATTCTTTGCTTTGACAAATTTGTAGAGATATTGATGGTCTTTCATACCAAATTGTACAAGAATCAACTACAGGGCATTGATGAATATGTAAAGAGGGATATATTGTACTTTGCTGAATCAGTGATGACTAAGACACTGTTTGTGATTTTTTTTTTTAATGTGCAAACATACTTTTGTGAAACTTTGCAAATTGCATGAGGAGCCACAATTTACAAGAGTAAAACGCATGTGAATGTTTTTATTTACACAATCCAGTACATGGAGTATACTCCTAATTTTTGCATGGTCTGCAATTCACAAAAGTTTCATGTTGTGAAAAAGGCTGTTGGCTCTATTTTGCGAAAATTTCATACGGCTTATATTTCTTGTTTTACCATATTTAATCATGACCAATGACACTTTAACAAACATGCATAACCTTAAAGTACCTATTATTTCACATTTTGTTTGATTTCATTAAAACTCATACTGAGCTTGCTCGTTTGAGTTTACTCCTTGTATTTAGGTCCACCTTGAACTCGGAGTGGAGTTTTCTTTTACCCGTGATATCTTTGTAAACCTGAATGCGGAGCATTGGCCACAGTACACAATGCTCTCAATGATTCCAATCATTTTATTGCTCCTCTCGATGCTGGCAGTAAAGTGTACTGAAAGGGAGATGGAGTTGCCAATTTGAACAATTGTTGTCCAAGGCTAAGGTGGAACGGAGATTATGCAAAGCCAATTATTCATCATTGGTATCTATCTCAAGTCATGAGTTTTAGTGTATGCAGATTCGGAGCCAGGGAGATACACTGGCACATTGCTGGCTGCTGTGCTATTAATCCATTGCCTGCTGGAGTGGAGTGTTTTACACATTGAACCCATTGGAATATATCGTGTCTAGGAGGCAAGTGGTTAAAGGGTTGTCCCAATTCTTTACATATTAATGGTGATGATAATGGCAATGATAAAAATGCATGTGACATTTGACTCAACGGCGCGCTGCAGGCTGTGGTCACTGTCTTTTAAAGGTAGGGGATACCTTTTACAGACCTCCCAAAATGCAGCAAAACATTAAATATGAACCTCAGGGGACTTGCTTAGGCCACTGCTTAGAAATTTGGAAGTCAACAGTTATCTAAAATTTGAATAATGCACAAAACTCAACTTCTCAGTAGTTCTGTGTGTCAGCCACACTTAAGCCTTTTTGTTGCATTCTTCTGTATTTGTGATCTATAAACACAAATCTAAAAGTACAAGAGCTGATGTAATAACATATAGAGTGCGTGGCAAGAATGTATATAGAAATGTTAGTAAGTGTTGATGAACTTTCTTCACAAAATATACATGATGGACACACATGCAGTACATGGGTCTGCAAAGGTAGCCTAGTAATGTACTGGAATTTACGGTGAGCCCCGAAAACAATTCAATTCAAAATCTAACGGTCAAAAAAATGTACTAAATGTTACCTTCCTCTTTCAATACTTTATGGGAGTTTCTAATATGATACTCTCTTCAACATACCACTGTATTTATACAACTCTTCATTTAAGGCGTGCAAATGGGATTCCCTACCTTTAAAGTGTTTTCTGTCATTGATGTTATAATCAACACTAATTCACATTATCAGAGGAAACCCTACATTTGGATTCCATTCAACTGCAAGTTTTGTTAGTAAACTTTTTTTAAAAACTGCCGCAGTGTCAGTGTTCATCATTGATACTTCTGCCATGCTGTAACTTGTTTTACCCTCTCTGTACATACATTGTATTTTACTGTTTATCTTGGCACAAACATAGGCTAAATACAGTAAATATGCATGATGCTGATGAGTCAATGCAGAGGTGTCATTTATTTCTTCTTCTTCTCTTTGTAGCATTATGTACATGTACCGTTTTTTCGCCCAATGTGCATGTCATGGAAAATAATTACAGTTTTTGCAAATTGTGCTACTGCATTTTACACATGTCTATGGGAGGGAGGGTTAAAGTACTGTTTTACACACACATACACACACACACACATACACACACACACACACACACACACACACAGATTCCAACTCTCCCGTTTTCGACAGGAGATCTCCCGCCGAAAGCCCATTTTTGCAAAATCTCCCGTTCTCCCGCTTGAGATTTGATTTCTCCCGCCCTGGCTCTGTGTCTCCCAGTGGAAAGCATTTCTTACTTATTGCTATCGTATGTTGAAAAAATAAGCCTTAGATAGCACCAGAGAACAACTAGAACCCTAGGAACTTCGCGCTTCGCACACATCAACGCGGAGTCTCCCGTTTGCTAGGGGTTTCGGGCGGGAGAATCTCCAGATCAGAAGGTGCTTGGGGTTGGAGTCTCTGCACACATACTCAACTTTTCAGCCTAGAGAATTCTGCAATGCTGTTTACAAAGTTGGCATCCTTGACAATGTTCACACCCTATTGAAACCATTTTAACCTTATTTTCACTTTGAAGTATAATTTTGTACATGTACAATTTTAACCTGCTGGTGAACCATATATTTTTGCAACTTTGTTCATCACTATATCGCAGATTTCACAGAACTAAAAGTTGATGAACATCTTCAAGGAAACAGTGATCTCATAGGTTTAACCTTGTTGGGAAAGGCATCTTTTCTTTTCTCTTTATTTTTTTTTTTTTTTGTCTCCAATGAGGATATACAGGGAGCAACTTGAAATGTTATTCAATACATTGGTTTGTGAACATGGATTGTTTTCATCTGCAGTGGTTAAGTAGAAAGCATGGAATATATTTCAAAGCATGTGCTTTCAGAATATTTAAATTCTTAAAAGTTACACAAACATATAAGTGGGGAACTTGGCTTGCATTTGGTACATGTAAACATTTTCACAGAAATCTGATGTATCTACAGATCTTAAGCAACCCCCTTTCCTTGATTGCTATCAGAGTGATTCGTTTTTGCATGTTTTTACATATCACCCATGAATGCAGTTGTGCTCAAGATATAAGTGTGCTTGTGACTGACTGAATGCATGACTACAGTATTATGGTATGGTTGTTTATACTGCAGTGTCATCACAATTAACAATGAATAGCACAATGAACTAGAAGCTACATGCAGAGAAACAAAAAATATCAGTATAAAGTGTATGAGCAAGGAATTAGTGTACAATGTACTAGCCAGGCTCAAAAATATAATCTTTCTACCAGTATTCCCAGTCAAATACCGTTGAGTACCTACATAAAACTTTTCCTGAAATACTACATGTATAACATTTTCCAGTTAAATTGTTGTTTTTTTTTCTTCCTTTTCTTTTTATTTTATTTTCTATAACCTTGGCATACAGGACATACATGTAATAATAAACAAGACATATGTACATATTTTTTCTTGGCATACATGATTGATAAAGATTGTTTCATTCTGCAATTTGCTGTGCAGAATTTTTAGGTCCAGAGAAAATACACTGTTAATGTAAACATCTGTATTCGCATACGGACATTCATGTACATTTTATGGTAACAAAGGCGGATTTCACCTTGCTTGTTGTAGCATTAAGATCTTACGCCCATTCTGTATTTTGTTCAGGATACAGTGTATTTTAATGTGATATGTGGATGCACCATGGAGTTTACTATCCAAAATCACCCACACTCGGTATAAAGACACAATACTTGTTCATTCATTCATTCCTTTCATTCAATCTGGTTTCATTCATTTATTAGGCAAAATAAAGTTTATTCAAAAATATTTCCATGACATGCAAGAGGCTGAAAAATATATGAATATTAGGAAAAAACAACCAAATTACAAATGAGTCAATTAATGATGTGTCAAACAAATAAAAAACAGCAACCCAATACTATTTCAGTACATGTACCAAAATCAGAGATAACAAAAATCACTAAAACAAAAACTGTTTCATATTACTATCACTATCGAATCTGAATACCAGCAAATGGAATTTGATTAAAATGAATTGACATGATGTGGGGGGAATATGTGCTGAAACTGAAGCAAATGATGAGATTATTCAACCAAATCAAAGACATGTTGTTGAAAAGAATTTTGATTTATGTATGAAATTACAAGTATAATGAAGAAAATAAAATCAAATAAACATACATTGTACATACAATGTATATACCAAAATAGAGACAATTAAAACCCGTAAGGAAAAGACGTTGATTACAAATAACTAATAATAACAAATCTGAATATACATAATCAAGCAAAAAAAAAAGTACAGAAAATTCAGCTCTGATATACAGGGCTATATGAGGAATGGAAGTATGCTGAATCTGTGAATAAGGCTGTAAAATCATGTCTAACACTAACACCTCTCAGGCAATATCATATCTGTGCAGTAGGTAACACATAATGCATCAGATCAGAAATCGAAATCGCTTACCAGCACCTGCCCCCCCCCCCCCCAAAAAAAAAATACTTAATGACTTAGCAATATACGGCGGATAATGATGATGCTATTTTTTTTTTTTTTTCAGTTGATCACACGTGTGGCAGGAATGGAATAATGGCAATGTGCAGACTGGCTGGCTGTAATTTATGCTGCTTGGCTCTTTTGACCAAGATAATGTCTGAAAATGACAACTAAAATATCCCCGTCGTTCAGTAACTCAGGGTCTTCTATACTACATCCTCTGCGGTAGCTAGGCCCCCAAGCAATGTACAGGCAAACGTGATAATGTGTCAGCTCAAAAGCATGTAACACTTTCACAATGAGCAGTACGTAACATACTTAGTGGTAGTACACTGTATATGAAATTCGATATCATTTCCCGAGTTATATCTGTCATTTAAACGGCATTACATTTTTGCTTTATCTCAAGCTTTGCATACTCGCATTAAATACATGTACGTAGAAAACCTGATCCCTAAGCAATGCACATGCAAACATGATAATGAGTTGGCTCAAAAGTAATCGACACTTTCACAACAATGGGTGATTTCAAGTTCGGTGCTAGTGCTAGTGCTAGTGCTAGCCGCCAAATAACAGCGTTAAATCGAGCTCCAACACCGACGGTCAGTGTACGTTGTTAACGAGGCGATACCGATCAAAATTATCGATCACCAGCACTAGGTGTTGGAATCACAGCACCGCGAGCTCCGCGGGAATTGCGCGACAAAAAAGTGATGGCGCGTGATTACAGTCAGATATTAAAAGATTTAGCCAAAACTGCTTAGTTTAAGACATATAGTAAGGAAGACGGATTAAAATGCCACAAATTTCATCCATTCCCCAAAATACAACTATCTTAATTTTGCTCCCAGGCTCAGATTTATATAGCCATGTCTGGAGTGTTCGTGTACGTTACGTGGGCAACCACTGCATTAGCATAGACTTTGCACGTAAAACGTGCATCTATTATGGAAGTGAATACGGGTCTTGCACGGCAACGCTAACACCAGCACCGAACTTGAAATGAAGAAAATGATAATCCCTAGGGGCTAGTGTTAGTCAATGGGGAAAAAGCACATAAATCGCTGACACAAACGGTGGAGCTCGGTTCAGCAGACGACATTCGACACCGAGCCCAGCACCAACTACCGGAAATACGTCATAATTTTGAGGTCAACTCCCAACACCGACGTGATTTCAAGTTCGGTTTTATCGCCGGTGCTAGTGCTGAGATAGCACTAGCACTAGCACTAGCACCGAACTTGAAATCACCCAATGATGTACATACACATGTAACAATATAAGCCGAGTAACATCTTTGGCAACTGCCAAAATGAGGATTTTTTATTTTTTATTTTTTTTTTGGGGGGGGGGGGGGCTCAATTTTCGGCATATAAGATTTGCTGTAAGGATTTAAGAAACTGATAGAGGAGCTGCAGCATACACAGTGTATAGAGGCACTTTAGATTGAAATAAACTCCTCTTCATTGCCGTCTTTGTTTGACAGTGTGAACTGGTCATATTGTAAATGCATTCAAAATACCGGTGCTGAAATTCCATTTTATCGTATAGCTTGGAATGCCATGCTAAACAGCTCAAGCGTAAAGCCGTATAGCCGTACAGCTACTGTAACATCCAAGGACATTATTTTGCCCTTTCTCTTGAAGCTGCTATGAGGTAATAGATTCACTATAATACCTCTGATACGTTACACTTTAAACAAATTCTTAACGTTAGTACGTATTAAATGAAGCTGAAAAAAATAGGTTTGCACAATCATGTTAGTATCTTGGTTGTCATTAGTCAGCATGTAATTTATACAAAAATACCAACTGTCTACCAGCTGAGTTTCAGCAGCTTTTTTTTTTTCTTCCTCTATATGCCAACAGAGTTGAAAGACGTATTTTTCTCTACAATTGCACTCGTACAGGCTGTAATCCTGAACATCAGCTTAAAGACATCACGTAATGTCCATTAAGTATCAACTTCAAGTAGGAAGTACTGATCGAGTGCCGTTCACCTTGCGACTCTATCGGATGATATAGGCACTGTATTAGTATTGCAAATCCTATAACATGGTATGATATCAAGTTAAACTGATAGTACTTGCATTGTAGTGCTTATTCTTTTCTCTTTTTTTTTCAGAACCATCATCCAGTCACTCCGAAGCGGAAAGCATCACCGAGGAACATGTCGAAGAATGACCTGTAGGGACTTGCTACCATCTTGATATACTCTGAATGATGAATGGCACATCCACATGAAACTTACGGAAGAACATGATTTCAATATAGTATTAATATTTTTTAGTATTTGGGCAAAAAATTGAAGTAAATCCGAAAGAGGCAGTAAAAATCAACTACTCCATAAGGACTTTATAATTTGTGTGGAAGCCCCATACTCCTCACCCATTGGGATATAGACGGCTAGTCGACCAATGGGGATCAAGACTGTCTAAAAACTAGATGATATGAAAATAAAAGGACAATTATGTCTGAAACATCTATAATTTTGCGTTGTATACAGACCAAATGCATGATGAAATGCTTACAGCAGGTTGAATGCAAGGGATATGTTCCTGAGGTACAGAATATGGAAAAGATTCTGCTACTCCCATTATTTCATGAAAGTGTACTATTTGTGAGTGTGTAAAGACTATCATGTTAAAACACTGATTGAGCACTCACACATAAGCAACAAGACATACTTACGTGTGGCACACCGAGGGTCTCTACGTGTCAAAAAAAAAAAAATGCTACAATGTGAGGCTAACTGCAAAAGTGCTCAAATGATTTATTGAATGTTATATGTTATGCTTGGTTATCTGATGTATCTTTGGAAAGTATAAATGGCTCGCTTTCTGGGGATTCTTCACCTCTGCAGCAACACATCAATCTTGACAGCAGTCTTGAGCCGTTCGTCAATCTGCTCCCTGCACTCTCTTCTACAGCTTCACTTATATTTTCTTCATTGGTTGTTTTCTTCTTACAAGATGTTTTTTTAAGCTGTGTGTCTGAAGATTCCGGACTTGAATCTTTGCCTGGAATGTTTCCTTCGTCTCTCTCATTATTTCCCGCGGAGTAATCTTGTTCGCAGTTTTCTGCGCCATTATCTTCGTCAGACATACTCGATGGGCAGGCATCATTGTCTGCGTTTCCATCTTCCTCAAAACATACAGAATGCTCCACCAATTTGGCCGTGTTGGCATCATTCCCCACCTCAGTTTGTTCAGAGACCCCTTCAGCACCTGTCGATGTTTCGACATCCGCATTTGCTATCCCATCTACCTGGGAATTATTTCCATTCATATGATCTTCTCTTGTGACGTCAATTTCCCCTTTCAAGCAAGGCATGCGCGGCTTCTCTGCACTCCCAACTAAAGCTTCAATCACAAGTTTCACAGTTTCAGGTGTCCCTTCAGGTTTGTCTGCCTCATCGGCGATGCCATCTATCGTACCCAACTCTCTCACGGACCCGTTTTTACCACCGTCATGACCGTTCATGGCATTTGGTTCTGTGACCCTCTGTGCATCACACTCCTCTTCCATGTCTGATCTGCCTACCACTTCCCTAGGTATCACCTCTGTGCGCACCCCTTCATCCATAAATTCATCTTCCTCTTCATTGTCCATCCCGTCTTCTGTCGACGTGTTCTTGTCATCCGCTGTATCATCGCTCTCAGGATGTTGTTCGTCACAAACCCCTAAGCCGGCTGGTTCGCTGGGTTCCTCTACCACTGTTGGTCGATACGCGTCAAACTTGGGTGTATCTTCGGAGCTTGTATTCTGACTCCGTGTTTCTTCAGCCTTGATTTTGTCTGGATATAATAATAAAACACATTGTATAATATACTGTATATGGAGATTTAATGGAAAGAGGTCCTTATGAAAAGTCTCATGAGAAGTATATAGAAACTCTGCATGAAATAAGAGTACGGGGATACATGAACTTCAACCAAAGTACAGTTTGATCGTCTACATCGCTCTAAATTTTCTATCACTGCATTGTGCGGACCAGGCGGGTGTTTTATGAAAACTAACACATAGTATTGTTCCAGCTGTCTGTTTAGATCTATCGTTAATAATCATGGCAACCTCTTTGTGCACGATGTCAGCGGTACATATTGCAATACTGGTCATTACAGGAGTAAACAGGTAATAGGAGATGTACACTGGTTAGCACCTTTTCTACCCTCAAGCGGACTCTTAATTCATTTGACAAGTGCAGGAAACCCATTTCCTCACATGAAATTGAAGCGTTGTACGAGATTGTATAAGTGCGAAATAACACTGCTTGGCAGTTTATGCAAATCTATAACTATGACTCAGATATTTTCAGTGCAAATGTGGCAATTCCATATATGTGATTCGAGTAGTTATACCTTTTGCTTTCCATGAATGTCGTGCAGACGCCATCGCCTTGCGAATCACGCCAATCGCTTCTGGTCCTGACATGTCATGTGACCGATACCATTCCCACAGCATCTGCACAATGGCGTCCTGCTTGACGAGTGGATTGCGAAACTGAATGTTTCGAAGCTTAATCTTGGAGAGCCCCAACTGCTCACCGATGTGCCGATAGGACCGTGGGTCGATTTGCTGGGCCAGATTAACCAGTGTTTTGTCGATTTTGTCGCTGATAAAAGAAAACAAACTCATCGTGACTTGGTTCGTGAGTGTGTGCATGGGTGCTTGGAAAAATACAATAATTATCAAAGACTAACATGCATACCATATTCAATGTGCACGCGATATGTATTGCACGGTCTAGTAACTCCTACAAAACCATAAGTTGTATTCCATACCATGTTCAAGGTGTTTTTTACAAATAAGTAGAATCAGACGAACGTAACGGAAGAAATCCCATCAAATCGGGCCTACAATGAGAATGGTGTAAAATATAAAATTTGACATAACCACTCATGTAATATTCATGATTATGCTATCTGTTGCACGCATCTAAAGTATCTTGGGACTGCTGTTATCGACTCAATTCAATTCAAAGCAATTATCTTATGCATCTCGTATGCATTTTTCTGATAAAACAACACAATTATAAATTTCACAGCACACTACAAACAATCAATTATTTACATATTATTTGAAAGTGAAGAAAAAAGAACTTGAATAAAGCCAAAAAGGCCTTGAAAAGTGAGTTCCCTGCAAAACGCATAGAGGTCTCCCCCCCCCCCCCCCAGGAAAAAAAAAAAGAAATAATTACAAAATGTTACATGGCCGGGAAAATGGAAAAAAAAAAAGGTAAATTGATCATCTGTAATTTGCTAAGAGATGTGTTTTTAACGATCTCTCGAAACGAAGACAGGCAATGGTGTAAACAAATTTTCCCAAGATATAATAGGCCTGCAATAGATTAATTATCAATTATCGAAATCAGGTCTAATGAAACTAGCACTAGCAACATGTATTCCAGTCCTAAGTATAATGACAGTATGCGAATATAAAGTTACGCATGCAATATTTGACAATTAAGTGTCCATGTTAATGAAAGTAAATCTATTATACTCACTGACTGAGGTCTACACGTCCAACAGCAATTCATGTCCAAGTGAGCAGAAGAGAAATGTGAAACATTTTTTAATGGAGTACATGCAGAAGCTAATCAGAAATGTTTAACTGCTCGTACAATAAAAGATCGTAAAACAAACTGAAAAACCTATACGCTTGCACAATGAATATCTCCGCATCTTTGCTACCAATCAACAATGATTAATAATATGACCATACTGTGGAAGAACTTTATGAAATTATTAATATAACATCTGCTGTTCAGATTTACATAAAGCTTCAACACGGGCTTAATGCCATTTTATGTTACAATGTCTAGTGAATAACTTCAAAGGTATATTTGATCTATTAACGACAGCACTGACGTGATTGGGAATCCTTATTTCAGATGATTTGTAATCCTGTCATTGATAATGCAAATTGGTCTTGATGAACTTGTGCTATTACTTTTGATGTAATATTGATATATGAGAAGCATTAAATAAATTGAACTTGAACATGATTTTACTCTGACATGTAGATGAACTACATTATTAGAAAATAGTCATTTACCTTCTACATCTATTTTGATCTCCTCATCAAGTGAGCTGATGACTTTGCGGAGAGTCTCGGTGGCATTGGGACCATCATAGTGTTCTTCCTTCCACTTCATGAGAACGTCATGAGTAGCTTGTTCACGATCTTTCAATCTTTTCACTTCTATTCTGTCTAAATGGGTGATTTTGAATCCGAGCATTACACCCAGCTTATAATAATGCTGAATGTCTATATTCTCAGCCAGTTCGAGGAGTTCGACGTAAACTGAATTATCCCCAGGACAGCTTTCTCTCGTATCTCTATAATCAAAAAAAAATGTAAAATCATAATAAATATCGCTATTACTTCACATGAAAAGTTACACTGTATCCGTTGTAGTACTTATCTTCTCAAAAATGTAAGACTAATGTAGAATTGCAATGGGATGGAGGTTTGGAGCTTCACAACAAAGTAAGCTTGAAGTATGAAATATTTATCTATGCACATGGAACGATCAAGTCGAATATGTACATATTATAATTTATAAAGATTAAGATTTATTACGCCATTCCTTTTCCAGGATTTGACTGTCTCAAAATCAATAGGCTTACGTTTTTTGTTTTTGTTTTTGCTGTTTTTGTTTGTTTGTTTGTTTGTTTGTTTGTTGTTGTTGTTGGTTTTTTTTTTTGGGGGGGGAGGGTTATCTGTCATGTCTGTGATCTTCCCTCCCTGTCAGATTTCCAGTTTGAAATTTGTTAATTATAGTAATGAGAAGATAAACGCTGCTACCTGGAGTCTTGAAGAAGAAACTAGATTTGAAAGCGTTATATGTTAATTATGGACTGCAGTATTTCTCATTTTCTGACATGAAACTTTCAGGTTGAGGACATCATTTTGAATGTTATGACATGGGGGAAAAGTTGTATTCATGCATGTATTTTGAAAGACAGCATCATCACGCAATTATATTATTTGTTACAAACAAACCCAAACAACTTTACCAAATAATAAACATTTAAATAAAACTATGCGTTTCACCTTCGCGCTTGATCTGTAATGGTTATCTTGGATACCACATTCATTTTGTAATATAATGATTCTACTTTTATACATTTTCCGCATGTTCATATGTGAAATCGTTTTAGCTAATAAAAAAAGAAGTCCATAGTATGTATATACAGTATAGTGTATGATATAAAATTGAAACCAAGTTCATGCTGTATTCACCCACAGTTTATTTCGGTACACAAATTTTCAAGCAATTCGTTCTTTCTCAAATGTTGATACAGTACTGTATCAACTTTTGAGAAAGAGCGAATCGGTCGAAAATTTGTGTGCCGAAATAAACTGTTGGTGAACACAGCATGAACTTGGTTTCAATTTTATTTTTGAGGATATTATCACACTAACACGTGGACAACTTATTCTACTTTTATATACCAATAAATGATAAAATATACCCATTAAAGACGTTACGTATTTCTCCCAATTATAATAACTATCATCATAACAAGGTTTTGACAGTTATACGTTTGCTTGATTACACTTTATTGATACTTTAAACAATATAATTTCGGACTGAAATACTCACTGTTTGACCTGCCTGCTCTCAGTAGTGGTAGCTATTGAAAGGAAAGACCAAATAAAAAAAATATCAAAATGTGGCAATGATCCATCAACATAAAACCAACATAAACATGACAAAATGTGTAATGTTTGTAAAACGTTTTGTTTGATAAACACACGCTCGTCTTCATTTGAACTGTGGTCTTAGTCTCAATCAAATCCAGATTATACGTTTGCATTGTATACGTAGTTTGCATATCTATAGGGAACGGTAGTCGGACACCAAGGTATGCTTGACAACATTGATTACAGATGAATTTGTTGTAGGGAAATGGTTGTCATATTTGGTGGATGTCTCTCGGTGCAAAACACTGACCTTTATACCACACGAAAAATGCAATTTCGTGCGAACTGCAGTTTTCCTGGCTGATCTTGAGGACGATCAGTTCATAGTTCCGCTCGGACGGAGTGACGTCTATCGTATCAACGTGTGTCGTGCCTTCACAAAGAATGTGCGGTTCATGTTTCTGGAAGTAGGATATATAGATTACAGATTATGTTTTTCCTTTTATAGCACCACTCCTACATGTTGCTATGCCCAGTGCACTGTGCCCCCATTTACTGTTATCAAAGATGTATTTACAGACCACTCGCTTATTGCTCCCTGATGATCATTTCATCTAAACTGCCTCTTTTCGGAGAAAACATACTTAATCTTTATATCAACAACAGTGTAGGTTTGTATTGCTTAGGTGTGTTCAGTGTTCTCTCTGGATACCAGTTAAATTTCTTTATCAAGTATGGAGCGGGGATCATTATATTAAAACAATTTATGCATATGTAGGGCAAGTTCATTGACCTATTGACCTTGTCGGACTGCACCCATATTCGAACTTCACCGGCATTTAAGGTTATGTGCATGTGTTGTAAATTTGGTGGTCATAGCTTAAAGAGTATACAAAATTGTTGATGCCGACAACGACGGAAAAGTAACGGCTATGACAAACAAAAACAAAGCAAAACAAAATAAAGAAACAAAGAAATTATAATAATAATAAACCATATTTATATGGCGCATATCACAAAAATAGATTAATGTCTCTATGCGCATTGAAGGAAAAAGGAACTAATAAATAGAAATAAGGAAAATAGACATGTGTGAGAGAGAGAGGAGGCAGAACAAGATGAAAAGTGACAGAGCTGTGACAAACATTGCTTAGTTCTAAACCTGGTCCACGGACATGTTAAAGAGATATGTTTTCAACAAACGCTTAAAATCATCTACTGTATTAATTTGCTTAAGATACGTGGGTAATTTGTTCCATAACTCTGCTGCTGCCAGTTGAAAAGATCTTGCGCCATAAAATTGTGTTGATATTGTGGGGGTGTGCAACAGAAGTTACAGGATTATTATATACTGCTCAAGGACATAGTTAACTTGGACCTAATTAAAATCCAAGCCCACTACCCAATAATTTCTTTATCATAAACTGATATAAAGATCTTCGAGTATGGTTCATGTAGTAAGTAGCAGTCTTGGCAACCGAGATTCTGTGCTCCTGTCCCATGTCTTCGTTTTGTACTAAACTTTATCTACGAAATGTTAACATGGGTATCTGATAAATGCTGGAGTATAGGAACAATGGCAGACCTCTTGAAAAGTAGTCCTTGTACTTGTCAGGCTACCCTTAACTGCTAGATAATAGACAATTCACGATATTACATCTTCCATGCAAATATTTTTTTTCTTTTATATCAGAATATCCCCTTTAAAACATAATCATCTCAAAAAGACATGCGATATCCTTTTACTTCTGAAGCAAGGTAAGTGTACTTCAAGTTGCAAAAGTAACATCTCCTGTATACCAACCTTTATGATCCTTTCTTTCTGATCTCCTTGTTGGCAAGATACGACCACATTCTCGGCATTAAGCTCCACTCCAAATTTGTGGGGTAGGTGGGCTACTTTGAAATTGTTCTCCTTCTCCTTTTCCTGCAAAAATAAATTATGGATAAGCCATTTATACACGAATGGAAAACTGCAGGGGTTAACCCTATCATAACTGGAGGGGGGAGGGGGTTAAATCCCCCCCCCTCGACATTTCACGCAATAATGCCGCAAAGATTTTGCAGCGCCATTTCATGACATTTTTCTTTGAAGTCTCCTACATAAAATGAGACCAAATTTGCGACGTCCGGGTACACCGTTCTGAAGTTACGTAATGCATGCATGTAAGTCCGAAAACAGCTCATATTTGTGATATGAGTGTAAATCCAATGGAAATCGTGTTTTCTTGTTAAATTGATGTAAATGAAATTTTTTTCAGCCTTTAATCATTGAAATTAATTCTAATGTAGATAAGCTTGAAAAAGCGTCTGCAACAAATTTTGGCAAAAAAAAAATACAAAAGGTCGAAAAAACAAGATACATCAGAAGTTAACAAAACAAAAGACGGCATTGCGAACCCTTGCACAGAGTTTGAGCTGAAGAACCCCCCTTGGAAATTTGATGGATGAAAGGGTATACCTCACCTTTTCAGGTTACTGAAGATGAAACAACTCATTTCTCCCACCTATTTTACAGATTTTTCTGAATTTTGAATTTTAACACACGTCTCTCTGGGGAATTATTTACCCGTGTGAGCCATACAACGTGTGTTCGGGGGACTACAGTACTTCATGCAGCAAGCACATGCGGATGACAATGTGTGTACCTCTGCAGTCGATCTCTCGGTATCGTCGTGGAAATGGAGCCGTATCGTGAATTTCTTGTCACGTTCCATGCTTTCCGGTTGCGGTATGTACGGCGTGCAGACAAGCTGTTTCCGCGCCACGTCTTTCTTCAACCGTATAAGGATCCACCAGTCGGCACAGCAGTCGACAAACAGTTCAAAGTGGTGCTCATCAACCTTGCAGTAGGGCCGGGTCGAGCAATCGGTGGCCTCCCTGGATTGTATTGACCCATCTGGCGGCAACAAAGGCGTTGCATTTTCGTGAATAGGTCGTACAAGAAAATAGCAAATGAGGTCGAAACAGAGAAAAAAAAATCCAACTACTTGCAAACAAATTCCCCAGGAAACACTTTCAAGACTGCGCTTTGCCATGGCAGCACCTGCTTCATGACGTCAAAGTGGTTAAAAGTACGACATTATCCCTACCCTCTGTGTCAGGTTGCCGTAACAATGCGTAACCAATCAAATTTACCCAAAGCCTGACGTAAATTCTTACTGTGTAAGTACTTAAATAAAGCAAAATCATTTGGCAGGAGCTCCAGTTTTGAAGATGACACAAGTCGTTTCCATCTTTTCTGTGTAACACGAGATCAAATTTCGCGGGTGGCAATAAATCTACTACTTTATGTGTTGAACCTTATAAGTGGCTCGACACCGACATGAAAGATTTAAAGGTCCATCATAAATATGTCTATACCACATTGGCATGCTCATTTCTCCTCTTACACACAAGCACTCTGAACCTATGTAATCACAAGTGCAATCTGGTGGGGTAGGCCTACATAGCTTGTAGGAAAGGGGGGAAAGACGAAAAAGAAAAAGAAAAATTAAGTCTGTAATTGCTTAATTAAGAGAAAGTGTATTTCGATCTATACATTAACCCGTTCCATACGGAATTCTGAAATCCCCATAGACATATTATACACACGCCATCAAGTTCTCGTAGGGTTAACACTAAAGGATTCTGAGATATACAGACAACTATGCGAGACTAGGATTCAATATACATTACTTAAACAATGTTAAGAGTATGTTCCCGTAATTTTGAGCCCCGCAAAAGTAGTCATTGTAAACGTTAAAGAGTTTGTGTGTAAATGCGTATGGTGAGGCCTGCGAGTGTTTACGAAAATGATGTGAAATCTTGATCGCATGCACAAGTCCGTCATCGGAGGGTAAGTGTGCTTCGCGACGTGTCGCAGATTCCAAGATTTGAAAATTGTTTCAATCATCGGTATATTACTGTTTACACATGAATCAAAAGATGAGAACGTGATGAGAAAGGATGATATATCGCTGCTTACCCCTGGGATTGCGAGAAATGATTATTGGCCGGACGTCTTCCGGTCTGACTATTTCGGCCGAGTGAGGAAACCGAATCTTCACTGGCTGATTGAAGTGGACCGTTGAGATGGAGTTCAGACGAATGACGCCGTAGCAAGCTACGGGTTCCTTGGGTTTGTATTCAGCTGGTGGGGAAGAGGGCGGCTCAACACTCAGTGAGACGGACGCGTTCTCCTCTTCGACTGCCCCGGCGGGGATGATGGCAGTCATGTCGTGGTCTTCCAGGAATAGCGTTCCCCCGTCTCGCCCTATCGTACTCTCCAGGGTTGTACGTAACGTCTTAGGGACTGACAAAATTCAATGAAAATGATGTTGGAATTGATTCAACCCAAATATCACGTTCATGCCCACACATGTGCACATAAAAACACATTTACTGGAGCTTCAAGCAAGGACACGTGAACGTTGAGTCTCTATCAAATCTTCCTCAACAGACATTTCGGAACCCGTTTCTCAGGCATGTACTGAAAGTATAGGAAAGGCAGTCTTAAATTTAGTCTAGCGTATCAACGAGTCCTATTCGTAAAGAGCTTGTGATGACTTTTGAACTCATTTTATCGCACTTGTGTAGGATCAAAGTAATGTACTGAAAGACATCCCTTACCAACATGCTGGCGATTAGGAAAAACCGCCCTATACAATACGAAGAGAGGAATGATTGTCACAAGTCAATGACGAAGTGATGACAGATTATTTCGTTTCTTGTTTCTCATACCTCTGAAAGGTTCCAGGCAATCCTCTTTTTCACATTTTCCTTGCTCCAAAAATCTGTAAATAAAGACAGCACACACAAAATCACACGAATATAGATATATAGAAATGAGTATATGAATATAAGAACGACCCAAGTCCATGGAAGATCATTTCGAGTAAACTTAAAGAAACTTCATATCTTTTTTATTTGTCCAATAATATTCTATTTAACTGTGATGGGAAGGCAACATTGTATATACAAATTAGAACATATATTATTATGACAATTAACATTTACATTAATTGTGGAGAGGCCATTTTGTGTGATGGACTTTGGTCGTTCTTTGATTCATATGGACTTGGGTCGTTCTTTGATTCATATATATCTGCTATAGAGATGAGAGGAGGACGAGAGACGGCGCTATATATGAATGTAAGGATGACCCAAGTCCTTCATTCTTACATTCATATACGATTTAACTCATTTATTTCAGGCACTTCCGGGGGTAATTAGGATTTATCATTTAAACACAAGATGAGTCCATGCATAAGCTACAATTTCCCATGTCAAACTGAATTTGGCCAAAAATTGGATTTGGGTCGTTCTTATATTCAGGTCTTCAAATGCATTATATACTACATTAAGCAACTAGAAATGTCGCTATGGCGACTGGTATGCCTCCGCCATAATGCATGATTCTCCTAATAGGTCTATAGTACATGGACAATGTGTGATTACGTTTTCACAAAATTGGCAAAATATTCAAATGACATGTTTGTCACAAATGTGTTGAATGTTCACCTTTCTTGACCTAGATTTAATTGTATGAATAGGAGAGCATGTATTTGGGGATTTAAGGACTTTATCTTGACTTTGACCCGTTCATAGGTTTATGCATTGAGTAATATTCAAGGTATAGAGAAAAAGTGCAATTTCTGTATTGAATAGTAAAGTGTTACCATTTTCATCTGGCCTTTGACCCTAAAATTCATAAGAGAATCACTGTCAGGCAGAACATGCATAAATATGTACTAAGTTTCAAGATAATTTGAGCCACTTCGGAGATATGGAAGAAGAAGTAAGTTCAGCACTTTCACTTGATCTTTGATCTTTGACCTTTTGGGGGGAAAAAAAAAAACTTCCCAAAGAATCTCTATTGGGTTATACATGTACACACCAAGTCTTAAAAAAAAAAAAAACCAATTCTGCTTGCATTGCATAAATATGAGGGAAAGAGTAAAATTTTGAAGTGTTGCCCTTGACCTTTGACCCCTGACCTTTGACCTCATGAACCCAAAATTGCCTAGATAATCACTGTCAGTCAGTGCATGCATATATACTATGTTCCATGAAGATATCTTAAACAATTTCCAAGATACTGTACACATTTGTACAAATTTGTACACACATTGCCTATGACGGAATCCAAAGTACTATGAAGTTAATTTTTTTCTTCAATTATCATTTATGCTAAATTATGCTAATTTATGCATAATGCATGAAATCAGACAATCAGGAATAAAGCTCAAAACAGGCACGTTTTTTGTGTAAATATTCTTTTTAGTGTCCTTAGCAAATGTAAGAGAAAAAAAATTGTGCTATCAGAAAATTCTTGAAAGTATTTTATTGTTTTTTAAATTTATGTATTTCTTTGTTTTTTCGACTTTGTTTTTCTTTTTTTCCGATGAAATTTGTCCGCGACATTGTTCCGAACAAGAAAATATGTTACCAATGGATTTTAATCAATAAAATCCCAAAATAATCATGCTTTTATGAAATTTGCCTGTAAGCACAGTTTGCATTGAAACTGTACACGAATTCACATTTTTGAGCAATTTTTGGTCTGACATGCACGTACACATTTATGCGCAACTTCGGAATCGCGTGCCCGGGCATTGCAAATTTGGTGTCAAAAGATGCGGGAGACTCGAAAGAAAAAAGTCATGAAATGTCGCGGCGATAGCTTTTCGCGATAGCAATACATCGCGCGGAAAGTCGAGGGGGGGGGCCTCGGAGGCCCCCCCGGCCTAGTTAGGGTTAAAACAATGAGAGACATGACAGAAATAGCAAAAATAAGTTGTAGCCACGTATCTCCTTATAGCCATTATTTTCATTCTTTTAATTTAAGCACTTAAGAATTCATGACACAAATTAAAGGACCAAAATATAGTTTTTTATTTCCTAATTTCAGATAATTCAAATGTCTACTATCTTTCTTGATATTACTTCTTCTCTCAGGTCACTTGAATTGGGATTTTACAGAAAAGATTCTTCATTTTCGTCCATCATTTCAGTCGCCATAGGCGTTCTTAATCTTTGGGCTAAATAAATACTAGCGACAAATGATAGAGATCTGATTTAGGTTTATTTTTGCAAGTTGATTCATGATCCTTCAGTGTTAAAATTGTTTTTTGTTCTCATTGTTGTAATGGAAGAACATTTGTGTGTGGGGGGGGGGGGGGGGGAGTAAACAAATGCGTTAACTCGTGCGTTAATATTCCCTTTTTATTGAGCTACAAGGTTTATACCCAATTATATAACCTTTAACCCTATCTTAACTGGGGGGGGGGGTAAATTGACCCCCCCCCCTCCCCCACACACGACGTTTTGCGCCATGATTCCGCAACTCAGAAAGATTTTGCCGCGCCATTTCATGACTTTTTTTTTCATTAAGTTCTCCCGCATACTTTGAGACCAAATGTGCGACGTGCGGGTACACCGTTTTAAAATTACGTAATGTTTTGCATATGCATGTCAACCAGAAAAACAGCTCAAATTCGGAATGTGCAAATCCAATGCAAATTGTGTTTTTAGTTAAATTGATATAAATTCGATTATTTCAACTTTTCATCAATAAAATTTATCAATTCTAACTTAGATTACCTTGAAAAAATACCTGCAACAAATTTCGACTAAAAAGAATTGACAACAAAAGGTTAAAAAACAATAAAACACATAAGAAATTGACAAAACAATAAAAAACAATATCAACCACGTGTATATCAGCATTTTTGAGTATCGATGTGATAAACAGGCAAATCAATAAAGCAAACGAACGCATTGTTTATATAACATCTTACAAATTGGAGGTTAGCGAAAGCATCAAAATATAATAATTATCTGATTATCAAGACGAAGATCCTCTGATAATGTGGATGAAACCTGATAATACTGAAGGCCCGTTTACTTGGAGTACGGTACGGGCAACGGGCCGGGTTTTTGCTATGGAGCACCAAAAGCAACCATGTCTGGTTCTGTTACAAATTACAATATCACTTCCCCGCTAATAAGTTTGTTAAAAAAAATAATCTTCTACATGTGATTTTGTTGCTCGTCATTTTGACATAAGAATAATATTTTAGGTGATTTTGTACCGAATTAATGATTGGTTTTAACAGAACCAGACAGGGTTCCTTTTGGCGCACCATAGCAAAACCCCGGACCGTTACCCGTACAGTGCTAGGTGTAAACGCGCCCTTACTTCGACATTATCATCTGCCGGATGACTTCGTCTCCCGCATACTGGCAAGGAATGTTCCCCAGCTTGTCCTTCTCTAGGATATTCGCTCCGTTGCTGAGTTTATGGTTAAGGAGTAGGTGGACGAGCGTCGCCCCCGGATGGATTTCTTCTTTGCCGTGCTCTTTCTTCAATTTTTCTGACACCTGAGTTTTGAAATAATCGAATGAAGGCTTCAGTAAAAACAATGTCGGAGGGTGATTCCAACATTCTATAAATACCTTACACAATGGTACAGGTGTTATTGAGGTCATCACGTTTGCTCTCATATTTGGTAAATACAAAAATTAGAGTATAGTTCAGTTTTGTCAACAATGAACCCTTGTTAACTAAGATCGTACACACAGAGAAATTAGGGTTCTATTAGGGTTCTTATTTTCACCCTACGAGCAAATCTAACTAAAAGGCACCTTATAGGGTTCGGGATGGATGTAGGGGTGCAAATCCGAACCCTAAAGGGAGCCAAGTCTTAAGGGTTCGAATTTGGAACCATTCCATAGTCTTTCCCGAAAGCTGACATGTGGGTGTTGAATGGTGTTTGCTTGAAATGCCACACTATTTTTGGATATTATCGTATATTTTTATTTGAAAATATAACTACACGTTGTTAAAGAGTAACAGTGTCATCAGTAATACTGTACTAAAAAAAAAATACTACCTGAATTAAACATTTGTCTTTTCTTCTCGCACCGGGATCAAGAATATCATTTCAATGACGTTATCATAGAGTACACGTATTATGCGTGCACGCATGGACCGTTGAGCACTTGGTCAATGGCAAAGCTAAAATCGCATGCGCACGCCACGCCGTTCGTCGCGCGGTATACGTACGTACATACGTGCATACTACTGACGTTCCTCGTTTGAAATGGACAGACGACCGTGAGGTTGGGATGATGAATTAATCTTTTTGATGAGCCAAACGTTGTGAGTAGATAGTTGTACTATAATTCCGTTGAAAATATTTCACAGTAATCGATGATGATATGTGTGAATTATGCTAATCGAATGCTGAGTGGTGAAAACTGATGCGAAAGAGTTGTATCGAGGTACATGTGTACTAACATGTCAGAAGTGCGATCATACATATCAGGTACATACAGTAAAGCATAGCGAATAAGTCAATGAAAGTGCACGGTAATACGGAAAGCCTCAACCAAGGTACTAACTATGACCAACAGCCCCATACGCATACCATAGCGTAATTACGCTATGCGTATGGGGCTGCTGGACGCAGTTACCAAGGTACGTACTTAAATAGGTGACCGTATATAGTCGCATCATATTCGTTAATAGGAATTATTACGTTTGAGCCGAGTTGAGGCTCAGTTGGCTATTGGTTTCTGTGAAGTTGACACGAAGAACGATGTAGGCATGTATGATGTGCCTAATGAAGAAAAATAGCGTTCCTGGTTCATTTAGGAGAATTTGAGACATGTATGAAGATTGAAGTCAGAAAATTTAGGTTGGCCTTGACTCCTTGTTGTCTATCAATGAAAATAGAATGTGTGTTATAAATTAGCAATGCCATAGTCACAGAGCATAAGCAATGATACACGATATGTGAATTTAGATAATATCTACTGGAGAAGTTGCATGTGCTAGACATGACATAAAATAAGTCACACAAACAAGGTATGTAAACGGTAAATCACTTCAGAAGTACAACTACTTGATCCCATACTTTAGCAGGTAGATATTCCAATATTGATTGTATGTTGAACTTTGTTTTATTCAATTACAGGTTGAGCCTTGCTGATCCATGCTGATGCATGGTGTTAGCTTGGTCTCATACTGGGCCAAAGGGACCTGTGATTATTTATCATCGAGTTCACTATGCATCAAGTTCAATAATGGTCTTCAGGATGAGTGATGCAGGTCAACCTCGAGAGACTGGTGAGCCATATAGGATGCCAGAGCTGGAGATGGAAGATGTTCAGGATGTCAATCCTGGTTCCTCGTTGAGTCAGTGTGGAAGCCATGCCAGTCCTTCTTAGAGTGATGGCCAGAAGGGCATACTATTTGGCAGCTGAAGCAGGTGCTATAGAAACGCATCAAAAACTAGAGCTCGAGGAGTTTCGACTTATGCAGCGTAAGATGAGATTAGCTATGAAGACCAAGCTGCAGGTTGCTGAAGCAGAGGATCAGATATACCTTGACTACGAGAACAAGAAGTTGGGAGTCGGCTTTCCTGTGAAAGCAGAGGATGAAACCCTGCTGTACCCAACTGAATGCGCCAACCAACCAGTACACACGAGTACACCGATTTCCCTGACTAGAGAAGTAGCAAAAACGTTATTTTCAAATTTTCTTTGACTTTTAGCAGATATAGTCCAAAAGTCAATAAGATCATCAGCATCATGTAGTATCCCTGAACCAGGTTTGATGAAAGCCCATCAATTTTTCCGTAGATACATCCGCACAGACCGGGAGACAGACAGGCAACCTGAAAACATACATGTATGCCTCCGGCACCATTCAGGGCGGAGGCATAATAATGAGACTCCTATGTCATAGGCTATGTCATGTATGTTTAAACCATATAAAATTTGAGACGGGTCACATTGAATCCCCCCCCCCCCCCCCATTAGAATTGCTAAACACCATGGCTCTAGAAACATCTTTCCATTTTAATCCAGAAAGTAATCACCTCCCTGTTTTTAGCCGAGGGTGAGCATGAAGCCACTCCATGAAATGAAGATTAGCATTTTTTTTGCAAAATATATGTGAAAATGTCTAATTTCATAGATAACGATAACTATTTATTCTGTCTTCTAAAATGTTGTCAGGTTATTCCCTTTCTTAGAATGCACTGGGCTTGAATATTTACAAGAATACTCTAAAGAAATATATAATAGAAAAATACAAGAGAACGAACTTGCAAATTACAAATTTAAACACAACCTAAAGAGAACTTGACTTCTATTCACTTTATTCTTTTTTTTTTTTTTTTGGGGGGGGGGGGGGTGGATTATGGATGAAAATATGAATCTGCTAATGGATATGAAATATTCAAATTATGCTTTCCATTATATTTCATACTAGATGGGGTTAGTTTGTATTGTTCATATATTAGATATTTCTTCACCATCGATAGCCTCAGTGCTTCAATAACACATGCACACTTTGAATTGATTGTTTAAGTAGGGAACAAAAAAAAATAAGTCGCTTGCTGTTTTTTGTAGTAGACAGCCACACAATGTATGTCAATTTTGGGCAATCTCTGGCAATGCAATGTCATAAGTGGAGTAGCTTTGTGACACTTGACAGAAGCATGATTTTCTCACAAACCCTTTATGTATATAAGGATTGAAAAATAGAGTTTGTTCCAAAACCTGAGAAAACTCAACATATCATATCTACTTTTTTGCATATAAAACGACACTGGACTTCACTCTTTAAGAAGGCAGAAACTATTATCATTGCCCTTACATACGTCAGTGACTTGTTGAGGAAATGTGCATGTTTTACCTAAAAGAAAAAAAAATGTGAAATTCTCTTTAGGTTTTCCTTGAATTGTTCTACGCATGTGACATCATAAACTCTTCTCACTCTGCTGCGACTGCACAAATGATTTAAAGATTATTAACTTTTGAACTGAATGTCCGCTTTTCACTTTTTTTTTTACTGATGTGTTCTAATAGTATAAGCCAGTTCGGGGTACCAGTTTGAGCATGTGCGGAAAAAGGTTATTTGTACCGAGAGACAGGTTGTTTTTTTAATTTCACTGAGATAAGCATCTGTAATGCTAGGATTATTCATGGAATCCTTATAAATGGTGCCTGCCAGTACATCCACTTGACAGCAAGCCTGGTATTTGGCAATGTTAACACACACAAAAAAAGTTCCATAGATGATTCCCTAAGTGTTGATTGACGAACCATACTGGTCACTTCATCTACACTAGTTAGGTTCGTTCTTTGTTTGAATATGAGTTCCATAAATGGCTATGGTGGGCAAGCTGCTGCGTTATGTTTACTCAGAATTGAGTGAAGTGCCTAACCAACTGAGAAAAATGAAAGGTCAGTTGTACCTATGTGCACAGTAGTCATGAGCTATCTCCGGACTGGCTTATTGCTGCGCATTCACTCAATCCACATGTAGGTCTATATGAAGGTGGACTTGCCCTCTATCTCTGATTATAATTTTAAGCTTTCTTTAAGTAGGTTGTATAAAGTGCTGATATATTTGTGTAAGGTTTGGTGAAAATTAAGTGTTAAAATGATTGGAAGAGTTGTGAGACTGTAACATCAACACTTGAGGTATTTCTCATGCATGATCATAAATCTCTGTAAAATATTGATGGTAATACATGTAGTAATAATGATAATAATAATAATAATAATAGTAATAATAATGATGATGATAGTAGTAATAATATATTTTGCTTCTGATCATTATGCTTGTGATGGTGCCAATACCAATACCTGCTTTATGAATGTCTTTACAATATTTTGAATGTTGGGGCTAAACTGCATTCATTGTGTAATTATATTTATGGTCTACTGAGTACAATGTGCTTCTTGTTTCCATCGCTTGAAAAAAAACAACAACAATGTATCCAAAAAAACTGTTTTTAAACTTGTCTCACAAGACATATTCCTTCCTCTGTACGTCCAGTTTGTCATACCACTGATTGGTTAACTTTATTTTCCCTTTCTGAGGTAACATTTTCTGTGGAATTGTTAATGTTAATTTGATGCAATGAAAAGTGTTTTCAGATGTGCTATTCTGCCCAAGATTTATAACTTGGACATATCTTTAGCTGTGTGCATAAAAAAGTAACCAAATTTAGATGTGCATTCTTCATTTTTTGATTCTTTTTTTCACCTTTCTTATCATTGGTGTAATTGTATATGAAAAACAAAATGTGAAGTATACTAATTGTATAATGGGGCACATTCGCTAGCTCTCAAGTTTGGAATTCGATGGAATATGTCAGTACAAGTAGTGAGTTTCAAATATATATGACAGAACTTTGCCATACCCTTCATTGTTTTGGCAATAACTTGTGTACGAGAAATCACAGTTGACATATCGCTGTTAATGTCTAAGAGCGTCATAAAGGTGCTTTTGATTACCGGTGAGATGTACCGGTAAATTCAAGGTACATATCTATGATCCATTCTAGAAGTAGAAGGACAATGTGAAAGATATTTGTCACGTGGTTTACTATTACTCTGCACAAGCTTCAGGGATTTTTTAAATAAAAAGAATTAGTGCTTTTTGTCAATGTGGTAACTTCCTTTAAAAGAAGAAAAAGTAATCATTTGATGGAAAGAACGAATATTTTTTCTTTTTCAATGTACTGACCAAATTTCATACATCTTTGACGTACATTGCCCTTTTTATGACAAAATATGCATCTCGTATTAGAATTTGTAGAAATACAATGTATATTTGATGGTCACTTTAAAGTAAACCATGAAAAAGGAAATCGCTGTTAACTTGTCCCTCTTCCATGAGACATATATTAAAATGTTAATAATTTATATGTAAGTATGCACTGTGTTCATCATGTTTATGTTCTATTTGTTGTTGAATTGAAGTCTCTGACTTCATTTTTCGAAAGATTGTGGATTTAATTGACTGAGAAACTGTGTGTAAATCTATGCATGCTATTTTGCGTCATGTCTGGAGTGTTGCCTTAGGTAATTGTTTGTGAAGTCAGTGAAGGCATCCAGTAGACATTAGGTAATTGTTTGTGAAGTCAGTGAAGGCATCCAGTAGATAATTATTTTGGTTTAAAAAAAAGGTTATAATTTTCACCATATGTTGTGCAGAAAGGTAACCCTATATAGAGACGTGTGCAAATTGTATTGCATCCTATATTGCGGTGATTTTATCACCCCATAGGGTGCAAAATTACAACAATAACAATATGAACCATAATGGGTGCATGTATGAGGTGCAGAAAGGGAACCCTGTATAGAGGTCCATATTTGCACCTTATAGGGTGTTGAATATAGGGTGCTAAATAAGAACCCCTCAAAATAGAACCCTAAATGGAGCCGCTGGTGTTACAACGATATGAACCAGAAAGGGAGCAAATTTGCACCTGAATTTTTGTTCACCATATGGGGTGCAGAAAGGGAACCCAATGGAGGGGTGCAAATATGCACCAGATATGGTGTTGAATATAGGGTGCTAAATAAGCACCCCCAAAAATAGAACCCTAAATGGAGCCGCTGGTGTTACAACGATATGAACCCTATTGGGTGCAGAAAGGGAACCCAATGGAGGGGTGCAAATATGCACCATATATGGTGTTAAATATAGGGTGCTAAATAAGCACCCCCAAAAATAGAACCCTAAATGGAGCCGCTGGTGTTACAACGATATGCACCCTGTAGGGTGCAAATTAGAACCGTAATTTCTCTGTGTGTAGTTTATGCTGAGATAAAAATGTTGTCTTTTTTGTGTCAACAATGAAGGAAACGTGCCAAAGTGACGTCATTATCAATGTGGCCAAGTCAGTTTAATCTGAAGTCGTCAGATTTCCCTTAAAGTTGAATTCCATTCCGTGCTCAAATTACCTCTTTTTTCTATTCAAATGATAAAATTCATTCAATATTTCTCGAAACACAACTCTATGCATGAATCGACACAAATTTACTTTAAAAAAGAAAAAAAAGTTTACATCCATGCCTGTAATGGTCTTCATTCACGGTTAAAGGGGACCTCCGGATGATTTTCAGATTTTTACATTTGAACAACTATAAATTAGTTAAACTGAGTACAGAGTTTAAGAATTTATAGTGATTGGGATGAGGAATGAGAATGTTTTCAAAATCTATAACAAATTGCAATGAACAAGGATGATGACATAGCAGCCTCACCATAAGAATGTATGAGTTGGGGCTCAAGGAAGCAGAACAAAAGAAGAAGGCATGCATAGATTTTTCACAGGTGAACTTGTTGAGCAAGCGGTATTGTAATGGAATTACACTGCTACATTTCTGAAATATATGAGGCTCTGGTGTCATCAACACTGTTCAGTGTAATTTGTTTAAGATTTTCAATTTATTGGTTTCTCTGCTCAAGGACCGCAATAAATTCCACGAATCTATACATGGAGCTGTTGATTTATGTACTACATGATGTGAAATTATGAAAATCGTCCGGAATGCCCCTTTAAGTATCATTCCTTCAATCATCCGGTTCACTGCAGAATTCTTCCTTACAAGTTTGTTCGTTGTTTATTTTTGTTATAGTTTTGTCTACATCACCTGAACGGCAATACCTTTCTGGTCTCTTCCGTGGCCTCCACGTAATTTTCCGGTCGACTGCAAAGCTTGACCGCTGAATGGAGACAGCAGCTACCGTCACGTGATTTGATGTTCACATCTGCTTCATACTCCAGAAGAAGCTCCACGACCGACGTGCTCCCCCGCTTCACGGCCAGATGGAGAGGCGTATGCCCATCTCCATCGGGATGATCCATGAGGGTAGCAATCTGTATGTACAGCGCACCCACGCACACACACACACACACACACACAAACACAAACACAAAAAACACAATTGATTGCTACCAATGGGTGTTATATACATGTACATCATGTACCAGTATTTGCTGATATTTAATACTATATACATGTAGTAGTATACAGCATATGAATTATATGACTCAAACTTACTCTCTAAAAAAATCGAGTGAAAATACATGTATTCACTCTTAACCCTAACTAGGCCGCCCCCCCCTCCACGTTTCGCGCGATGTATTGCTATCGCGAGAAGCTGTCGCCGCGACGTTTCATGACTTTTTTCTTTCGAGTCTCCCGCATCTTTTGACACCAAATTTGCGATGCCCAGGTGTGCGGTTCCGAAGTTGCGCATAAATATGCACGTGCATGTTCGACCAAAAATTGCTCAAAAACGTGAATTTGTGTACAATTTCAATGCAAACTGTTTACAGGCAAATTTCATAAAAGCATGATTATTTTGGGGGTTTATTGATTAGAATCAATTAATAATGCATTTTCTTGTTCGGAACAATGTCACGGACAAATTTCATCGAAAGAACAATGAAAAACATAAAGTCGAAAAAACAGAGAAATACATAAGAAATTCAAAAAACAATAAAATACTTAGGAAAAATTTTCTGATTGTGCAATTTTTTTCTCTTACATTTGCTAATTACACTAAAAAGAATATTTACACCCAAAATGTGCCTGTTTTGAGCTTTATTTAGTGATTTATACCAAATTGATTTCATGCATCATTATGCATAAATTAGCATAATTTAGTGTAAATGATAATTTTTGAAAAAATTAACTTCATGGTACTTTAGATTACATCATAGGCAATGCGTGTGTCAATTTTCGTCGCGGTCGACGGCGGAGATCCGGAGGGGGCCTGGGAGCCCCCCCCCCCCCGGCTCTATCATCTACCTAAATAGCCCGGCCTAGTTATGGTTAAAGGAGTGAATACAAAAAAGAGTGAATTTAGAGTGAAATTGGAGTGAATTTTGAGTGAAAATGTTCATTTTCACTCGTTTTAGAGTGACGTCAGGGATCACTCCAAAATCTTCGAGTGATCCCTGAGGTCACTCCAAAATGAGTGAAAATGAACATTTTCACTCAAAATTCACTCCAACTTCACTCTAAATTCACTCTTTTTTGTATTCACTCCTTTAAGAGTGAATTATTTTCACTCGATTTTTTAGAGAGTATATGTACTGCCCAAATAATTTTCAGTTTCATATTGCAAGCTTGTTATTTGCTTTATGAATTTTCAGACAAGCAAAACGTGTCCCTCCAACTCCTTTACTTAAATGCAGGACTAAACTTCTAGGCCTGCACTACATTAAAAAAAAAAAAATCTATTGTGCACCTGTATAATGCAAGGTACAGTGGAGTCTATCCTGTGATTTACTTGGTAATTCTTTGTTGAAAATTCGGGCACAGCTGGTTTTATTAATGTTATGAGAATACATGATTGCTTGATACTTTGACGGTGAGTTGACGGTGAGTTGGCTCAGTCGGTATCGCGCGTCTGCCTCACGATCACGCGGCCCGGGTTCGAACCCGAGTCTGGACTGAGCAATGTAGTGTGTAAGCATACCGTCCCCTCTAGCAAGAGGCAAAACACTCTGTCCCTCGGATAGGACATAAAAATGGAGGTCCCGTGTATGAGAGAGTAACAACTCATGCACGTAAAAGATCCCGCTTCATTCATTCATCGTAAAGAGCAGGCCTGGGTGTTTAACCCGGTGAAGTGGTCCCACCTCAAATCCAACTGGACCCCATGGAAGACCAGCTTAACGTAGCTGAATATTGGCTATCCAGCCATCTTCGCAGATGGAAAATGAACAAACAAACTTTCGAGCTGCGAAGTTAAAGGAATAGTACACACATGTACATTGATGTTCATTAAATTGTTTAAAAGAATTGAAATACTCATATACATAACCATCACGTACATCACATGTATAATCATAACAGAAAGAAAGATGGAGAACTAATGTTCCCTTCCCGAACTTACCTCACAGTCTGTTTTGCTGATGCTGGCTGTCAGAAGCAATCTTACGACTGCATGATAGTTGCTCTGCGCAGCCATGTGTAAGGGAGTCTTTCCATCCTTTGCAGGGGCTGTAATATCAGCTCCCTGGCTTACGAGGTACTCAACAACCTGCAGGTGACCTTCAGCAGAAGCGTGGTGGAGCGCCTGTCGGCCAGTGTTGTCTTTTTCATCGACTTTAGCTTTCTCTTTTGAGATCAAATACTTCAACACCGCAAGACAGCCAACGCGTGAGGCCTCCACAATGCCGTAGGATCTGTGCTGTAAGAGAAACCACTGCACGATGTCGCGATGATCGCGATCAGATGCATGATACAAAGGAATCCATCCTTTGTCATCAGGTGCATCCACTAGAGACTTGTCTTGCGCTACAAGGAACTTGACAGCTTGCATATTGCCGATACGCGAGGCAAGATGGATTGGTTCCAAGCCGGTAGTTTCCTCCTCTCTGTGTTCAGCCTCCTTCTCCAGAAGGTATTCCACGACTTCAAGATGAGATTGCTCAATTGCATAGCATAGAGGCGTCTTGTCCTTTCTGTCTCGTTTCATGAAGATGCTCCCTTTATGAATCAGGTGCCTCACTATTTCTAGGTTCCCGCTTTGCGCAGCAAGGTGGATAGGCGTCATGCCGTTGCCTTTGACAGCGTTCACGTGAGCACCCGCATCGGTGAGGCATCGTACGATGGGAATGTGACCGTATTTCGACGCATAATGCAGTGGTCTGTCACCGCTCCCTGTGGGCTCACTCACCCCACTCCCCGCTTCGACGAGAAGCTTCACAATTTCCAGGTGTCCGTGCTTCGACGCACAGTGAATGGCTCTGTATTTCTTGTAATTTTGTTGATTGACATTACATCCGACTGACAGAAGATATTTCACAATGGTTGTACTTCCGTGACGTGAAGCGAGCAGTAATGGCGTTGTTCCCTTGTCGTCACGCTCGCAAACTTCGCTGCCTCGGTTGATAAGACATTTGAAGACATCCAGTTGGTCTCGTTCAGCAGCATAATGAATTGGTTTCCTTCCTTCACAATCGACTGATTTTATGCCCAACTTGTCATCATAATTGTTTTCTCTGCACCAATCTAAAAGACACTCCACGACATGTTGGTGCCCTTTGCCAGCTGCCACATGAATGGCTTTCTGTCCTTTTTTAATACTTTTGTCTAAACTGGAGCCTTTACTCAAAAGATACTGCACGATGTCTAACTTGCCTTCCATAGATGCTAGATACAGTGGTGTAGCTCGTACGAAGTTCTCCTTATTAATATCATCAGTTATGCAAGCGTCAATGTCCGCACCACAGTCTATGAGAAGTTTCAGCATGCCTTGCTCACAGTAAAGTACAGCGATGTGAAGTGCTGATAACCCGTCTCTGGTTTTGACACTGACATCTGCGCCCGACGAATACAGACGCTGAACTTCATCAATGTCCCCTCTGTGTTGGGAAAAAGGGGGATTTGAAATTACGCATGGTAAATGCATTGTCAAGACAGGCTTGCAATACATTCTACCTAAACAGTGCTAAACGAGTTTTAGGTGACAAGAAACCAAAGTGTCAACATTATTTTGCCATAAAAGGATTCTCATTCCCCGAGTTGTAACGATGCAGCAATAACTACCATAAGAAAGATATAATAGGCTTTCTTGCCTTGATGAGATATTATTTCCGAGAAATTCATTCAGGGCATTTGTTAATAACATTAATGCCATTGGAAATCTGTTTTGACTAAAATTTGGCATTCCCAACGGTTGTAAAAATCACTTCAGGAGCAATGGCATTATTGGTGACTGTATTTATAATGGCCTGTGGCAAGTGTGTCGGAAGAACAAATATTGGGTTCACCTCAACAAGTTTATAGTCACTTCTGTCCGTACCGTTTGCTCTCACTAAAATATTTCGGAAGAAATATGAATTGGTATATACTTGTGACAAGGTGGGTTGCGATCTCAGGCAAACAAAGTTCCTTGGTAAAATTCATTATTCACTCAGTCGGGCGAGAAAACATGTAAATTGATATTTTCTTATAATATTTCGTACAGGTTTTCACATTTGGTCTTCTTTAACTAAATCTTGTTAAAAAAAAGTGGGAACGAAGAAAAGCAAGCAGACAAAAAAAAAAAGAAAGAAAAAACGAAAAATGGCGAAAACCTATCACAACGTAGAATCAAAAGAGGTTGATTACAATGGTAAATCAGTCCGGATGTTTCGTATTGATATTGCAATTAAGTTATTTGTGATTTCGATAAACACAAACTAAGACAGATTAAGGCGCATACAGTATTCATATTGTATATGTTTTATTATATCTTTAGAGTACGACACTACCTTTTTTTGGTATGGTGGCCCTTCGAACTACTATAAAGATTTTCAGTTCGAAATTTTGGTAGCCACGAAAAGAAATTTAGAAGCACGAATAATAGGAAAATGATAGATTCAATTTGGATTTTACCTGCCGATCGGGCCACCAAAGAAAAAAATCGTGATCAATATTTTTTAGTGTCCCCGCACCACCAGGCCACGCTATATTATCGAGCCCTGATAATATATATGATAATAGTGAAAACTTTAAGCAAAGAGAGTGGGTTTCAATCGGGATGATGATGCAACAGCATTTATATAAGAGCTATTTATCTGTAGAAACATTCAAAGGCGTCCAGCTCCAACAAAGTGCCACACATCATTCACAAAGTTGCTGGAAAATATAAGTCTTCAGTTCAGATTTGAAGGTATTGAGGCTGTTGCAATTCCGAAGCTGGACTGGGAGAAAGTTCCACAGACGTGGCGCAACAGAAGAGAAGGCTCTATCCCCATGCATTTTTAGGCGGGTATTGGGAACATGGAGAGGGATTCGAACCCGAGACCTCCGGATCACTATATATCATTCATTTTCTGGTCAGTTTTCCCTTTTTTCGTTTCAATCAATCAATTAATCAATATATATAAATAAATATATATATATATATATATATATATATATATATATATATATACATTCATACAAAACAGCATGTGGAGAGTGCAACCCACCTTTTTATGGTTTTGTGAAATCGGGAATATCCATCGTCGCCTAACTGATTGACGTCATCGTCTATCCTCGGAAAACTTTCCGCTTCGGCCATGATAAGTCAGTGAGCTGTGAATCTATCAAAGAGCAAAAACATTCTGAATGTAAACCACTCAGATTGCGACAGGGTGTGTCGCATGTCGAATGGCAATTATATCTGCATATACCAGAGGCTATATATATAGCCTCATAGGGATGGTTCTAAAGATGATTCACCACCCTGTTTTGACAAAAATGTATACTCTGCAGATGACTGATTGAGAAATAATTGATATCGTGCATATTGTAGCTGAAGAGTAAAATCATAATATTCCAACCAAAGAAAATTTAAAATCATTTAAATTTATTCTATAAACTTTGGCTTCGTTTGCATGAATCAAAATAAGACCTTAAAGTATAAAATAGTATAAAATGTTCCTCTCAAATTGCCTGATTTTGATTTTGACCAAGTTCATATATTGATATAATCCATCTACGATCTATAGAGATATTTGCATTTGATAAGACAAGATCAGCCAATTAATTATGTGAATTATGCATTGTCCCAGAACAATATGTCCCATATGTACGGATTTGAGTACAGTTTTCAAAGCTTTTTTTTTCTAAAGATTCAAGACATTTTGATTTTGACATTTTTACATTTTGACTCCTGATCGAAATAACTAGGTGTTAGAATTTAATCACAGTAGTCCTTGTAGAACCCACAAATGTCAAAATTGTCCACTATTGTCAAAATTTGCACAAAATGTCATAACAAGTCAACCACAACTGTCAAAATCTGATTAAGTACAAAATGTTATAGCACGTCAACCATAAATGTGAAAATTGTCATTTTTACTGCAAATGTCATAACGTGTCAACAACAAAATGTCAGAACTCATTGCTTGCATTAAAATAATGAAAAATAGTGAATCATACTTTTATTTGATCGACGTTTGTATATCCTGGAAGGTGGCAAGAGTTTTTTTCCACCTCCCTGGTCTGTCTGTCCGTCTGTCTGTTAAATGGGATGAAAGTATTGAAACTTGGTGGGTGGATGAAGGTTGATCCCAGAATTACCCGCAAATGCAATAACGCGTCAACCGCAAATGCCAAAACTCAGTGATTGCCCTATGAAGTGTACATGTACATAGAACATGTGTACATCATTGTGATTGCACCAAAATTTTCTGAGTTTGCTCGCATCATATGCTACTGACTTATTAACTTTTGAGGTAGTTCTTCTTTTGTTTTGCCCAGTTCCATTTGATCAACGTTTGTTTGTTTGTCCGACTGTCTGTTTATTGGGATGAAACTTGGTGGGGCAATGGAATGAAGCACAAACGATTTTACTTGAATGATACAGTTGCAGGTATAATATGCATGTTAACGAGTAAAACTTGTTATTATGGTAGATGAGCACTTCCTTTTCTGGCGACATGAGGTATTTAGGGTTATATTAAACTTTGAATGATCTAATATTATCCCACATGACCTAAGCTTTATTGTTATCATATTTTAAAGGTCTATAGCCTCTCGAATGAATTGAACTAAATATGTTGAATTATTTCTAAGGGATAAAATATCGATTTAAACTGTATGAACAAGCTGGCGACACGAAAATAGCAGTTTTGCACATTTTGGGAGAATGGCTTTCTAGCGGTTTATCAGTGTACTACAACATAATTTATACATGTATAGCGAGTGCGTGTCTGAATTATGCCAGTATCGTTTAACTTGCCAGTACATGATTCTCCGCTTATTATTATTGTGCTCCCCGGTTTCTGTCACGGGGAATGCACGGGGTCACGTATGTCACATTGGAAGTGAAAATTGAAAGACAGAGGGGTGAGAGTAACCTGGAGGGGAGAGGGAGAGACAATTTTGTATTATATATAAACACCACTGAGTACATTCATATGTAATAATGGGTATGTAACTAGACACCATGACAGTGGCGGATTCAGAGGGGGGCGCAACCGGCGCACGCCCCCCCCCTTTATTTTTCGTTAAAAAACAAAAGAAATAAAAAGAAAAAATGAAATGAAACCCGCAAGTGGCACCAGAAATATTAGTCACGCCCCCCCCCCCCCCCCCCCTAATTCCTGGATTCTGCCCCTGCCAGGAGAACTTGTTCCTTCCCGTATAATGTTACTTGTTTTTCAGAACTTATAATACATAAAGATTATTTCATTTCTATTCACATCTCACTCGGGTGCAGTCACTGTCATTATGCTTAGTGTAGGCCCATATGTCATTTCAATTGCTTTCCCCGATGCAACATTTTTCTTTCTACCACCAAGAATAATCATGTCATCCTATTTTATTTCCATCAACAGTGAACTCTCAAAAAGAAAGTCCAACAGTTTAACATTATTTTTCCGCATTGTACGGTAGTTGGATGCATTACAATAACTAAGATGCGGTCGAAGTATATGCCCACTGTCTCAAATAAGCCAGATCGTAATCAGCTCATGTGCACTTGTATGTATGCATTGGTACAGATGACCTTCTTTTATAGCAGGTGGGGCACTTCACTTTACTACACTGGTTTTCAATCTAATACAAGCATTTAATATTCTGACAAAGAATAAACCTGCGATCAAACCAGAAAGTGGGTAGAATGACGGGCCAATTTACACTAAGGGAAGCATCAATTTCATTGTTTAGTACTGAATCCATTAACAACCTTTCATATCAATATTAATATTGCTAATTAAACACTAGACGTCTAGGCTTTATCAAATGACACGATCATTTGCTGTCAGGTGGACGTGCGGGTATTTTAACCACGACACTATTATGAGGACTAACCGTTGGCGTTATACGTCAAATGTTGTATGTATATATCCTAATAATATTTTAAAATCACTCCATCATCACAGATATTCATATGCCCAGTGGCAATGCAACCAACATGTCTATATCACAAAAATAAAATGATCCTTTATTTTCCTGCATGAAGTGGAACTACGAGCTGGGTTGATTTCATCTGATCGTCTCTTGAATGACCTTTCCCACTAATAAAACTAAATAGTTAGTGTAGATGTTCTTATAACCGCAGCAGCGACCCCAATACGTACTATGTTACAGCGCCCCGCGCCGGGGTTAATGTTCTTACAATACTTATTACCCAATGGCCAAGACCGACGTCAACACAGTGAGCGAATACATGCTGCATTCTCCACCTCATACAGTGTATAAGTTAGTGTGTGTATATACGTAGGCCTACCTTCAAATATAAAGTTTACCCTTTATCCAGTCCAAGGCTGCTTTCACGAACGATCGCATGAATCGCACTTCGTAGCATTCGCTGAACAGCTCCCTGAATGGTCTCGATCGCAATCTGCCCTTTGAGCAACCACTTACACATTTTAATTACATTCTAATGAAATAACGTACTTCCACTTGTACTTGAACCTATACTGCTGTATGCTGTCAGTCTGTTCCGGCATTGAGTGGATACTAGTGAAACGATTCGTGTCTACGTCTTCATATGCACGTACAGCTGTACACGATACGCAGCAAGGAAGTATGATCATGTGCCATGCTACCGTGCACGCGTACAATGTAGTACTAAAGTAGTACGGCAGGAACCAAAGGACAGGAGAGTGTACAATAAAGATTGTGGCGGGGAATCCCCGACCCTCAACCATGTCAACGTGCGTGTGCTACAGAGAGAGTACATGTACACGTCACAAAAGCATCATGGCGATGAACTGGATTATTGGCGGCGGTGGATTTAGTGAGTTAGCAAAGCCTGGCGGTCTAGCTGGTAAGTGAACACTGAATTGATGTTCAGACGTAACCATTGTCACTTGTCCTACCACTAAGAGTTAGAAAAAATATTTCCCAATCAACATGTGCATGATTGTATGCTGCATTCACCATAATTATGTTCCTTCAACGTTCAAGGCTTCATGTCTAACATGTTTGTTACATCGTACATGGTTCAATGCAATGGTTGCATTATAGGCGGGAAAAGAAGCATATCACCTGATGTACTACAAGGATCGAGGTGCAGGACTTTTTCCTCTTCTTCTTCTTTCTTTCTTTCTTTTTGAGCGTGTGATGAGTTTTGTCAACTTTGGGTCGATGCTCCCTTTTACCTTTATTCCCCGTCTGCGGTATAGATCTAGGGCCTAGCCTAGGCCTATGTACATGACTGTTTCTCTGGCTCATATACTAGTATTACTACATCACAGCTCCCCCCCCCCCCCCATACACACATTTTTCAGAAGATTTTTTGTGACGTTTGTGGCCCCCCCACTTTTTATTTTCAGAAAATATAGGATCTGATTATTTTTTGTTTGTGCTGCTTCTCAGGCAATGTTGGTTAAACAAAAAATTCCGGCTGAAAATGTTCAGACTTTTTTCTTTTTCTTTTGCCTGTCAGTTGATTTGGGGACGCAAATAACATCGGAAATATTTTGAGACTGTTTCCCTCCCCCCCCCCCCCCCGATTTTGGTATCCATAGACAATTTGTGGCAGCAAATTATCCCCCCCCCCCAATCCTGATCTCGAAAGCAATCAACGTCCATGTTCCCATAAAGTCGGCCCCCTCACATTGTAAAACATAGCGCCGCTCCAGCAGAATACATAGAAGTGTGTCTCATCACCATAATTGTAATGTTATCCTTATCACCTTTGAACAGAGATAGACACAACGTTTGTTTCTATCCGTGATGTTTGATGTGAATTGTTTTTTATGCATTTTATATTATTCACATCGGTCTAGATAGGGCATAAGATGATAAGTGTCTTGTGTTAGAGTCAAGGTCCATGACAGCGACCCGCGATGGCAGTACTTATCCCTATTTATCTGTCATGAAAAGACCTTTGAAATGTACACTGCAAGTGGTTGTATGAGGGACTCTTGACTGCTGTGTAGTTCAAAGGTAAGCCACATGCAGCCGTTATTATGCCTAGAGGCTCTATTTCGTGCGTTGTATTTTACTCCAGTGACCATTGACAAATGAGTAGGGCCTAAGTATATTAGTATTAATCAAAGCTTGTTATTTTTCAATCACAAATACAAAGGGAAGAATAAGTCTAATCGTGCCAACAAAGAGAAACTGGCAAAGTAAGCTTGTGTGGTTATTATGAGAGCTGCATATGTTAAATGATTATTGCAAACTACAAGACAGAGAATACACTTGATGTATCTCAGTTACCAGGAGAAGGAGAATTATTACAGCACCATTGTCAGTTCATATCCTTACAATGAAATACCACTTGCTGATTTGAGAATATATAGTACATGTAATCCTACTGCTTTTAACACTCCATACGAAATTGTTTACACGCTATTTTCTTCATGGGGGATTTATCCGTCAGTGTAAGTTGTGCTGTCCTTGTTGGCTTTTTGTTCTGTATTTTTCATCCTGAATGATCATCTGCGTAACTATTTGTTTCGCGTGGATCTCCCTGATTACCACATTTGATTACGACGAATACACTGAAATTCGAGCATGCAGTATATATATTATAGACTTCGCTGATCATGCTTTAACACTTAAATTTTGTAGGGTCTGTATTATTTGTTACTCTGCTGTTTGATTGTTTAATCTTCTGTGCTTATTATTTTTCTTCTACAGGTACAATGCTCTCCTGGAGAGACGCTTACCTTCGACCCTTTGAGAGAGGGTTCTTTTGCTCTGATTTAACCATTAAGTATCCTTACCATGAGACGGATACTATCCCTGTCGAAGTTCTGGTCCTCATCCTGATAATACCGAGCATTGTCGTAAGTTGTATCGCGTCGTCACGTCATCCTATGGCGTAAAATGTAAAGCAAATGCTTAAATTAATGAAAGTGAAAAGTTTTCTTCTCGTAGCAAAATCAAATCAGGAAGCTCAATTCTTGTGGTTGCCAAGAAACTTAGCATTCCAGCAAGAGTTGTTATCATACCCCGAGAAACTTTTCTTGAAATGGAGCACAGGAACGCCGAGAAACCGCATATTTAATGACATAGTATATCATTATATAATATATATATATATATATTATATATATATATATATATATCATAGTTTTACAATTATAGACACGAACAGACCTCTCTGGCGGTGAATATGATATCATGATGTACCCATCGTTTTCATACAAATTTTGTATACCCACAATTACCTTTGTTCTCAACAATAATGGACCAGTATGATATTCTTCGGCACGGTATATTCACATATTCTCCCCCCCCCCCATACTTATATACATGTTATATTGTATGCCCCTATATAATCCATTTTGTATTCATTTCATTTATCGCCACATAGAAAATAATGCAGAAATACACAAAGTAGTGACTGAACGTAGAACTTAGTATAAAGACTGGAGAACGCTTTGGCAATTTTTGCGAAAATCATTTATCACGAGACATATCAACGGTATAACTTTCAGTTTGTTGGGGATCTTAACGCACTCTGTTGTTCTTTCTGATGCTGATCCCGAGATTAACAATTCTACAATTACAATTCAACACGAAAACTGGAACAAAAATCAGAAATGTTCAAAACATCTAATTATCCTTCCGTTAAATAAAATTTTCTTATTGTTCGTATTCCAGTTAACTGTGGCTGCTGAAGTATTCTCCTGTCGCAGGCTGCGTGTCGCAAAACGGATGTACATGTACGGCGCCCTCAGTACAGTCTTCGTTGCAACCATTCTCAGGCTTGCTTTCGGTCGCTTGTCTCCAAACGCAGTGGATGCGTGCAAACTTAATGGCGCAAATGACTGGCAGGACAAGTTGGAGTGCAGCCCACTGTCAAGAAAACTAGAAGTCTCGTAAGATTCCTAATCGTGAGATTTGAAATTGCGCTTTTGGGATGTCTTAAAAAGTAATGTTCTTCTGCTCCTCGTGTGAAGATGATCATTGATCGCCATGTATATATGCGGAACCACTGTACAAATTTTCTTTAAAAACGTATTCATGTCCTGCAAAGAATAGCATTTTGATTACTCAGAAAACTGGATCTCACGTATTAGAATTGAAAACAAACAAAAAATCTTTAAAAGATAAGTAAACTTTGATTTGAACAATCTGAAAGTTTCAATGAATTATTATTATAAAATAACTTAATAACTGAGCATTTGTGATATCTTTCAACGTAAAACTTCAGCATTATACCTCAGGAAACTCTGAATTGTGTGTGTAAAAGAGAGAAAAAAAAATGTCAATGATATTAATTCTCTTCCCGAGAGTACGAAAAATATTCATTGCGTTTCTACATTCGACTAATATGAAACTTCTTTGTTTTAGGAGGTAGTTACAGGATGTGTTGTCTGTTTGTCGCATTATTCTTATTGTCGCATTAGATTATACGATCGTTAAAATAATATAAACGGTATAATTACACAGATACATGTGTAGTTGATTCAGAAATGCTTAGTCTATTGAAAAGCTTACATTCTACATCAGATCAACCTCAACAAACATTGACAAGAAAACTTTTTTTCTCTTTTTTGTCCCTGTCAAGCATCCGGTTAAACCCTTAAAAGTTAACGACTATGGAACTATTCAACTTTGTAATTTTGTTAGCATTGATGCAAACCTGCAACCTTGAACTTTTCTATAATCCTCTCCATTCTCTGTCTTTTTAACCGTACACGACCCTGTACAGGCAATCGTTTCCTTGCTTATATTCAACGCTGTCTTCTTACGCGAGTACCTTCATCATGGTAGGTAATGTAATGTGTGAATTTCTTGAGCGAATTGGAGAGTTTCTTTTAAGTACAATTCGAGAGGAACATTGATTTTTAATTAATTACACTACACTTCGTTTCTCTTTAGTTAATGATTTTAGTGAAATTTTTCATACGTTTATTGTTCCTGGATATCTTTGACAAAGTAGGCCTAGCATGTGTGCTTTATTTAGGAAAGCTTTTTCAACTTTGTGCCATTTATTTATTTCTATTTTTCATTTTTTTTTGGTTTTTGATGAGCTAGTGGTTGAACGTCCGTCCCTTTTTGCATCAGATTAAAGAACTTCTGCAACTTATTTGGAAAGTTAGGATATGAATGCGAATGATTATATGTCGTGCTAATTTGTGATTTCGCTGCAGAGTCAAATAAGCAATGTAACTTGTTGTGTTTCGTCTTTTTTTCTAATAAAGTATTTTGCTTATTATTTCCGTAAATAGCTTTACAGCTTTACTGGTGCGGAAAATCTTGAATTACTGCACTAACCGTGGTGTAGAAAAAAGAAACTTTGCCGTCAAACAAAGCGAACGACTGTATTTACATTAGCCAGGATAAAAATCAAAATATTTCAGTTGATTCTTTCCTTTCGATAATCAAAATCTCAGAGTTCTGTCCTAATCATCCGCAGATGTTATCTTTACAATTAATTGAGAGCTCAAAACCCTCGCCAAGTATTGTCCGGCCTCTAGTCACCACTGCTCTCACCCTCGTGCTAGTCATCATCTCCATCACTCGTTACCATGACTACAAGAGCCACTCTGAAGACATCATCGCCGGACTGCTTGTTGGGGCTGGTTCTGCATATATCTGGGTATACTGTCAATTTCGATACTAGTAGTCTAACTGTGTTCAAATATTGTATGTACATGTGATACAACGTTTTTCTTTAATGTAATTCCGTACCTTCAACAATTAACGATATGATATTTAAAGCTGTAATACATTGATAATCTAAAAAGGTTATGAACAAGATGAGACGATGTTAACATTCACTTGCATAACATGCATACAAAGGAAAAAGCACATGTTTTTAGGATTATGAATCTGCTTATATGGTAGAGGAAATTAGGATATCTGTATGTGTGTCTGTCTGTCTGTGTTCATCTTACTGGAACTTTTGACATGTGTGCAATACAATTTCACACCATATTCAAATTTAGTTTTACAAAATGAGACAAACAGAATGACGAAAGTTTATCTGCATCGGACAAGCAATACGAAAATTCCGGTCTGGGTTTCTTCAATTTGTCTCCCTCTGCAAATCAAATTTGTTAAGATTGCAACTGCTGATCTGTAAATTCACAAATATGTTAGAAAAAGAGGTACCAGTGGGACTCGAACCTATCATCTATTGCTTTCCGGGCAGCGAAACTATCACCTGGCTGTCCCTGGTTGCCGGCAGTGACACGATGAACATGGAACAAATACCCAAGTTCAGAAATTCCGACATTTGTTAGGTAAAGTAGACCAAGGTGGACAAGGCATATTAAATGGAAGAAAGATGTTTTTGAGAGGGGTGAAGGTTGGAACCGATTTGTGAGGTTGGAACGGATTTATGAAGACATGAGAAATTTTAAATTCCATGATTTATTAGATCAAATTTCGATCATTATACATCTGTCAATCTTTACATTTGAGTTTACTTTAATCATATGGAATTACATGCACCTTTAACGGGTTGTTGTTTTTTTTCTGCATTTCATGCAGGCGCATGAACTTTTTACATCAAGCAAACGGGGCAGCAGTAGCACTCAGCCTCAAGGCACCGCCCGAGGCAACGACAGTCAGGAACTGCAACACCTGTCTGCGGATGATCTGAAAGTGGATATTTTGTTTCTACTCGCCACTAACTTTGCGTGCTGGTTGTCATACAACACTCGTGATGTGACCCCGATCATCATCTACGCATCTGTATCCGTTGAAGTGGGCATATTGATGTTAAACGTAAGCTACAAAAATACTGACCGGTGCTGTTTCATTTAAGTCTTTTATTCTCCTCAGAGTGTGTTGTGTAAAAATACTAATTCTACCTAGCTCTCTGAACTTGCAATGTACCTTGAAGATGTTGGTTACAATTATTATGATACGAAAAATGTTACTAAATGGTAATGAAAATGTGTGTTTAATGCACGTCTTGGCTATTACTGTGCTCTCTTTGGCTTTCTGACGTATTAGGAGTCCCCAACTATATACCATCTGTAATTCCTGTAAATGAGTTCTGTGGCCCTACTGCTTACAGTTGACGTATTTACAGCCACAAGTTACACTTTACATCTACACAAGGACATTATCCTTATTTGTTTTATTTTCTTCTATAAGGGAAGGGCTCACTTCCACTAACATCCGTGAACTAACCCTGCTGGAAAGATCACTATAAGCCCCGTCTCAACAGACGTTCTTCCCGGGTGCGCCCGGGCGCACCCGGCGAAGATATAGGCCTACATTCCACAGATTCCATGAAACACAGAGAGCAACCCTTTTTAACAGGCATTGCTCGAAAACCTTCCCCGGGGAATACACATTCTCAATAGCCCCGTCTTAACAGACCTTCTCCGGGCGCGCCCGGGTGTTCGCCGGTGAAGATTGCATTCCACAAATTCCGTAAACACAGGTTAACCACCAAAATGTCCCGTTTTAACACTACAGGCATTGCTCGAAAACCTCCGGGGAGGATACGCTATCCTCGACCAATCACATACGCTGAAAATGAAGCATGTGGTTGAGTACTAATGTACAAGTGTGTACTGCTGACAGAGGCATGTTGGAACTAGTATCTACCGAGGCGTTTCAATATATATTAGACAAACTGTGTTTCCTTAAAATGTGTTTACTGTGAAAGCGTTTTTTCTTTTGTCTTTTCATAATGATCTTTCAAAGAGAAGTAAAGAAAGAAGAAGTCATGAAATCAACACAGGATTTTATCAGAGCACGTTTATTACTATTGTGCAACCCACAGATTTCGAGGAGTGTTACAGCTGTTTACATAATATATAAGACGTGTTATAAAAAGCATTTCACCCTCTACAAAATGAATCTTTGAATGTTTTCATTTTCGAACTACCTCCAACAAAATTGTACTCTCTCCAGCTATTGCTCATATCAATGCCAGTGTTACATGTTCGTGATATATAGATTTTTTAAACTATATATTAAACATCAATAGCGGGATTTTTTTGGAACACCTATAATTACTAGTTCGTGAGTACACATAAGCCCAATACGTCTGGTCGTGCTACAAGTGATCTATAGGGAGAGTTTTTTTGATTTGCACTGGTCACGTGACGCCTCGGGGGAAGATTCACCCCGCGAGCGTCTTAACAGACACCATCGCGGGGTAGCCCCCGGTGGTTCGCCCGCGGCTACCCAGCGTCTACCTTGGTCGATCGAAGGATGAGGTTTCGTCCAAGGCTACCCCGAGGCTATCCACTGTGTTGCGTCTTAACAGACACAGGGGAAGATTCGTCACCCGAGGCTACCCCGAGGCTACCCTGCGTTTTTAAAGACTTCGCCCAAGGTTACCCCGCGGCTACCCCGAACCTGTCCACTGTGTTGCGTCTTAACAGGCACAATCGTCTCAGGGGAAGATTCTTCACCCAAGGCTACCCCGAGGCTACCCTGCGTTTTGTGGCCTGTTAAGACGGGGTATATGTCACACAGTGTGTTCACAATGTGTTCACATACAGCGTAAAGTGTAGTCGACTATATGAAAATTTGTGTGTTCACAATCTTGAAACGCTCGAATATGACAGTGTGAAGAGAATTCACACTGTGTTCACAGAGACTCCAACCCCAAGCACCTTCTGATCTGGAGATTCTCCCGCCGGAAACCCGTAGCAAACGGGAGACTCCAAGTTGATGTGTGCGGAGCGCCGAGTTCCTAGGATTCTAGATGTTCTCTGTTGCTATCTAAGGTTTATTTTTTCAACATACGATAGAAATAAGTTAGAAATCCTTTCCACCGGGAGACACAGAGCCAGGGCGGGAGAAATCAAATCTCAAGCTGGAGAACGGGAGATTGTGCAAAAATAGGCTTTCGGCGGGAGATCTCCCGTCGAAAACGGGAGAGTTGGAGTCTGTGTGTTCACACTATGTTCACACTGTGTTTCACATTGTGTTCTATATTGGTGTCGAACACTGTGTTCACACTGTGTTCACACTGTGTTTCACATTGTGTTCTATATTGGTGTCGAACACTGTGTTCACACTGTGTTCACACTGTGTTTCACATTGTGTTCTATATTGGTGTCGAACACTGTGTTCACACTGTGTTCACACTGTGTTTCACATTGTGTTCTATATTGGTGTCGAACACTGTGTTCACACTGTGTTCACACTGTGTTTCACATTGTGTTCTATATTGGTGTCGAACACTGTGTTCTTTCCAGCATGGTTGTTCGTTATGACGTTATCATCGTATCGTATGGGATGATAACGCGACCGTGTATTAATTAATCATACAAGTATGTAAACATAATAACTTATTGATCTCGTTCTCCTATCTGCCAATTATTTTTCCAGTTCTTCGTGTCCGTCATGAGGCGGCCAAAGCGTAAGTGTTGTTTGCAATATTCTACATCTTATCAACAGTGTCTTTACCATGATGCAATTATGACGACGTGGTTATCAAGGTTTAATTGATAATGTTCATGATGAAGTTGTAATCACCTCGATCACTTCGCTAAAACTCAACTCATACATGATAGCCAGTGACCTCATCAACATCATTTTTATGCCTCCGCCACGAAGTGGTGCCGGAGGCATTATGTTTTTCGGGTTGTCCGTCCGTCTGTCCGTAATCACTTTTGTGGACAGCGTAACTTAAAAACCTGTTGAGATATCCTAATGAAACTTGGCATGTAGTTGTATGAGGGGGTGAAGTTGTGCCTATCAACTTTTTGGGTGAACATGCTCAAGGTCAAAGGTCAAAAAATTCAAGGTCAAATGCTCAAAATTTCACTACTTCCCCCATATCTATGCAATGCCTAAAGATATTTTCTTGAAACTTATTGTATACATGTTCTACCCAATCAAGATTCTCCGGTGAAAGTTTTGGGTCATGGGGTCAATGGTTTAAGGTCAAAGGTTGAGTGAAAAAGTTAACATTTCACTTTTTTCTCCATATATTGGAAAAGGTTTGAGCTGTCTTCTTGGAATACAGTATATATGCATGTGCTGAATGGCAGTGATTATCTAGGAAATTTTGGGGTCATGCGATCAAAGGTCAGGGGGTCAAAGTTCAAGGTCAACTCTTCACAATTTTACTGTTTCCCTTCATATTTATGCAATGTCTGCACTTTTTAAACTTGTTGTATGCATGTATTAACAAATAGAGATTCTCTGGGATTTTTTTTGCCAAAAAAGTCAAAAAGGTCAAAGATCAAGTAAAAGTGCTGAACTTTACTTCTTTCTCCATATCTCAGAAGTGGCTCAAGTTTTCTTGAAACTTAGTACATATGCATAATCTGCCTGACAGTAATTCTCTTGTGAATTTTAGGGTCAAAGGTCAAGGGTTAAAGACCAGGTGAATATGGTAGCAATTTAATATTCAATACAGAAATTACACTTTTTCTCCATACCTTGAAAATTACTCAATGCATAAACTTACATAGGTGTCAAAGTCAAGTAAAAGTCCTTAAATCCCAAAATACATGCTCTCCCATTCATCCAATTAAACATAGGCCAAGGGAGATGAACATTCAACACACTTGTGATAAACATGTAATTTTGATATTTTGCCAATGATGTGAAACTGTCATCACACTTTGTCCACATGTATTATACAAGTAGACCTATTAAGAGAATCATGCATTATGGCGGAGGCATGCCAGTCACCATAGCGACATTTCTAGTTCTATTTCATTTATCAAAGCTTTGCAAGGTACGACGGCCTGAGCGTAATTATGTCATTTTTTTGAAAAATGAAAGTATCCATATTGGTTTGAAATGATTCAAATATGAATTAGAGAAAACTCCACACTACATTTGCCCCCTGAATTAAATAAGATGACTTTCGCCGTGTTTATACAGAAGTACTCACTTCTCTTATTGTTTGGCAAAAACAAAAAACAAAAACAAGCCCAAATCTCGATTAATTGATTGTTTCGGTGTGTTGATAAGCGTAAAGATGTGTGGGGTAGAAAAGCCAACGTTCTGTGATCTAATCCATAATTTACTGTCCCAATCATCTCAGGTAAAAAACCACGTAAAAGCCTCCGCGTAGCGGTCTGCTCTTCCGCCGCGCGCAGCAACGTCGATGGTTTCGTGGCGGAACTGGGAAGTCGATTTGTGGACGTGGTAAAAAATGTCCAATTCATTCAGCTCCCGTACAGCAAGCTCGACGATTTCGACATTGAGGGCGCCATCGAGACGCAGGAGATTGATGTGCTTACCCTGTGTCACTCGATCGAGAACAGACGGCTGTCGCTCACTGATGTCACCGACGCCCTGTACGCAAATTTCATTCCTCGCGTCTCTGCCGTGCTTGGTAAGATTCAGTTTTTCAGTTTCAGTTTGATTTTATTTGTCCACTTGTGCAAATATGCAGAATTACACCCAAATATACAACGACAATCTGACGAAATCGGGAACCTCTAATCTTACTCGTAACATTTTATCGACAAACAGATACACAAAAGAAAGTGACATATGGTGAACAATCATAATTATACATTGTATTTTAAGGTACAAGTGGCAGGAGACAGTCATCAATACTTGTAAGAGGAATGTGCTTGACTGGCCAGGAGTGTTGGTTAACATGATACATATGGGAAATCGAAGTTCTACTTGGAACTGAGCTGTAAAGTAATGTCAGAGGTGGCAAGATGGTGTCTCGGCTAAAACCAGTTGTCCTTATCGAATGGTAAAATCAAGTGCTGATATCACCTCAGAGAGAACACTGCAAACGGCATGGCTCAATTCAATCCCTCATGTCCAAAATACGAGACAAAAATCACCTGCTTTGAGCAATGTATATAGAAATATCTATGCAGTACTCATTGCATCTCCAGTAGATTTGATTTAAAACTTGTTTCTATGCAGTGGATGGACTCCCGCTATAACGAAGTCCATGGGAACGGCACTTTTCTTTAGTTATATCGAAGAATATCGAACAACCGAACAAGTAAACAACTAAAATACATAGAGTGGATAATGTTGCGGCCTGAATTTTTACTTCGTTGTCACCGGAATTTCGATATACCCGTGCTCGTTATATCGGGAATACCTTAGGTTCAGTGTGTCGAGGAAAGATGACAAAGGATTTGATGTCGACGATGTCGACAATGAAATTGGTACCAATCGGTGCATGAATCATTAAATGATTAGTAGTTCATCCTTTTGGACCAAACAAGATCTTCCATCGTTAAGATTCATCGAGCAGTTGATGGTGCTGTTGAAAACATACGATCTTCATCTAAAGAGCACATTTTCCAGTGAGTCTTCCCTTGTGTAACTATACTTATAGTAGATGAAGTGAAGCTGAGGTGGCTTGAACACTCGTGGTGCCCAACACACGCTGCCCAATTGGAAAACTTGAAATATATCGGCATCTTCTATGTTAAAAAAAAAAAACAAAACAAAACAAAACAAAACAAGCTCTTGGGGTTGTACTCTGTTAACTTAATGAAGACTAATGAAGTGACTTCAAAATATTATTCACCGTCGATGATAATCTACTCAATCGCAAAATATCACCTTTCTGCCTTCCTACACATCCAGCAAGTTCCTGACAGGGGGGGGGGGGGTGAATTAATTTCAATTTAAGGTCAATAATATTAGCAGAAATCTTTCTCCCAGTGTCACAGCAACTCTTCCTGTTGGACAAAAATGTCAAGTTATATCTTCATTCATTCCAACAACTACAAACGAGATTCAGTCATTTTTAGAAGCACTGTAGCCAGTGCATGCAATATCGAACCTATTACATCTAGTGTAATTTAAAGTTGCTCATCAACTTCTGCGCCTACTAGCGCCTATATTGTGGTCCAAATATTCAAGAAGCATTCATCTTCCCTGAATCTCGCCTGTGTCTACTCTCCTTTGAAAAAGACATCACTTTTGATCCAGATGTTCCGCAAAATAACCAGCCTGTGTCTAACTTTTCATGTTGGTCTAAAAGTCCTGAACGAGTAAATACATGTATGCAGTTTCAGAAAATGGAAGCCAAAGACCAGGAGGATTGAACGTCCCTTGGCAGACACAACTTATCTGGAAACGTCTTTGACAAAACAAAATAATCGAAGACATGCTTCGGGGTGATCTGCATTAATAAACCATCCCAGATTGTCGAAGTATAGAGGCGATAGGAAAGAAATGTACAGTTGTACATGTTCATTAGGTGTGTCAAAAATCTTCAGTTTGCTCGGGCTCCCATGAATGACGATATTTTTTTAAAGTGATAAATACACACAACTCTACAGTTCTACAAAGTTTAACCAGAGAGAGAAAACACTGGAGAGGGAAGGATATATATATATATATATATATATATATATATATATATATATATATTATAAAATCACACACACACACACACACACACACACACACATACACACAAAGACAGCTAGTAAGAGAGATAGACTTTAGATATATAGAATCTGTTATTACGTCGTTGACATCAATGCATAAGATCTTCGTGTTGTGTAGTGAGGGTGTTTGCCCATGGTCGAATGAAATTAATTTTTGCCTTCCCACATTGATTTAAGTCCCACGGCCATGTTCTCGGTGTATAATGTCATATCCTTTTATATGTGGGGGCGCTGTGGCATAGTGGATAAGACTCCCAACTCCCGATCGGAGGATCCGAGTTTGAATCCCGCCAGGTGCTAGCATCCTTGGACAACCTGGCAACGCTAGGGTAATATTAAATAATAATGGCAGGGCCCTCTGGTAGAGCAGTGGCAACACTGAAGAGGCTACCCTGGGTAAATGAGACCTTATTGTTATTGTTATTATTATTATTATTACTATTACTATTATTATTATTACTATGTCTTTGTTACAGGTAAGACGAAATTCCTCGTGGTTGCCCATGACTTCAAATGGGATGTACACGAAGCCACAAGGTACAGCGAGAACAAAGGAACACTCAAGATCAAACAGCCGACGGTCTTCGAGCATGCCGAGATCATACTGGCGGGAAAACTGGACGGGAAGAGTTCAGTCGAGGTATCGGCGGCTTGTTGGGAAGAAATGTCGCATTTTTTGAAGGACGCTGCGCAGCAATCTTAATAGCTAACACGATGTTCTATACCAATAGATGGTACACTGTATGTCATCATAACACTGAAATCTAACAACTTTTGATTTTACCGTATAGATAATACTAATTATGATATGGTTGGCTGTGTCAGATTGATGATGCAAATCTACGTTACCTGATTGGCATAAAGAGATTATTAGTTCAAAGATGTATAATAAAATCAAGTATTGTATAATACCATGAAACTAGGGTCATCTGCTTCATGCCATTAAAATGAGAGAAAAAGGCAAGTTGAAAGCTTCCATGGCTATATTTTAATAGCACATTGCGGTGCCGCCAGCGGCACAACGTGAATCCACTACGTACTAGTAATTATCCACCTATCATATTGTAAGTTAAAACATTCGTGAGAACTCACATATATAGTCACATGTTCAATGATAGAATCATAGCAGATGCTTTTGTATGACTTTGCTTTATCGTAATACATGTGTGTTCTCAAGAAAATTTGTCAACTAACTGAACTCTTGTTAAAGGGTGTGTACAGTTCTGGTCGAGGTGAGGATTTGGCTTTTAACGTTTTGCGAGATATTCAGAAACCACTCTATGAGATGTCAAAAAGCATGCAGTTCTAAGGGGTATCAAAAGTTTATTCAATGAAAATCGGTTTTGAAATGGCTGAGATATCAAAAAACAAGGTAAAACAAAGAGATCCTAATAAAGTTGTGCCATGTTGCCTTTTCTTATTACCACTTTTTTGGATATCTCAGCCATTTGAAAACCAATTTTCATCAAATAAACGTTGAATCCTTCTTAAAATTACATGCTCTTTCATATTTCATAAGAGGCTTTTCATTATCTCACTAAGGAATGTTCAAAACATGAATCCTCATCTCAACCAGTACTGTACAGTCCCTTTAAAATCAGCAGTTTATATTTGACGAGTCCCTTCATATGCCTCTGCTTCGTCTGTTATTTTGATAATTAGTTGATGATTATTATGCGTTATTTAAATCACAATTATTATTATTGTTATTATTATCATTATTATTATTATTATTATTATTATTATTATTATTGTTATTATCATCATCATCATCATTGTTATTATTCAAATTCATGAATTTCTTCCGTCGAGATGTTTTCATTGCAACTGATTGACAAATTGCCTTACATCGACGTAAATAAGCACTGAATTGATCAGTGTTTTAGTAGTAGCCATGATAAAAAAAATCATGGAAGAACGAAAGAAATTCATGAATTTGAATAACAAAGCAGTACCCGCTGCATGCTATAAGGATTAGAACCAACACTTGCTTTCGGGCGAAAGCTCGGTGGTCTAGTGGAGATGACGCCTGTCCGGTGATCAGGAGGTCGTAGGTTCGAATCCTGCTCGAGTATGTACGCCCATGATTTTTTTTATCATGGCTACTACTAAAACACTGATCAATTCAGTGCTTATTTACGTCGATGTAGGGCAATTTGTCAATCAGTTGCAATCATTGTTATTGTTGCTATTACACTATCTGGTTATGATGATAGAAAATGTGTTGTTTTTTTTTTTCCATGCCTGTTATCTTTGAATCATGGCAATATTATACATTGTATTATCAGTATCAATCGTCAGCATTTGTCAGTAGTACATACCATGCCGATGTATAAAAATAAATGTCAAAGATTGCTAAGCACATGAATTCTCGCCTTGTCGTATGACAAACAAGCGTTTGCTGTCAGGAAAGTGCTCTGTGACGATTATGATGAGACTTGCGCAATCATTTCTTTTTAGCTCACCTGAGACAAAGGCTCAAGTGAGCTATTGCGATCGCTCTTCGTCCGGCGTCCGGCGTCCGGCGTCCGGCGTCCGGCGTCCGTCGTGCGTAAACTTTTACATTTTCATCTTCTTCTTGAGAACCCCTTGACCGATTTTTACCAAACTTGGCAGGGAGCATCCCTAGGGGGATAGGATCTCAATTTATTCAAGTGGGCACCATACCCCACCTGGGGGCCCCCAGAGGGGCCAAAACCCCCCAAAATTAAGGAATCTTAAAAAATCTTCTTCTTTAGAACCAGAAGTGAAAGAGCTAAGTTAATACTATGAATTAGTACATTGATGACTGTAGTTTCAAGTTTGTTCATGGCGGAATCAGGGGTGCCCCCCTTCGGACCCAGTGGAGGGGGGTGGGGAAGGGTCCTAATGGGGCCCAAATTGTACATTTTCATCTTTTTCTTGAAAATGCCATTATGAATTTTCACCAAAGTTGGTTCATGTTTGTTCATGGGAGAATCAGGGGTGCCTTCCCCCCCCCCCCCCCCCACCCCCTTGGGACCCAAGGAAGCGGGATGGGATGGGGGGGCGTCCAAATGCGGGCATAAATGTTCATCTTTTTGCTGAAAACAACAATGGATTTTCACCAAACTTGTCAAGTAGCATTCCCGTAGGGATAAGATCTCAAAGTGTTTGAATGGGCACCATGCTTTCCTTGGGGGACCCAGGAGGTCCAAACCTCCTAAATTAATGAATATTAAATAATATTTTTCTCTACTTCTAATCAAAAGTGATAGGGCTTTCAGTTTTTTTTCCCAAGCTGCATAATCCAATGTTCTAGTAAGTACAGTGTACTTGGCAGGTATTTTTACCAGTGTGATGGAATATGTAAATTGACACCATGCCCCCATTCTCACTGCTACCCCCACCATAAGTTTCCAATGTTCTCAGGTAAGAGCCGCAAGAATGCATGGAAGGTGAACTTGCGATACTCGGGTGAGCGCGTGACCCCCGGGTCTCTTGTTTATTAATGGTACTACACATGTATTTTCATTGTATTAACACAGTCTATGATACATGTACATTTTGATTTTGCTGGTGCCAGTTTTTCCAGTGATTGTCATGCCAATGAGATGCGCTGTTAGTAGACCTAATGCCTTGGTCATACCTGTCCATATATGGGTTTTTATATTCTTTTACGATTGATATTTTTATCCGGTACATTGATTATTCAATATTGTCATCAATAGCCCCTGGAAAACCAGCAGTCTGGGCTAAAAGGAATATCAGTAGAAGTAGAAGTCAATGAATTTGATGTGAATTATGCATAGGGAAAGTTCTTTGTATCGTTGTTCTTGGTGTTGTTTCAGCTTTATCTTCTTTCACGCTACTCAGTTTCTAGGCCTGCATAAATCACATTTCAATTGCATTCATTTTGATTAGTTATAAAGATGCTAGTGTTATTCGTGACTTTCATCATGTGTTGTACATTGTATAATGTTGTGTGCGCACAATGTATAATCCTTTAGCAGCTGCAAGATTTCTGTGAGCTTTCGTGATAACTTCTGTTTGTTACTGGCTAAATTTGCAGAGAATAGTGATAGCATCAATTGATTTGCATGTATTACTACGATCAGATGACGAATTGTGTGAACATATATATATCATCCCCTTCTCAATATTTGAAGATTTTGATCGAAAAACGGATTAAGCCTTATTTGTTTTGGTTTTTTTTTTACGTCTGTCTTCACTTAGAGCAAAAATAATCCTTTCCAGTGATACCTCACTTGTAAAATAACAAGGAGTATTCTTAGTTACGATTATTATCATAATCCTTTCCAGTGATACCTCACTTGTAAAATAACAAGGAGTATTCTTAGTTACGATTATTATCATAATCCTTTCCAGTGATACCTCACTTGTAAAATAACAAGGAGTATTCTTAGTTACGATTATTATCGTATTATCGTATTATTTTCTTCTTTTTTTGGCGGCTTTAATCCTTTTTGCGATCTAACTCTTCATAATATGTGACTCGTGCTGCGTGGTACAAGTGAAGTTTCATTCCACTTCCTATTCTTCTTTTGATATTTACACTCAAAAAGATATTATGTTTGCCGTAATTCTTTTGCTCGCATACGCTTGTCATTGTTCGAATAATAAGTCTTTCTTTATCATGTTGTTGCATGATTAGATAAGTTGCAATTTATGATATTGTTCCCACCATTTTGTTTCTTAGTGAAGAATTATTTGTTTGCTTTATGTCTTAACTGTAATCATTCGCTTGCCAATGTTGAAACAGCTGAATAAATGGATGTGTTTTTATGTTCGTCGTTTGATTTGTCAGTTGAAATTAAAAAGGGATGTTTTGATCTTCCTGCTTTGATTTGACACGATTTCCAACAAACTGCAAAAGTCCTTCTTTTACACTGTCAGTAGTACATTGTATTGCACCGTGCAGCTGAACATCGCATGCTACATTCTCGAGGAAAATAACTGAATCCATAACACAGTATCTAATGTACGTAATGGAGAGGAAAAATAATCAAAGACACGTCAAACTTCGGACTCGTATGGCAGTATGGCAAGACACACATCCCCTTGACCACACAGGAGAGATATTAATACAGGACAAGAGTCTGTACATGGTACATACATGTATATACAATGTACACACTGCTGTGATGCAAGACGTCTAACAACCAAACCGCTTATGCCCCAGATCCTAATGAAGGCTATATCAGCCCGAAAGCTTGATTAAAAGAAACATATATACATAGAGAGCAACGTCCGCCCCAAATCTGATTTCTCTCACTTTGATTTGATTTGATTTATTCTCTGTATGCCATTCTGTCAAGTACATCAACTTTTTACTATTTCTTTAACACAGTACAAAATAACGGTAGTATAATTTCAACAATTATCATTTTCATCAATTATACAATACATCTGTAATAAAATTACATGATTTACATCTTCATTTACATACAGAACGATTGCCAAGAATAAGCACAAAGCTCGACTGGTTGGCAACCGATAACGAATAACATTACAATGAAGAAAACAAGAGGGTCCAATATGATGCTCGTAGAATAAGGGTTAGAGAGAGAGAGAGAGAGAGAGAGAGAGAGAAGAATGGAAGGGGAGGAGATGATAAAAATCTCCCGATACTAGTCTCGCCAGATCAACTCGACATAAATATACTCTCTAAAAAAAAATCGAGTGAAAATATTCACTCTTAAAGGAGTGAATACAAAAGAGAGTGAATTTAGAGTGAATTTTGAGTGAAAATGAACATTTTCACTCATTTTGGAGTGACCTCGGGGATCACTCGAAGATTTTGGAGTGATCCCTGAGGTCACTCTAAAACGAGTGAAAATGAACATTTTCACTCAAAATTCACTCCAATTTCACTCTAAATTCACTCTTTTTTTGTATTCACTCTTATAAGAGTGAATATTTTCACTCGTTTTTTTTAGAGAGTACCTAGACAAATACATACACGCACATATTTATACACTGTATATACTTACAAGTTACAGTGATGTATTCACATAATAAGTGTTGCTTTTGTCATGTAAAAGTTACATTCGGAATGAGAGATATAGAGAAGTAGAAAAAGACAAAAACAATCATCTACGAAGCATAAAATTCCACATGCCCTTTCAGGGCATGACGTTATAGTAAACCATGATTTGCCCGACATAACATGAATAATGTACAACAAACGAGAAGGAATGAATCCCCGTTGGATCAGAGGAGTACAGTTTACTGCTGGTGTATCCGCACGTGCAATGACCCAGAAAGAAATACACATAATAAATCACAATGAACAAAGACTGAGTCGTTAAAGGGAAGGTAAACCCAAAGAACAATGTGGATTGAGTGAAAGCAGCAACATCAGTAGAACACATCGGTGAAAATTTGAGGAAAATCGGACAATCGATGCAAAAGTTATGAATTTTTAAAGTTTTGATGTTGGAACCGCTGGATGAGGAGACTACTAGAGGATATGACGTATGAGAAAATATAAAGGAAATTCAACAAAAATTCACTTTTCTAGAATTATGAAAAAACAATGGACCAAACGCTTTCAGAAAGCAGGGGGAATAATTGCTACCCTTAACATATATCAATATCAAGTTGATGGAATTTGTAATTTTCATGAAAAATGGATTTTTGCAGAATTTTCTTTATATTTTCTTGGTGTTGTTGTCCACTCATACGTCATAACCCCTACTAGTCTCCTCATCCAGCGGTTCCAACATCAAAACTTTAAAAATTCATAACTTTTGCATCGATTGTCCGATTTTCTTCAAACTTTCACTGATGTGTTCTACTAATGTTGCTGCTTTCACTCAATCCACATTGTTCTTGGAGTTTATCTTCCCAAGTGTTTCTACAGAAAATATAACCGTTACTGTGAAATCAACATTATCTTTACTGCTTTTTGTCTAATGAATAAATAAACTTGATGTTACGTAACTCATGTGGAAGTTTATTCCAAATATCTGGGCCAGCATGTCGTACCGATTTGTGTGCTAAGAGTGTTTTGGGGTTATTCAAGTGTACATCCATTGCATGCCTTGTTGGATAGGAATGGATTTCTGAGTTCAGCTGGAACATATCGATAAATAATAAATGATATCGATAAACTTTATATACATATACATATTCAGAAAGAGAGAGAGAGAGAGAGAGACCCGAGAAACTAATGTATAACGAAATCAGTGAATTTGCGTGATACCAATTCGACCAATCACAAATCTTATTATGAATGCGCTACAGCTAGTCACTTACTATTATAAATCATAATAAACGTTATGTACAGATGGTAGGCCTACATAATATATAGATAACCATTACAATTATACATATCACAATATGTGCGTCATTATGTTGGCGTGCGTGTGTTTGGATACATGACGTGATGCCAAGCCTAAATTTACACCAGTTTTCGTTATTTTTTTGAGAGAGCATGAAACAGAAGCCGCAGAACGTTTCTCAGTTGAGGAGTAATGAATAACATGGGGGGTTGCAGCCCCCACTCCCCGATATCTACCCCGTTCCATGTCACCCGTGAGAGTTGTTCAAGTCTCTGCAGTTGACTGTTAAGTTACTTTAGGTGAAGCGTTTATAACTTCTTAAGAGAGATAGACAGACAGACGGACAGACTGACCGAAATAAAGAGTGGAGACTGGTGCAAAACTGTGGAGAAGAAGAAAGGTCACTTAATTGTTCCCGTCTGAAACCCTTCTCGGAATCTGCTTCCGTCTATATTTTGTCTTCAAAGGCATGTCATGGGATCTTATAGTGGGACTTATTTACCCTTCATAAATCATTCATTTGCGAGTTGCTTTAACTTTACTGCTGCGCAATGAACCCCTGCGAGATATCGTTGGCTGGATTTTTCCCAAGTATTTTTTTTTATTTGTCTTATCATGTGCTTATGGAGGGCTTCCTACACATGGTTTGTCGGTACTTGTATACATAGGGCTCTATGTGAGAATGTGAGAGTGTGTAGTTCATAAAATCAGTTAGCGTTACGTTAGGACAGGGAGAAATACTGGCCTGTTGATTGGTTGTTAAATCTTTATAAGCGGGAGATGGGCATACTTTTCTTCATTCTCCTTGAACTGTTTGATCTGTGAGATCAACGCGAGACTGAGCGCTGACGGCGGCAAGGGGGAAAGGCACTATTAGTGTATCTCGTTGATACTGTGAATGCACTGCAACGTATACTGTCAATTTAGTTTGCTCCAGGTCTGTTCCACGACTGTCATTGCATGCGGGAACTGTATCAGTCTGCTACTCTGATTTATCGTTTGGACATTGATCAGTTCGTGGAGTAAAGAGAGCGTAAGTTCGAGAGAGATTAAGCAAACATGCATTGTGCCTCCATTTTTATGATTAAATTTGAAAGAAATATTGAAATTTATCCGGTACCTGTTCGCCGTTATTCATTTGTTATTAGCGACATTTCTGACGAGCTATAACAATTCGCGATAATTTGACAATGCAGATTGAGAATTGGCGTGCAAAAAAAAAAACAAAAAACAATATTTTCGCAAGTCATAAGCTTTGTTTTATCTTTTCACAATTATTGACGACAAGTAATCCAAATTTGAATAATCAAGTTCAAACGTTTGTGAGAGCCGCAGTGTCGTTGCGATCTTTCACAGATGGTTTGTAGCAGTTTATCACGAAGCTTCACGTAATTCAAATCCAGAGTAACCACTAAATATCAGTAATATTGTTATTGTCATAATCCTTATTGTAATCATCGCTTCAAAACGTCATTGCAATACGCATATTACCTGATATCAACGATAGCGATGTCATCTTTCTTTACCAATCGATATTATCCGGAAGCTTTAATACCATTCCTTTTGATTTTTCTCCTTTTAATTCAACTTGGCTATTTGCGCGATGTAGTCATTCAGGTTACACACTATATAATGAACACTGCAGATCATTCAATTACAAATTCTTTCTTGGCAAAATTTCGTAGTTGCTATGACACACACACACACACACACACACACACACACACACACACACACACACACACACACACACAAATAGAATCTTTATGGACTCGAGAAAAAAAAGTAGTGACATTTTCACTCACATGTAGCTCAAGATTCGAATTTGCAGTAAATGACTAGGATACGGTGAGTCATGTTAAATGGATAAAACAAAGTAAATAAACTATTAAAAAAAACCTAAAATATGGGAGAGACAATATTATACAGGCATTTGTTCATTACAGCATAATTTGGCAGGTCCTACACTAAAACTGTAATACACACACCCACTTTAATTGGGTTGTACACTGCAGGTCTTCGAAAAGGGGAGAAAAGTCGAAACAATTCCTGTAATCACTGCAGTATACACACACAAACGAGCACCCACACACTCGTATAATTGCACCAAATTATTTATTTATGCATACTTATTTTATGATGAATATGGTAAATTGTATTTAGGAATGTATCTGCTTTGTTAATAGCGGTTAAACTGTTTGACAAATAAATCACCAACGTAGGCATGCAGCGCAGCGTAACATAATCGGAAAATGTGATGGTTGGAACAATGTTCATGATTTCTTTTTCTTCAGAATTTGGTTGCATGGTTAGTGTATATATGCCACTAAATCATTGAACATCTGGAAACTGTTGAATTTATAAATGACTCATTTTTGCAGACATAATAGTATGTCCAATTATTCATGTGGTATATAATGGGCTATACACGCACACTTCCAACAAATTCACTCTTCGTTGAAAACCACTAGACGAAAGGCTGAACTATACGTGTAGACTGTACTTGTCTTGAAAATACACAATTTTATTGTATTATTGTTCATAGTTTGTTTTTCATTATATTTTTGCATCATTAGTATATGGGTAATCAAATGCTGTAATTTTATGTGTTGGAAATGAAATGAAATGAAACTACTAATTTTAGAACCTATTAGGACACATGAAGTAGATTTGAGAGTATATAGATACATGAATACTGGGTAAGTGAAAGATCATCAAAGAAAATAAATTGATAAAGGCATACCGAGCAAACAAGTAGACCTTAGACAAACATGTAAAGAATAAATAAACGAATAACAAAAAGAATAAATTAGGAATGAATTAATGAAGGAAGAAGCAATTAAAACTCGAAATGAAATTTGACGAATCTAATATCGAGAACGTTTTTAAGTAGATGATTTTGAAATGATAGAGCAGAAAGTAATACCAGCTCCAACAGGGGCCACAGAAGGGGGCAGGGCTGAAGTTCACAATCCCCAACCCACCCCCCCCCCCCCCCCCCCACACACACACACACAAAATTGTCCCACGCCCCCTGTCTCACACTCATGAAACAGCAAGGAAATCGAACGCATGATGGACGACATCGAGAAAAAGTCCTTCGGCGCTGCTGACTACGTGGTCGTCGCCAGCATGCTGATCCTGTCGCTGGCCATCGGTTTCTACCAGGCGTGCAGCGGCGGACGGCAGCGAACGACCGAAGAATTCCTCATGGCCGACCGCAACATGAACCCGGTGCCCGTGGCGATGTCTCTGGTGGCCACGTTCGTCTCGGCTATCACCTCGCTGGGCACCCCAGCGGAGACGTACGTCAACGGGTTCATCTTCGTCTGGTACTCGCTCTCGACTGCCATCGCCGCTTCCGCCGCGATGACCCTATACTTACCCATTTTCTACAGTCTTGGTGTGACCAGCGCTAATGAGGTAAGGATAGGCATGATAGAGATTAATAAACTAAGTCTCCTTGTTATAGTTTATGTGAATTTCAAGGGTGTACTCTGCATTTGATTTCCTTAAATGATTCGTTATCACCTATATGAATGAGCAATTTTAGGAGTTATGTTACTGCCCCATGAACACCCGGTAATCAGCATCTGGATTCAAACTGTCTTTCGAAACATATCGAAATATGTCGAGTTTCCATTTACTGGGATTTGCCACATTGGGCAAGGATATGACAAAAGCTTCTTATAATGAAGATCGATGTCATGTGAATTTATCAGGTGCTAATGTTGGTACATACGGAGATGAAGTGCCAGTTTAGGGCTCTGAATATTTGACATTGCTTTACTTTTCTGATCTCGCCTACTTCTTCAAAATAAGATTATGATAGCAATAATAATAGTGATACCACCATCATGACTGATGGTCGCACAAAATCATTCAAGTTCAAGTTGATTTATTTCATTTCCAACAAACAAAATAATTGGAAGTACAATGAAACATTCGTATACACAGATGTCAGAAAATCAGTACCACAATGCGATGAACAGAAATAACATTGTAAAAAGATACAGGTAAATTATCAACAGAGATACAAAAAAAAAATAACTGTTATGTCACTGTGGTAAATGCATAAACAATAATGGAGGGGACTGCTAAAAAGCAGAGCTTGTTGAAATACAGTAGCAAAAACAACAACTATTTCCCTAAGCGGTAGTTAAAAAAAAAAAAAAGACAGAGTAATACACACATACATGCACACATACCAACGCACATTGACAAACACAAGGCGGCTCTCTTGTAAGGTAAGATTGATGAGAGGATAGAAAGATAGTGAGGAAGGTAGTAAGTCCGAGGTGGACAGGGGGGGGGGAGGGGGAGGGGGAGAGGAGAGGGAAACGATGGGTCATAAACAGGGCACTGGAGGCACAGAAGCTCGGGCTCACTGATAAACAAAGAGTAGTGAGATTACCGAGCAACAACAGTTCTGAAAATCAACAAAAGTAAAAAAAAAAAAAAATAAGAATGAATCATTATGCTGCATACGAAGTTTTTAAATAATTCTTTAACTTTAAGGTAAATGTATTAAAACTTAAAGCTTCTGTTATATTATTACCAAGAGAATTCCAGAATTTTGGTCCAGAAAAGGAGAATAAAGATTTTGCAAAAACCGTCCTAGTCAAAGGCAAATGATGTTCATGGGATTGACGGGTTGGATATGCATGAACAGTTTCATAAGTTTAATCATAATCATAAGTTTGCCAATGTGCTGGATTGTTCCTGAAATTTCTGACGCAAGGGAGCACAAGACATTAGTATAATGAGTCATTCAATTTTGTCCTTTTAATACTCTAGATTCGTGAAGCCAAACTAGGCTGTGCTAGACATGTTTATTATGCTTTTTTAGCTCACCTGAGCCAAAGGCTCAAGTGAGCTCTTGCGATCGCCCTTCGTCCGGCGTCCGTCGTGCGTCGTGCGTCGTCCGTCGTGCGTCGTGCATAAACTTTTTACATTTTCATCTTCTTCTTGAAAACCCCAGGACCCATTTTCATCAAACTTGGCAGGTAGCATCACTAGGGGTTAGGAACTCAATTTGTTAAAATGGGCACCATGCCCCACCCAGGGGCCTCCAGGGGGGGCCCAAACCCCCCAAACTTAAGGAATCTGTAAAAATCTTCTTCTCTAGAACCAGAAGTGATAGAGCTAAGTTAATACTATGAGTTAGTACATTGATGACTGTAGTTTCAAGTTTGTTCATGGCAGGATCAGGGGTGCCCCCCTTGGGACCCAGGGGAGGGGGTGGGGAGGGGTTCTAATGGGGCCTAAATTGTACATTTTCATCTTCTTCTTGAGAACCCCATGACCCATTTTCACCAAACTTGGCAGGTAGCATCCCTAGGGGGTTAGGAACTCAATTTGTTAAAATGGGCACCATGCCCCACCCAGGGGGCCCCCAGGGGGGCAAACCCCCCCCCCAAAAAAAAAAAAAAAATAAGGAATCTTTAAAAATGTTCTTCTCTAGACCCAGAAGTGATGGAGCTAAGTTAATACTATGAGTTAGTACATTGTTGACTGTAGTTTCAAATTTGTTCATGGCAAAATCAGGGGTGCCCCCCTTTGGGACCTATGGGAGGGGGTGGGGAGGGGTTCTAATGGGGCCTAAATTGTACATTTTCATATTCTTCTTGAGAACCCCATGACCCATTTTCACCAAACTTGGCAGGTAGCATCCCTATGGAGTTAGGAACTCAATTTGTTAAAATGGGCATTATACCCCACCCAGTGGGCCCCCAGGGGGCCCAAACGCCCCAAAATTAAGGAATCTGTAAAAATCTTCTTCTCTAGAACCAGAAGTGATAGAGCTAAGTTAATACTATGAGTTAGTACATTGATGACTGTAGTTTCAAGTTTGTTCATGGCAGGATCAGGGGTGCCCCCCTTGGGACCCAGGGGAGGGGGTGGGGAGGGGTTCTAATGGGGCCTAAATTGTACATTTTCATCTTCTTCTTGAGAACCCCATGACCCATTTTCACCAAACTTGACAGGTAGCATCCCTAGGGGGTTAGGAACTCAATTTGTTAAAATGGGCACCATGCCCCACCCAGGGGGCCCCCAGGGGGGCAAACCCCCCCCCCCAAAAAAAAAAAAAAAAAAAAAAAAAATTAAGGAATCTTTAAAAATGTTCTTCTCTAGACCCAGAAGTGATGGAGCTAAGTTAATACTATGAGTTAGTACATTGTTGACTGTAGTTTCAAGTTTGTTCATGGCAAAATCAGGGGTGCCCCCCCCCATGGGACCTATGGGAGGGGGTGGGGAGGGGTTCTAATGGGGCCTAAATTGTACATTTTCATATTCTTCTTGAGAACCCCATGACCCATTTTCACCAAACTTGGCAGGTAGCATCCCTATGGAGTTAGGAACTCAATTTGTTAAAATGGGCACCATGCCCCACCCAGTGGGCCCCCAGGGGGCCCAAACGCCCCAAAATTAAGGAATCTGTAAAAATCTTCTTCTCCAGAACCAGAAGTGATAGAGCTAAGTTAATACTATGAGTTTGTACATTGATGACTGTAGTTTCAAGTTTGTTCATGGCAGAATCAGGGGTGCAGTCCTTGGGACCCAGGAAAGGGGGTGAGGAGGGGTCCTAATGGGGCCTAAATTGTACATTTTCATATTCTTCTTGAGAACCCCATGACCCATTTTCACCAAACTTGGCAGGTAGCATCCCTAGGGGGTTAGGATCTCAATTTCTTAAAATGGGCACCATACCCCACCCAGGGGGCCCCCAGGGGGGCCCAAACCCCCAAAATGAAGGAATCTTTAAAAATCTTCTCTAGAATCAGAAGTTATAGAGGTAAGATAATACTATGAGTGAGTACATTAATAACTGTATTTTCAAGTTTGTTCATAGAAGATCAAGGGGTGCCCCTCTTGGGGGCAGGGGGGGGGGGGTGGATAGGAAGGTCCAAATGGGGACCTGAATTGTACATTTTCATCTTCTTCCTGAAAACCTCATGATGTATTTTGGTCAAACTTGGCAGGTAGCATCCCTAGGGGGTTGTCACAAATGTACACACAAATAGTTATGTACATGTATCAAGGCTGTATGCATGGTTGTTTTAATGTGTACATTGTATGTACACAGGGTGACCAGATTAATGGAGAACATTCTATATGATATAGTAGTACATACAGGCTGACCAGATCAGTAGAGAATTTGCTAGGTGGTATACAATGTAACTACAGTACATGCATATGACAGGAAATACATTACAGTATACCTCACTCAATCTAGAATGATTTAACCCATTCCAGAAAATTCTAGGAAGTGCTGGCTGAGTGAGGCACTGCCCTTGTAGCCCAATGTGATTGGTAGTTAATTTTGGCAATGATGTTATGCACATAGTTAGACAGTGAGTCATCCAGGATTCCTGGAATTTGGACTTGCTAGTATGTTCAAGTATGTGGCCCCAGGTTGGAGAAAATTACAGAATGTACTAGAAAGGGGTGAATGGATAGTATATAAGCCAGAGAAATTCTGAGGTAGGCAGAGTACCCAACACCTCTGCTCTGAGAGTTACGTCACTTCTAGCTCTGAAGCGACTTGTTATAGTCAGTCCTGTGTTACCTGCTGACCTGCTATACAAATTGTGTTTGTGGAGATAAGGCCTGGGAGACATCTTGCCTGCAGAGAATTAATTTGCCTACGTTGGAGATAGACTCCATATTTTAATGTCAACGGACATTATTACGGCAAAGCTGTGACGGGCTGGATTCCTCGCTGGACATTATTAAGTGAATCATCATTCAACGCATCAACTGGACGTGGTCGTCATAACGTCTGGATTTTACACGTTTCGCTGTGAACATTATACCGTGGACATCTATCGTGGATTTTACCCCGGATTTATACTGTGGATTAATGCAACCTGTGCCTTTGGAGTTACGTCGGAGGAATCATTCATCGGTGCGTCAAGGATCATTCATCGGTGCATCGAACATCGTATCTGAACATTTTCAAAGGACTACTTGATAACATAATCTGTAAGTGATTCTATTACCGATTTGTAATTGTTTCTATTGATCATTATTGTACTGATGTGAAAACCAATTACGAGTCTGTACCCACAATATTGCTGTTAATAAACCGCCTGAACATTAGTTGATTGTTTCTTTTGTGCGATCATTCTCAGAGTGATTGTGGTCGTAACAGGGTCAGGATCTCAATTTATAAAAATGGGCACCATGCCCCACCCAGAGGGCCCCAGGGGGCCCCAATCCCCAATAATTAAGGAATCTTAAAAAAATTGGGCCCTTATTGTACATTTTCATCTTCTACTTGAGAATGCCTGGTCAAATTTTGGTAGAGCTGTGAATAATTTAGATTAGTGACTGCGTGAAAGGTGAACTTGCGATACTCAGGTGAGCGCTAGACCCGCGGGTCTCTTGTTGTTTATTTCCAAGTCGTTCCGAAAGTGATATGAAACCAAAATGGGTCAAGAACTATGAGTGTACTTTTGGTAAGCTGTCTATATTGGATTAGATTGGCAGAACCTCTCATGATCATTCCACTTTAACCCGTTTAGGATAGGCTGGTTTTAATGTAATCCACATGTGTTTCCCTAGGCACCTTCCCAAATATACTCGGGACTAGTCAATAATGTGTTAAAGATATTAGAATTTAGAAAAACATACAATACAGTATCAAAGTCAATGAATTTCGGGGTTTTTTTAATCTCTTTGGAGAACTAATATCTGTCTTTCTCTGACCATGCTTTCAGTATTTGGAAAGAAGATTCAACAAAGTGATTCGTTACCTTGGGACTGGGATTTTCTGCTTCAATATGGTAAGAACTGTCCCGTACATTGTCCTGTATGAATGGCAACAAAATGCAGGATTAGAAACATGAAAGTCTTTATTTTTTTCGCAGATGGTTTGAAGAATAACGATGAGACATTTGTCTATACATGTGCCTGTATTGGCCTAACAATGATTCCGATTGAATGTTTTGAATCAGAGGTTCGATAAAAAGGCACAGAGAGTTATAGCTTAAGGTGGTAAAGTTATGTTGTTAGATGTATCATTTTCTTGAGGTTACAAGACCTATGCAATTGGCAATGTGTTTGAACTGGGTGCATGTATCAGTACAACACATCTGTGAAAGTTTGAGGAAAATCGGACGATCGATTAAAAAGTTATGAATTGAGTTTCGGTCCCGTCATTGCAGGTAGTATTGCAGTTCATGACGTCACTTTGGACAAAAATAAAGTGAACATACAATACGAATTCCAAAATTTACTTTCTTATAAAGAGTACACATTCCATCAGCAATGACGGCATCGAAAGTGAAAAGATTCATAACTTTTGAATCGATTGTCCGAATTTCACTGATGTGTTCTGAGTGCTGCCTTCAATCATTCCACATTTATATGTTGGCTTTGGTTAACTTCCGTTCAAACCTGTCTCAGTGGGTGATAATAATAATACATTAAAGGCGCTTAATACGGATGTTTCTAAGCGCACAGTTTACCTGGAAATAAATTTTGGTCCAAAATACAGTAATACAAAAATATTAATAAAAAATACAAAATAAATAGATTAATAAATAGATACAGTGTATAAATGCGACAAATAAGTACTGAAAATGACAATGATAATGATAATGAAATTCTTCACCTGGTTTCAAATATACACGTTTGATACTATTATGCTATTGACTGTCATGGTTTACTTTAGCTGGATGATATGCACGTTCGAAAATTACGTTGCGGTTACACCATAAATCTGGTGACCCCTTTAACCTCGCTCTTTTTCCTAAATAGGTTATACCACATCCTCCGCCCGGTTAAAATCAACAAGCTCACAAGTCAGCATATTCTATTATCAATGACGAACAGCACATAATATTTATTTTTCCCCAGATTTTTGGGGTGCTATTTCAAAACATGCACACCGAGTGGGGAGGAGTGCCACGTGTATAGCATTTCACATCTAACATGAGCTCGAAAGAATAAGTCAGATAAACATCCCCCACTCCACGAACTCCTCTAAAAGAAAATTAATAATATGTGCTATTAAGACTTTGGTTGTGCCTGACAATTTCGTCATGTGTAATGACTTGTAATGTAATGTAATGTAATGTAATGTAAGGTAAGGTAAGGTAAGGTAAGGTAAGGTAAGGTAATGTAATGTAATGTAAGGTAAGGTAATGTATATAAGGTAATGTAATGTAATGTAATGTAAGGTAAGGTAATGTAATGTAAGGTAAGGTAAGGTAATGTAATGTAATGTAAGGTAAGGTAATGTAATGTAATGTAATTTAATGTAATGTAATGTAATGTGTGAGCCAACTACATGGAGTGATATTCCCTTGATATCATGCGAAACGGACAGTTCAACCTTCGCTTTGGAAGCGCTATGCCATTAAGCCTTTTATTTTGTAATAATGTTTGTTTTAAATGATTCCGATGACTGGGGCTGGTTGATATGCTTTGGGTGTCCTCTTCTAGATCCGTTCTATGTAGCTCTCGACTGGACTGACAAACCTGGTTAAGTCATTAAATTGTTCTGATTAACGTTTTTTATCCCCTTTTCAGATGATTTACCTGGGAATTGTCTTATATGCACCGTCTCTGGCACTCAGCGCAGGTAAGGATGTAACAGTTCATAATGTCTTTTCCTTTCTAGGTGTCTTCGTAATGAAAAGGGATCAAAATTTCATTGTCGTCGTGGTTGGATTGCAAGTAAATATAGGTGCCTTTATGATTAACCGTAGCAATCAACACTGATGTTCCATGTAAAAATGTCTGTTTCGCTTCCTGTCTCTCTGTCTATTGAGTGAACAGTATAGTGAATATAATAGAAGCGCAAGGATGAGTTTGTTAAATATTATGTTATCTTTGTTATCTTCAGTGACATTTTTTTCTTCATTTGCGGATTGAAAAACCTTCGGAATGACGATTCGAAATAATGAACACCCCCCCCCCCACACACACACACACACACACAAATACAAATTATGGTAAACTTGGTGAGACATGAGACTAGGATACAACCCATTGAGGGTAAAATCTAGTCAGCTGAGGCAAGAGAAAACAAAAGAAACACACACATACACACACACACACACACATCTAATTAAAGAAAGCAAACTATTAAAACCAAGACAAGGAAAATCAAGCGTTGATTTCAGCGAGGGTTGTTGCATTGACGTTTAATCTCGCCCTATACCAAAGTCAAGCTGAGAACAAATACTGCAACATCTGTTCTGGCGAATGAAAAACAATGAGACAATATATTAGTTTTGAAAGCTCAACTGACAGTTCGTTCCCTTTTCAGCCCCAGGGGGTAATCCGGAATGTTACCACCTCAATCAATAATAAGCACCCATGGGTTCACAACATACATGGGTTCACAGCATACAATTCCAAATTGTATGTGCCTGTTTGTATATCCACGTCCTTTTCATCAAGAACAACCTACTTCAGGGGTTAGGTTCACCGCCGAAACAGGACGGTTGATAGATACAGGACTAACCTTGGCTTTCAGTCCTACATAAAACCAATTTGAGATTCTGACACAAATGATAGTTCAGTGAACTCCTATTAGATGATCGAACCTTCCATCATGTAGCTCAGAGGTTGTCAAAAACGTTCAAAAATACAGATTAAAGCCAGAAGTCAATATTGCAGGCTTGATCCCAATGTGAAATCACATTGGAAACACACAGCATGGTGGCAAGGTCTTCTTTAAGTTCAATCTTCTGTGGAGTTATTCCTCTTCCTGAATTACCAATATGACGTAAATTCCAGCTTTCCCGGAGACATTACCGATATGATTTCATAGCAACACCATCTTTTTACCGAGATCATGTACCGCACAAAACAATTCTAACAATATGAGGACTTCTTATGGATTGGTGAATTTGTCCTAACAAGTCGAATACTGATAATGTTGACAATGGTTTAAAAAAATAGAACTCAAGTTTATGGCAGGTGTCATGTTAAACAGCAACAATATCCCACAAAGGCCACCTAATTCGTGTCATTGACAAATTTGAATGGTTGGAATTTAGATGAGCCGTGCATGAGATAACGTAGGAACAAATGTAATAAAAGGCCACTAATAAGCAGAAAAAAAAAAATCACATACAGTATGAGTGTTCCGATTTGCAATTGTTCTGGGAATATAGTGTGTTTCAGAAAAACGAACGCTTCGAATAACGAACCGTATTTCATTTTCGTATTAATGAACTTTCGGAATAACGAACATCACCCAAGTGCGTGTGTATGCGCTGTGTGGTTTCTTTTCTTGCATAATAACATGCATAAGACGCGATGCCAAAGGACAAGTAAAATATCATTCATCGCAATATTTGGCCAAACCTATTACTATCTATTACAGTAAGTGTAACCTGAGATTCAAAATGAAGCACAATTCTTTCTACATTTTGTCATAATTATCCTTTTCGCGACGATTTAGATATTATGCCCACATTATTTCGTGCATATTATGCTGTAAATTTATGTCATTTTTTTTAGCTGCTGTGGTACAATAAAACCACTTTCCTATTCTCATACAAACAACCGCAAACGGACTGTAGACGTTCACAGATAATAAAAATTGAGTTCTGCATATTTTATGCGCACTTCATTTTACACACCCACTGATGCAGGCGTATTATAATGTATGTGCCTATTACATAGTACCAGAAACCACGTGTTTAAATTCTTTAACCGGTGACACACATCCTGCTAAGATTTTATTGGAATCTATTTGGAAGTGTATGCATAAATATTAGCTTTGATAATGATCAAACAAACTAACAAGTACCCACCATCCACATCAAACATGTCAAAGGTATATTGTCCTTGCAGTTCATTCGATGTGCAACTGTACATATTCCATATAGTCCCATATTACATATCACGTATGTCGTTGTATATTGAGCATTTTATGAGCTCTTCATCTGTAATTGTCAATGTTGGCATATTGAAAGGGACGGTGTACGCATTAAACGTTCGGTATCAAGAATATTACGAGGCTATTGTGGGAGGTATTCAGCAAACACGGTCTCCTTAACCTCCCAATTCGTACAGTTCATAATTCTAGTGAACATTCGAGGCACCCGTACAATGGTTCTACTTGCCCCACACCTTTTCAAAATTTCAAAGGCTTTCCTTTCTAACTCATCCAAATTTTGCTAACTGGTTTGAGTGAAGTGACGTGAAAATGATATGCTTCAGGGGCGTATCCAGGAATTCCGTTAAGAGGGGGCGCCTTTACAAAATTAAAGGGGGGCGCATGCACCCCTTCCCCCGTTCCTTTCTTTTTATTTCTTTTGCTTTAACAAAAATAAAGGGGGCGCGCCCGCCGCGCTCCCCCCCCCCCCCCATCCGCCACTGTGCTTAATCTCCAGTCCCTCACTTGCTGCTTGCTTTGAATACTCCTAAACATTGCTTGCCTCTTCAACCGTCTTTTTATTTCCTGGACCAATTATTATCATCTTCACAACAGCTCGTTTATTTGCTTTCTGATGTACTCACTCTTACCTCGTGTCATAATTCGTCGCTGTGTCTGTAAAGACAACCTGCCTTCGACACTTCCGACTGTGTTATCACAGGAAGTGTGTGGATTTTCGTACGAGTTTCCGACTTCCATAGTGTAAATTATTACAATTAAATACTGTTCCATCCAGTTGATTATTACCACATATTTGCTTTCGTAGCACTTAATATCTTGATTATTTTGTTCTCACCCAAGCGCCGCTCCTAATAAATAATAAAGTATACCGCGAGATATCACCTTTATCATAGACGGAGAGAAGAAAGGGATATATGAATTTGTTGCATAAACTCCCTGGAAGTTCTCTTGATAATTATGTAAAAAAAGAGACATTGGTACATAAAAACAATGACTTGTGAAATGAGAAAGGTTGGGAGAAATATTTGGATAAACCTTAATGGATCGGAAAGATGTACTTAGCGTGTGATCGTCAGCAGTGTGCTCTATAGAAAACACATGGGGTGCACAGGGCGACTTAATATATGCCTAAATTAATCATACTGTAAACTGCAGGGAGTGCAGGAATATTTGCCTACAAGCCTACAATAACTGGCAACACAACGATACAGCAAAGGGGCTTCAATTAAGTGAAGGGAGCTAAGAGGTGGGTTAGTACATCCGAACAAATAGATATAAGTATTTTATGAGTTTATGAGTTTACCCGGGCATAAACGCTGATTCATCGTGATTCTATTGCCAACTTGAGGTGGCATTTAACTTGTGATGTTAAAAGATCAAACCTTGAATGCGAGGTGCAAACTGCGACAAAATGATAAGGGTGACACTTCTGAGGGTTGCAAGCTGCCACGATATTGCAGTGATGGGCTTGGATTGTCTTATTATCGAGGTCGAAAGTCGTGTTTAAGACAAACATTCGGTAAAATGCATTTTCAGCTAAATTGGTTTTCCTATAACCAGTCTCCCTCAATGGGCATGATTTCAGCCGGAAATTGAAGATTCAACTCGTCAAGGAGATTGCATCCATAGATTGCGGTTGTGTTAAAGGGGGAAAGAATGGGCGGAGCTAACGATGTGGAAAGAGCGTAGGTTAGAGTATAATGGACATTAAAGTGATGGTATATAGTTTTGGTTGAGATGGAGATTCAGCTTTTACTTTTTGCGAATGATGTCTGTGCGTGTGTGTGTGTGGGTTTACATTTATTGTTCATTGCGTGATATATTACCCTTATTTAATATAACTCAGTATTTTGTCACTTAATGAAGTTCATTTCATTTTCGGAATAACGAACCTTCGAAATAATGAACCTTCGGAATGACGAAACTTCGAAATAGCGAACTACAACCGACAAAACGTCGTGCTGTCATGAGGAAAAACATGTGATAGTCACGTTTTGCTCCTTTACTCTTTCTCAGAAACAAGTGATCGTCCAGTGGCGGATCCAGAGGGGGGCGCAAGAGGCGCACGCCCCCCTTTATTTATCGGTAAAAACAAAAGAAATAAAAAGGAAAAAAATGAAATGAAACCCCGGAAGTGGCACCAAAAATAATAGTTACGCACCCCCCCCCCCCCCCTTTACAGAATTCCTGGATCCGCCCCTGTCGTCTACCTCTCTTTCCCTTTCATGTATCTCTCCCATTTGAGCTTTTTGTTGTGTTTTAGCCGCTCCATGCAGGATATGCTGAACTTTGCAAGAGAATAGCATATACATACATTATGTGATGTACTTCTTGGTTCACAATTTGATTGACAGTGACCGGCCTTCACCTGTGGGGTTCCGTGTTTGCCATTGGTATCGTCTGTACTCTATATACAACAGTGGTAAAGTCTGTCATAATCATTCCAACACCTCGCAGTATGTTTCCTTGATACTTGAATTCCCTAAAACAAAAGAAAATACATAGTTGCATAATACAAAGTATACATTTGTCATTTCATATCATTAAGCAATATCATTCATTTTTCCACCTCCAAGAAAACATTATGAATATTTTTTTTTTTGCCAGATATATTAGTGTATATATTGACATTACAAAAGAAATAATGAGTGAAATTTATAATATGCCATTAATAATATGAAAGATGTAGGCCTACAAGTAATAAAGAAAGATATGAAAAGTAATTCTGTACGGAGACTTATGCGACAAAAAGAAAATATGTCAAATTTTGTGATTGCAACAGAAATAAATATGACCATGGAAAAGCGGAAAAGACTGATCTATTGAAAAGTGAAATTTGTAAGATTTGGATCACTCGAAAAAAATTGTTTTTGTTATCATTGGATTTGTATTATCATTATTATTATTATTATTATTATTATTATTATTATTATTATTATTATGATTATCATTATTATTATTATTATTATTATTATTATTATTATTATTATTATCATCATCCTTAGGCCAATAACATTATGATGTAATCATTACACATCTCCGATTCCGTTCACGTTCTTTGCAGGTGGATGGATGAATAGAAGGGAAGTGGCCTCCCAATTCACCCCGTCCCATTCATTTTTACAATGATCTCCATTGCAAGCACAGGACTGGCTACTGAAGTGTAGATACTTTACAGAATTCTAATATATAGTAGCATAACATTTTTGTAAAGCGTCATCTTTATCAATGTTTATGTCAAAATAAAGCTCAGTTCCTGTCACTATTTACCCTAATCGAGTAAAGAGTATACGATATTCTTTAGAAAACCACTAGCATGATACAATGAAGACTGATGCAAGCATTTTCATTCGTTGTGCTAATTAGGAGGCATAGACATTATGGCATAGACATTACATTTTTGGAAGGAGTGTCACCCAAACAACATCATGTCGTGGTTATACTCCATAGGGCGGCATGAAGGCAGTGCTGTGGACCGACACCTTCCAAATATCACTTATGATGATAGGCTTCCTGGCGGCCATCATCCAGGGATCGATCAATATCGGAGGGATCGAAAAGGCGTGGCAAATTGCAAGGGAACACGAACGAATGAACGTCTGGGTGTGAGTATTCTTCGGTTCACCGAAGAAGATCATTCCTTCAAACGCATGTCGAATTTATACTGTTTGTACATTCTGTTGAAAGAAGTGAAAATAAAACCTTTGAATTGAATTGAATTGAACTGAAGATAAATCGCCTCAAAGTTTCATCATTTAGCTGATTCCAAACTCTTTCTCTTCAATTCTTATCTTAAACACCGCAATCGGTTTTGACTATTGTCAAGGTTAAAGTAAAATGAACCAGTGAAATATAATGAAACCTAAGTAATAAAGAGTTTTGAGTTGAGCTGAGTTGAGTTTATTAACAACATACATGTGAATATGATAACATGATAACATGAAATTCCATGGGTAAGATACAATAACATGAAAATTTTTTATGAGAATACAATGATTTTGTACAAGGTTCTTACAGCTATACAAGCATATTATATTTTATACTTATATTTATCTTACATTAGAATACATGTGGTGTAATAGATTTAGTTTCGTTGTGATACATTTATCACTGAAAAGGCAAAGAGTATGAATAAGTATGTAATGTAGAAATGCGCATAGACAAAGGTTCTGAAAAAAAAAATAGAAAAAACAGAAGATAATGTAAAATGTTAAAGGGGGAACCAAAAGTTAGCACAAGTGCTAGTCGAGAATGGTTCTCCCATTATAGCTACATGTACATATATTTAAGCTGCTTATTGCAAGGTCTACTCTTTTAAAGTAACTGTACTATAAAAGTACATTAAACTAAACACTGAATATTCTTTTCCTCACTAAACTTCATTGAGGACAAGTGCTTTTTTAGGTTTCTTCGAAATGAAGATCTTGTTCTTTCCTCCTGAATATTTTTGGGCAAACTATTCCAAAACTTTGACCCGACAAAAAATATAGAAAATGTACCATGTGTCGTTTTACATTTCGGGAGAGCTGGATATTTCTGTTTTGAGCCCTAAATACGTCTCGACTTGTGTTAATAATCATAAACATTCATGCTAATGGCAATGTATAACTGATAACATCGAAATTTTGCCATCCCGGTCACTCTTTTGATGATAACCTTCAATTTTTATATGTAGCGTATTTTTAGTGCTTGAGACGGTGGTGTATATGACGGCAAACTCGCTGTGTTCGGCATCAAACACACACACACACACACGAAAGAACATAAAGTTGGATTAAAGGCATCTTCGGTCGTGTCCACACCCCAGTCACTTGTTGACCTTTTGACACAGATGGAGTACTGACATCACACTACGTCACACCATCTGGGGGATCATAATTGGTGGGGCCACCAACTGGTTGAGCACGTTTGGTTGTAATCAGGCGCAGGTCCAGAGGTACCTGACATGTGGTTCCCTGGCAACGGCAAAGATGTGAGTGAAACGTTCGAAAAAATGATAGATATCTAAGTGCCCTATGATCACGATACTGTGACTATGATGTTGATGATAATGACAATGAAAATGAAGATTATAACCATGATAGTAAAAAAAAAAAAAAATCATGGTTATTGTAAAATCTGTATTTACTGAGGATTTCTTCGCTATCGAGCTTAGGCTCTGAAAGCATGATTTATGATGATAGAAATTAATTTGGAAGCATCGCATCCTTAATTATGACGTATTCTAAAGATTGCTTAGGAATATCGCGTGTACTAATCATATGCATGGAAATTGTACGTCTGTCAAAATTTAGCCCATGTAAAATTATGTTTACTCTAGGCCACAGGCACACATACACAGAGACTGCATGGCTATCGACATCCAGCGTCCAAAAATGGTTGGCTACCACAGACAATCAATCAGCTGTCAAAGCCAAGAAATTCTCCAAAATATTGATTGCCAACTTGTTTCCGATCGGCCACACTGGTGGACAACAGTTTTCAAACCATTTTTCGACCGGTTGCCGTGATTTTTGCAAACGTTTTGCGACCAACAACAGCAGAAAATAGGATAAATGGGCGACTGCTAGCAGACATGGTTGGCTAATGGTTGGCTTCTATTCGGCGACATTAGATGAAGACCGATTTTCGTTTTATGTGTAAACAATGTGCAGTCATTATGACAACAGCACACGGCATTGCACACACACACACACACACACACACACACACAAAATACTTTGCTGGAATACCATAAATAATACAATATTTTTCTAAGTAAATATTGCAATATTGCTTTAGTACAAAGATAAGTGCGATTAACAACAGTTTTTGCATTCATAATCGCGTGTATTGCTCTCAAATGTAGGCATACTGTGTCGTCAAATGGAACATGTTGTCATCACAGCTTGAACATAACGTGGCATTGATGTATTTGATTGACGAAATAGTGATGTTGTTTCTAGGAGGTTCGTTGAATATCATCTCTGATTTGAGATGTGCACACAATATCCACAAACTTTCTTCTTTTTTTTTCTTTCTTCTGTTTGCGTGGCTTTTCTGTTCCCGCACAGCGCCATATTCATTGCTATTTTCGGCATGGCGGCAGTGCAGATCTCCCCCTGCATCGTTGGAATAGTGATGTACGCCACCTACGTCGGTTGCGATCCGAAACAGATCGGCCTTATCGACAGCTATGACCAGGTGATGTTTTATTCTATTTATGATTTTTTTTTTTTTTTTAAGAAAGGTTATGGTGAATTCAAGGTAAGTTAAACCTGAAAATCATTCTACTTTGATGTGGATATATTGCCCGATGATTTACGAAGAAGCAACATTTCGATATGATTGTATTTATAACGGGAGCAAAACAAACCAAGGCAGTTGATAGTAATTATGTGTAATCGCGTACTGCCTTCACTGACAGTGTGCAATAGCTTTCCATGTGACGTTGCGCTTTACGATACAATGTGAAGTAATGACAAGTACTGGCCAATGCATCCTTATCATATACATTGAATTAGGAAATGATATCAAACATTACAAACACAACTCTTTTTTCATATTTTTTTCCTGATATAGAACATGCATCTATTTTCACCTCAGTGTGTTTTTCGTTGTTTTCTATTTACTTCTGTACTCCGTTGTTTGATCCATACATCAATCTCATGTCTCTCTAGAAACATGAGAGAAATACACTATCCTTTATTGTATTTTCAGAACATATGCCTTTTTTAATTATTATGTCATTTTGCTTCCTTACTTTCTGTTGGTCCTAGATGATGCCGTATTTCATCATGGACCTGTTCAGTAAAATGCCAGGTCTGCCAGGCCTCCTAACATCCGCGGTGTTTAGCGCGGCCCTCAGGTAAGATAAGATTCTGTTTCCTTATCAGAGTCAAAGTATTTCATACAGGATGCTGTAAACATTGAAATGCAAACACAGCCTTGTGACGAACGAATACACAGGGGCGGCGTCTCTTATTCACTGTGTTTCATCGGTTCATTGGCCTAAAATGTCATAGGCGCCAAGGTGTATAGTTCTCTTCTGTGTGTTTATATTTTCCCGTAATTTCACTGTTTTGATTTCCTTCAACATTATAATCATGACATAGATTATAAGCATCTACTTGAGTGTATTGGAAACATGATCAAAAATCATCTCTAAAGAATGTGAAGGGTGAATGTCACGAGTTCGACACCCATGAGTCGTATACAGCCCACAAGTCACACAGTCCAGTACACGAGTATACAGCCTACATGTTGACAGTCCACAAAAATCATACGGCCAACGAGTACAGCCAACGAGCTTGACACCAAATGAAGCAGGTCCTTCGAGTGAAATAGGCCCACGAGCTATCACGGTCCACCAGTTCGACACTATATTGGCAAATATGAAGCTAATGGGCTGTATGACTCGTGGACCTGTTTGCAGTGTTGAGCTCGTGGGCTGTATGACTCGTGGACCTGTTTGCAATGTTGAGCTCGTGGGCTATATGACTCGTGGACCTGTTTGCAATGTTGAGCTCGTGGGTTGTATGACTTGTGGGTGTCGAGCCCGTGGGATGACCCCAATGAAATCAGTATTCAAAATATGCTTTAATGGAAGTCTTATCTTAACACACACACATACACACACATCCCACACACATATCCCATCAGGAAGCAAAACACAACCTTTGGTGTGCCATTGGTGCAAAATTTGACAATGCGCTGTACCCAATCTTCTTGTTCGATGATAAAACGTTGCGCTGTTTTCAACGATCCCCAGCACGATATCATCCGGGCTAAACGCCCTGGCTGCCGTAGCGGGAGAGGATATCGTCAAGAAGATCTGGCCGAACATGTCTGAAGGTCGCTACACAAGAGTGACCAAGGGACTCGGTAAATAGAAACAAACAAATAAACAAGCAAGCAAACAAACAAACAAACAAACAACGCTTTAATATCACATCCCTATTGGCTTTGATTAATCATTTTCAACAATTTTCGTATTTTCTTTGAGTATTCCACGATCCCTTTAAAGATTAACTCGTTTTTACACCATGAATTACAGGTTAGTTGCCAATCAAGTATGTAGACGGTATAAATATCAACAGCTTATGTTTGATATTAATATCTATAATGATGGATGTATACTCTTCTTAACATGAATTTTCGATGTTCAAACACATAACCACCGGCTAATGCATTCGGGTGAGGAGGCCTAACGCTCCCAATCAATAAGTTGATTTTTCGCTGCCGTGGTAGACTATTATAGGGCATTGCCAAAGAATTAATGATAATAATGATTTTCTCGACTTTTTTTCCACACACAGCTCTTTTCTTTGGGCTTCTAACACTAGCGTCGGCTATAGTTGCTTCAAAACTGGGGAGTATTCTACAGGTAATGGTTCTCGGGCGTGAATTTGAGATCATGGCATAATGACAATTTCTTTTTCCCGCTATACCTGTAACAATACTTTTAGATAATTTATCTTACTACTAATACTGTTCCAATTTCAGTTGCATCAGCCCCCGTTTCCTTAGCTATGATTATAATGGCTGAAAGATTAATCTTATTTATGTTGTACTTCTGTGATTGTCGAGGTTGTTTATGATTACCACATTTGCAAATAATATTGTAAATCATCAGCTGCAACTGATGGTATAAAATCAAGTGAATTGAATCTGTCTTTTGTACCCCTAAATGTGCCCCTTGAATAGAGTGGATTGATAGTATTAGTTGTCCAAATATTTATGTTGTAATCATCGTTCTACCAATGTCAACTCAATCGAATAGAATCTTTCGTCGGAATGTAACACAAAATGTTTGCAAATGTTTTCTGCGTCAAACAGCTTCGTGTTTTCAGTAGAGAATCTCAATTCGAGCCAATTGAATGCAATGATAGAAATGTGAAAGAAAATAATGTGCTACCCAAGCTGGTACAACGTGTATGTGCGTTCGATTCAACAGACTTCAATGAATATCTTCGGCATGTTCGGGGGTCCTATTCTGGGTATGTTTAGCTCCGGCATCTTCTTTCCCTGGGTCAACACTAAGGTAAATTTGATTGTGTTCCGTGACTACATCATGTACATGCAGTTATCATATCTTAATTCAGATCTACGTACAGAAAATTATTGTGAAATGAACAACATCCAGTTTCTTGACGTGTAGGCACCGCTTTAGAAATGAGTTGATAAGTGTTTTTTGTTTTTTGTTTTTTTTTTTTGTTTTTGTTTTTGTTTTTTTTTTAATCATAATCACCTATGGCTGAAATCTTATAAAAAACTAGATTTGTCGTCTTTGGGACACGATTATGGTATAATTTTGAAATTGATAGGCAGAGGACTTTCTGAGCTAACCTCTACACAACTTTTGAGGAGAAAGAAGAAAAAGAAGAAGAAAAAAAAACCCCAAAGAATCAGTACAGATACAGAAGGTGATCCGAGAGGATACTCGGATCATCTAAAAAGGAAACTCGACGAATTTCTCTAAAGCGCCTTCATCTATCGCATAAGATTTTGTTCATAATGTCTCATTTGGAGAAATGAAAGGGGGTTGAAATCGATCTGCTAAATTTCATATTGATGAAGCGCTCTTTTCCATTCGAGTTAAAATCTATATGATATAATAGCAGTGAATACTTGCAGTGAATTGAAGAATTATACGTTTACGGCCTAGAGTACAATGCCACTAGAATTCTATGTCGGCTCCACAAGCAAATTAAAAACTCCATAACCTAAAAAATAAAAAAATCATATCTGATTTAGTTGAAACATCTAGAATTTCATTCGTCTGATTTCACTAGAAACTTTTTCCTTTCAGACCCGATTCTGCCTTTTACTTCGATAAATTTACTTTTTTTTTTTTCAAATAGGGTGCTCTGACGGGTACGTTGCTTGGCCTGGTATACTCGTTCTGGTTGGGCCTCGGAGCTCAATTCCATCCGAATCCACCGTACAGGCCCCCGCTTACCATCCTCAACTGTACCGTAGAAAACACTACACTTTACAGCATCATAGACGACGTCACGGTTACGCCAGCCCTCATCACGGAAGAGTTATCAACTGCTGATGATGACGTGTAAGAATGCACTTCTAAAACGTCTAACAAAACAACTGTACAACGTGGAACAATGGGTTTATTATCACACACGAAGATTCGTTCCGTGTTTAACATGTTTAACCCGTTGGTGTCATTCCGTTAAGTGCTGGGAAGGATACAGTCATATCAAATCTATAATCCTTTTAATAGTCTGTCAACTCGATTTTTAATTTTCCTCCTTAATGACGCCAGTCTTGCATTGGTTATTGTTGATTCACGCGCTTTTTGAGCGATGCGCATCTCCTGCTGCAACGTGAAAGAAGGCATAAAGATCGATGTATGATTAAAAAATTCCCATCAGGCCTGCTCGAAGGAGAAAACACATGTCATTCTCTTTCCCTTGCTCTTCCTCACGCGAACTTGGGTTTCTATGGCCATATTCCGTGCTAACGTGTGCCTACAAGTTATCAGCATATATTATGATTGGGGGAGATAGTAAATGTTATTGTCTTATAACTCTAACGTTTGTTTCAAGAAGTAGGCCTACATGTTTTCATTATTTATTGTATAATTATCCTGCATAAATATCTATTATGATGTATTTGTTTCTGTGTGTGTCACCCTCTCTCCTTTATCATCCTTTATGTCTTCCCTTCCAACTCACTGCCACTTTCTATCTTTCTCCTCTCATTCAAATTTTCATCCAGACCGTTGGTGGAATATTTTTATAGGCTTTCGTATACCTGGTGGGGTGTGACGTCATGTCTTGTGACATTGTTCGTCTCTAATGTAGTTAGTCTACTCACAGGTAAGCCAAATGATTCGGAAGCACATGATTATTCGTTATTAAGCAATATTGTCCTCGACTGCGAGGACGTATGGCAAGCCGTTTTAACATTTAATCCTATTTCTTGATATCAAGAATACATTTATTGATATCAAGAATACATTTATTGATATCAAGAATTCGACTTTTTGATACCAAGAATTCATTTCTTGATATCAAGAATTGCCATTGGTTAACAACACAAAATCATTTCTTGATATCAAGAATTCGATTTCTTGATATCACGAATGAAGTTCTTCATATCAAGAAGTCGAATTCTTGATATCAAAAAAAGATTTTGTGTTGTTAACTAATGGCAATTCTTGATATCAAGAAATCGAATTCTTGATATCAAGAATTCGATTTCTTGATATCACGAATGAAGTTCTTCATATCAAGAAGTCGAATTCTTGATATCAAGAAATAGGATTAAATGTTAAAACGGCTTGCCATAAGGGCGGTGGTACAATCTAACATCACATGGAATGCCGAGGTGATCCGCGAGGTGTCTATAGGTCGAGCCGAAGTCGAGAGCTGATAGACACCTCGCAGATCACCGAGGCGATGTTAGACTGTAACCACGGGACTCGAACTATGACAGGTTCGAGTCCCGTGGTTCCTTTTTTTTCCGACATGTTTGGTAAATTACAGGTCAGCATTTGCAATCTTACAAATTCATTTGTAGAGGGAGACAAATTGAAGAAAATTCACCTCAATTTTCACCCCTCTAATTAATGTTCCCTTGCTTTCAATAAGGCCTTGTCCGCCTTGGACTATTTAACATAACAATGTCAGAATTTCGGAGCTTGGTTATTTGTTCCAAGCTCATCGTGTCACTGCCGGCAACCAGGGATAGCCTGGTGGTAGTGTTGCTGCCCGGTATAGCAGTAGATGACAGGTTCAGTTCCTGTACGTGGTTTCTTTTTTTCCGACATGTTTGTTAAATTACAGATCAGCAGTTGCGATCTTACAAATTTCATTTGTAGAGGGAGACAAAGTGAAGATAATGTGTATAATTCTTCATTTCGGAAGACAGTATGATACGTAAAAATATAATATGAAATTATAAAACCAGGATATCATGGTGCTGTTAGTTCATGTTTGTCATTCATGGTACTTATAATAAAAGATAGAAATTGACAAATTGTCTTTGAAATAAGACTTTGCGATGTACAACAGCCAATACAAGTACAAGTTTATCAATTATGATTGTCATTGACAGAGCAGTTAGAATGTTCGTGTGCTTCCAAACCAGAATATGTGTATATACATAATATGCAAATGATGCAGTGAATGGTTTGGCAGACTTGAGAAAGCACAGGTGATAAAAAACATGCGATTTTTAGTGCATGTACTGTGAAGCTACTACGAAAATATTGTTTTGTCTGTCCTACAATAGGTCGACAGGATCCGAAGAAGCTTGACCCTCGTCTGATATGTCCCATTGTCGACAAGATGTACTGCTGCCTACCAGAGAAATTCAAGAAAATACTGCGATGTCGTGTTGGAGAGGAATATTTAGAACAGGTGAGGCTCTGTTCCTTGACTCATAACAAAAACGCTAAGTACGTATGCAGTATAGCAAAATGATGCTTATTCAGATTAATGACTTTTTATGTTTTCTTCATTTCGTTACTCATTTTCACATGTAATTTGTTAATTTACGTTTTTACACTATTATTATTACAAATATGTTCTGCTTATACATTGTATATAATTACTCTGTTTATTGGATGGAAAGGAAAAAGAAATTTTAATTTTGAACTTTAGACTATTGCGGGTTTTTTTTAAGTATCATTTATTTTTCTATTATTCCAACTGATTGATAATTGAATTGTCAATCAGTTGCAATAACATAATGATCATATAGTCCAATTTTTAAAAATGTTTAAAATGCGTTGCCAATCATGCCAATGCTGCTATTGCAAGAAATAAGTGTTTCTCTAACATTTTTATCGCTTTGTTACCGTGGTTGCAGAAGGACCAGGTCTATGAGTTGATGAAGCCCGAGAAGATGCAGGTGAAGAAGGAATGTTTGGAAGAAGAAGAGAAGACATGGCCAAACAAGGAGGAGGAGGATGAACCCCGAAGGAATATGCTTGTGGCAAACAGCACTGATGAGAACGGAACTTTGGTGTGATGTAGAAACACTGACCAAAAATGTTGGCAAATGTGACCTTTCTATATAATGTGTCCTAAATGTTAGGAGGGTTCTGTCGTTGTCAAATCTTTCAACGCATAATTACATGGCCTTTGTTTAGCATGTTTAATCATATCTGACTATATTGTTGATTATACATGTACTTTTGTGTTTTTGATAATCGTTGCAAATCTTATACCGTGTTTTTACTATATTATAGATATTCGCATGATATTGTTAGACTGTGCTTATATGGAAACTTTTTAACATTTTCATTTTCATTTCAGTAAAGAATTTATTTCATCGATTACTGTGACTACAATATAGGACTGCCAGATTGTCATTTACATTGCAACCAAGTACATTATTTCTTAATCGTTGATTCATGTGCGTGTGTGTAAAATATACAATGATGCAGGACAGGATGGACTGATGAGAATTGGATGCGTGCGCGAATTTAACTTTGGAACTGTTTGAACCCACGAGCACATGCACCGAGTGGGTTTTAGACTGTATCCAAGGCCATTTTGTACAGTGATACCAGTGAGGATTACTGTTTAAATGTTTGAATGTAAATCATCGGACGATAAATACATTTAAATAAGCAGAGGTGTGTGCGTGTGCATGTGTTTGCGTATGTGTATATGTGACAGAGAGTGTTGTAGTATTGTAGTGGGATTACCTATAGGTGTCTGAGCATCTGAGTCTTGCGCGTACATGTACATTGTTGTCTGTATGCACTTCGGGTGCCCATTTTTATGGTTTGGACTGGGTATATCAGTGTGTAGAGCACTTTTTTTTTCTGAATAATACAATCTTTCTTATTGTTTTTGATAGAAATGAAAAATCTTTTTTTTTTCGCTAAAAGTGTGGAGCTTATCTCTGAAAATGCAAAATCTCCCTAGGAGGGGCCTATCCCCCCTCCAACAGATACAAGCACATTTCCCTGAATATGAATGTTCCTTCCTAACTTATTTTGATACAAAATTGATTCTTTGTAATTCAAGTCTGAAGATGCAAAATCTCCCTCGTGTGGGAAGGGGGGGGGGGGGGTTGGTCCCCCCTCCCACGCCCTTCCCCACACGTTTCCCTGAATACTATTTTAGTATATATTTTCCTTACTCTTTTGATAAAAACAAAAATCTAATATCTCGCCAAAAGTGATGTGCACTATATCTCTGAACTTGGGTATGAAAATAAAAAAAATTGCCCTCTCGTGGGAGGGGGCCTATCTTCCTCCCACACCCTCTTCACGCTATTTTCCTTAATATGAGTGCTTCTTACTGTTTGTTTGTTGTTGTTGTTGTTGTTGTTGTTGTTGTTGTTGATAGAAACAAAAATGTAATATTTCTCTCGTGTTGGAGGGGATATCCCGACCCTTCCCTACACAAGTTCCTGAATGTTATATATTTATATATATATATATATATATATATATATATATATATATATATATATATATACATATTTAGAAAAGAATATCGAACGTTTCCCCTTGTGTGGGAGGGGGTGTCTTCCTGTCACCCCCCCCCCCCCCCCGCACGATTCCCTGAAATCTAGTTTGTATTTTTACTACTCTTTTGATAAAAACAAAAGCCGACTATTTCATAATGATCTCTGAATTACAGGTCTGAAAATGACAAATTTCCCTCGTGTGGGAGGGACAGCCTCTTTCCGCTCTCTCCCACATATCTTCCAAATTTGCTCATCCCATCATGAAAACGGATCAACGCCTTTGTGGATGATTCCTTTAATTGACTTAATTCAAGAAAATTGTACCCGTGCTTTTATGTGATGACCCCCCATACACACACACAGACACGCACACAAACTCCTCGATAGGGATTTACTGCCGTGGACTACATGCTCTATACGTGTCCAGTACTATAGCCCTCATGTTTCACATCTTGATTCAGGGTACAATGTCATGACAGGTACATGTATCGTGTGTAAACCCTGTGCTGTATTCCATGCTATGCGAGCATTTAAAATCGGTGAGAAATATTCCTCTCGTATATTACTAACCCCCCCCCCCCCCCATTGATCTCCATTTTCTCGCCATGTCTCTATTTTCCCCTAATCCTGTGTTATTTACATTCGTAAAGAAATAAATCAAATCTACACAAACCAATCACATCATAACCAACCTACACAAAGTCACTTTTCAATGCTGTATACGAACATTTAGAATCGGTGAGAAAATATTCCTCTGTTATACTCCTTTTTGACCCCCCCCCCCCCCCCCCCCCATCGACATCTTTGTTCTCGCTATGTCTCTCCATGGGTTAGTAGCTCCATGGTCTCTCTTTTCCCAATCCTGTGTTTCATATATCACATTCGCAGAGAAATAAACCAAATTTACACATACCAAGCACTACCAACCGACATAAAAAGTCACTCTTCACAACGATGTCACAGAGCATTCAACATTTTGTACGAAAACACGTCATAAATTAATGTTTGCTATGTTATAAGGACAGAGACTTTGATCGATTCATAAAACCTTTATTTACATTTACAAATAGTATTAAGAAATACAAACATTTCGAATCTGTTAAGGTATAGACAACTAGAGATATAGAATTTAAAGAAAAGACAACAAAAATATAAACACACATCATTACGTATACATGAAGAATATTTGTAATTCTGCCGTACATTCAATGTTTTGATATTTTTGATATCAGGGATGATTCCGATAATATACCAGTTTATTTCATCCATTATGGAAGGCCAGTTTACAGGTCATGAAATGCAACTTCTACATTATTTATCCTAAATGGAATGTAGGAACACATTGCAATGTAATGGAATCATTAAAAAAAAAAAAATCTGTATAGTGTAGTAAATTGTGTATAAGTATCTGATATACATGCACATTACTATAATAGTGCAGACATGGCAGATTGGGGTATAGAGATTGTGTTTGATAACTATCTATTATAACTACGAACAGACCAATACGTAGCTTGAGTATACATACAAACATGCTATGCATGTGATTGGCATAATTATAATGTTTTTACTATATAAGATGCACCTCAATACAATACAATCCAATATAAATTTAAATACATATACATTTGGAATGCCAATACCCCTTCAAAGAAGCATTCGTCGTGGAAAAAGTGTCTCCACTTTTTCTACTGACCACCTATAAACAAAATCATTATTTAAAGTGTTGTTCCAATAGCCAGAGTTTGATACATAAACCTTTTTTTTTTAAAGACACCGAGGTTTGCTCGGAGTAAGAAGAAAGAAAGAAAGAAAGAAAACAAAATGAAAACAAAAGAAAAAGTGCAAACTTCCGGTGCAAACCCCTTGGATCCGCATTTTCCATGATTTCGATATAGGGACCGTTAAGAAAATAGATTTAATGTATGGGTGATTAACACGTTTGTGAATATATCCATAGATTGAGATGTCAATTGATATTACATTAAACCATGCATATATCTGTTAAAAAGAGGAAAAATAAATTGTACAGATCCGTATGTATTTTGTTGTTTCATAGAAAAAACGAGAGAGAAAAATGGGGCCCTATAAAAATGTACGTATTTTCAAAAATGATTAGCACGAATCAAATAATATGTACAATCATAGTAAACTCTTCATAGCATACGCGTTAATAATCCCTACAACGTACGCCTGTAAGAACTCCGTTCTAGAAATATAAACGTTGGTATGCATGTTATAGCAATATGGATGTGTGTGAAGTTTGTGCGTGTTTGTATGTTGGATCTTAATCTTTGAGAGTAAAATATGCGAAAAAAAAAATAGTACGTTCCGTTGTAGGCATATATGACACAAGGGAAAGAATGGAATGCTGAAAATTGTTCAAACTCTGCGAGTTAGATACTATTAATGTTAAATTTTCTCACACTTAAATGAAGTGACTACTCTCTTGTGACTTCGATTCACTCATGCAATACAGTATTTTGAAAATAATTATATAGACATGCTGTACAACGTTTATAATGCTTCTCTTTGATTAACGAAATTTGACACACTTCTATAAAATTATTCCTACTATTCCACACCCCTGACATACAAACTTGAACAGAGCCTTGATCAAAATTAAAGGAAAAAATTGACGTGATGAATACTAGCTGTTTAGCACTGTCTTAACAAGGATCATGGCAATAACATAAATAGTACATGGCTGCTAAAAAGCTGAGGTTCCTGTATGGTAGCAATATGAATAGAACTAACCTAACACCTACCAAGACTATAGTGAACATGTTATGCAGAATAAACGACAGGGATAAATTGTACTCAACTCAATGGATTCAAAACAAAACAATAAACGCTGGCGTTGTCATGGTAGAGTCAATTGATTGTTTCTTGGGTTTTTTTTTTTTTCTGCCGGTATTATTTTCCTTAGTCAAACTGTTGGCAAACAAAAGCAAATACACATATGACAATATTATATATCACAATATATCGGATATAGCACCATTTTTACACCGATCTGGTTTACAGACATTATAAGGATAGAACTCACAAGGGTGATTTGAAATCACAGCAATGATAAACTTCGATCAGTGGCCTAAAACAAGCACGAAATAGCGTGCACGTCCCTCGGAAATCTTTGGGCGTATGTGATTTGTTTACCACGCTCATATACGCAGTTACAAATCTGTAGTAATCCACGAACTAGATTTCCATTAACTCTCTCAATTCCGGCTTTTATATATGATAAAACTTAATAAGAGGTGGAAAAAAATGTGCTACCTCTAATAGTTTTGACAGTTTTTCTCCTTTTTTAGGGAAAATATACCACGTTGGCGCAATGGCAGCCAAATCTTCGTGTACTGATAAAAAGTCACTCACTAAATCTTACCAATGGCTTAACCGATGTTGGAGACGAATCAAATCATCTTAGATAAATACATCTACCATCACGATAAATTGCGTGATCCATTACAACATGGTTTTCATGCTTATACAAACTTTTTACATCGAATGTTAGTTAGTAATCAAGACTTCAAACCAAGCAATTTTGCCATTATAACTCACAAGTGAAAACAGACTCAATGCAAAGTAACCAAAACAAATTAAAATACAAAAATAAACATCACTGTTATACAAGCATAATATTATTATCTTTAAAGAATACAATACTGTCATTAATTGGAGGTTGTTGTTGTTGTTGTTGTTGTTGTTGTTTAAATCAAGATACTTTTACAGAGGCTATGTGCTTTTACTTTTTCACGTTACAGGATTCGTAGTGATTATAGGAAATTATTTCTAATCCTTATTCTTGCATGCCCTCTAAAATGTTGCGGTCACTTCACCTTCGCATTGTTAACCTCTAAGAAACGTTAAGTTCTTGAATATGTTTTAATTCGGTGAACCTAAACGAACATACAGATTGGATGATCTATTCTTCACACATTCTGGACTATAAATTGGAAATAAATCACCTACAAACAGCAAATACCGCCCAACTTTAGAAACTATCATTCTGACCTATATACAATCACGTACATTTACTCTGGCATATGATTAATCGTGATATTTGTTTTACCTTGTGTTTGTTGCTTTCTCCTCTTAACGCGTCGCTTGAGAAATCTATTCTTAAATTAAAAATTTTCTAGTTGGTGTTTGCTGTTATGCTATGCACTATGCTTTCCTGCATTTGGATATCTAAGTGAGATGTGAATACTAGTAGTGTCGTATACAGATGGTCATCAGTTAATCATTAATACTCTCCAAGCCCCTCTGCAAAATTGTCCTTGTTACCATTCTTGTGGTAACTGCCCATGGGGTCACTGAACCGTGGAGAAATCTGGTGTTCAGGAGCGGTGATTGGCCCAAAAGAGGTGTCACTCTCTTTCTCCCTTTGAGAACTCGACTCGAGTATTACAGCGCTCCCTCTACTGTCGGGAACCATCAAAATGGTCGTCGCCTCGTGGTCGCCCTCCACTCATGCCAGCACAATGATCAGGACTAGGACCAGGACGCCGATTAGCACACCGCAACATATCGCGATGTAAAACTTCTTCTGCAAGAGGATCAACGAGGGAAAGTAATCGAACGCAGGTGGGTTTCGAATAGAGAATACACACAGTTATTGTAACGATTTGTGATGTGTGGCATGGGTGTGTGAGATGGTGAGAAAGAGACTTTCATTATGAAGACGTGATTGAATTTGACGGTGGAATTGAAATTGGTATGAATGGAAGAGAGAAAACTTGAGAGAGATTGCATTCGCCATTGATTCGGGGGCAAATTTTGAAAATACAACTTGTACTTTGTTACCGTCTCAAAGAAAAAAAAAACCACGAAGATAAACCTATCAATTTTGATTTTTATAAAGATAATCAGATCCAGGTACTTTTTTTTAGAACACTTGTATTATTTGATTTGAATTTCAGTCCCCACTTCAATGTCATTATGATTTCTTATTTATAGAAAGGATACTGGTAGGTCTACCACTCTTTACGATTGGTATGATAACACCAGCTATTGGTATTTGCAGAAATACATGCGTGATTTAAAAAACAATAACAACAAAATATACGACAATCCCCCTTAATCTGCTTACAGGATCTACCAGATTATTATTATTATTACTTTTTTTGGATTATTTCTGTACGTGTGATTGTTGTAAGCATGCATTGCCCAAACTGCAATCCCATTCTCACACTACATTGCAATCGTAAATAGAAAATTAAAAGAATATTGAATTCTGGCATTATATTGCTTTGTAAGAAAACAGAAAATCACAGTAATAAGTAAGTCAAAACGGGGGGATTCCCAGACACATACAAAAAAAAAAAATGAAGACAAATTGGTAAATCTGTGTAAGCAGCTTTTCATTTGTTTTCTGCACAAAAGTTTGCCAATTTCGATTTTTATCAAATATTGTGTCACAGACGGAACTTATCCACTGAGGAGGGCACAAAAATTGTATTACTCTTATTTTTTTATTATTATTATTTTTTACCAAGGACAGGTCTGATTTTTTTTTCTTCAGGGAAAATGAAAATGGGTGATTTATCTTCTTTTTTTTTTGGGGGGGGGGGGTAATGAATGGTGAGCTTCTCACAACCACCATCTCAAAGAGTTGCCAATTTGCCTTCCTCTCTAAACTATTACAATTCATATTTTTCTTGAGGTGTGTGTATGTGTGTGTGTGTGTGTGTGTGTGTGTGTGTGTGTGATTTTGTCCCCCAAATTTTCACTGATCTACCTATCTGATCTTTCTGTTTTCATACAAAGCAACATTATATCATGATGGCATTTCCCTTCAAGTCCATCATCTGCCTATAAATCTTTCATGCTGTTCTTTGCTAACTCGGCACCTGAAATAATTTATTGCCTTGCTACTACTCTCATCTGAAAAACTAATGTGAAAAAAAAAATGCATACATGTTTCAGGTGTTCAAGACAATGAAAAGATGAACATAAATGTTATGTATGCATTCTCCTGCTGTTGCACTGACAACTTCCTCCAAGAGTCTCCTCAACAGGAAAGGAAACATGAGGACTGGGAAATCTGTGTCTCAGAAGGTAAGAGGTAAGAAAATATTAGTAGAAGTGATATCGCATAATGCTCTGAAAATATATGACTTCAAAATTACAATCAACTTGTGGAGTACTAGTATTCAACTTTCAAAAGGCCAGCTGTGGCAATAAATTCCATTCTTATGATTAAAATCAAATACAAGCAGTGTAATTAACAATAAATGCTTTATACATTATATGACTACATTTATCATGCTTTTCCTACTGGATAAATGCATACGTACACATATGCACACACACAAACACAAACACACACGCACGCACACACACACACACACACACATGGACACTAAGCTCAATAGCAACTAGAAGCTGCAAGCTCTGATGTTTCACAAAGATAGTTACGGAGATTTTATTGTACACTTTTACTTCAGAGCATTATAATGTATAATCATACAGTAATTACAGTTCTGTACAGAGTAGGGGGCATTACACGGCCCAAGACTAGAGAATTCAAATATAAGAGTGGTGCTCAAACCTACAGGTTTCATAAGATTGGAAATATCTACATGTACATACAATAATGCATTAAAACCGAAATAAATACAGTGTTTCCCTTCTTACTGTCGTGTCATCATCGGTGAGCTTGGCCAAACCTCACTTTCCTTCTAGATACAAAGTTAAGTGAGGGTATTGGCCTTAGAAGATACAAACACAACCTCAAGTATTTCAACATTCTTTTTCTTCACAGCCCTCACCCTAGTAATAGTTCCTTGCAATGGCACTCCCGTACGCAGATACATGTACAACACAACCACAATGTACTACGTTCGACATGATACAATGGTAACACATCACTTTAAGTACCAGGTTCGGTAACGCTCAGTCCATGTAACTTTCATTCTGGTGGTTTTGGCAAAATTCAAATGACACATGAACCAGATTGCTATTTCACAATCACTTCTTGAGGACATAAGACACACCCGAAGATTACAGCAACTACATGCATGCAGTTCTGCACGCCGTTAATGTTTATCGTCAATTAAAGATTATGGGCACAATATAAAAATGTCTCACTAAACGTTGACAGTTCATCAAACTTAATGTCCCTCTGAGGAGAAAGATTACATTGTGATTTTAATATGCAAATACAGAAAGACCATATTGGGGTCAGGCTTACATGTGACTCTAACTGAACTCCATCAACAACAATGTCATGCATAATATATTAACTTACTGAGAATATCTCAAAACATGAAAACAATTTCACACTCAAGTGAAAGCATATAAACTCTGCTATCAAACAATGCATCATAGATAAAGAAGGGTTCAACACAAACTTTTTTTTTTCTCTGGTGGCCCGTTTGGGCCACTAAAACCTTGAAGACTTAAATTTTGGTGGCCCCAAAAAGAAGTGAAGTGGTTCAAAATAAAACCAAATCCACTTCAAATCTTAGTAGTTCAATCAGGCCATCTTTTAAATTTGGTGGCCCAAAATCAATTTTAATCTAATGTCAAGCTCTGGACTAAGATTTTTGTTTGTTTTTCATGAGGATGTGCATAAGATAATAACTACAGCTCTCTTTTTCTTAAACCATAAATGCAGTCATACTGGAAATGGTGCAAGATTGTTTGTGAATCAGCCTCATTATTTTCCCCCTTCTCCAGAATTGTCTCCAAGCTTCAAACTTTAAATGATTTTGATTATCAACTCACTTAGCAGCTTACATTATTTCTACATTTGGAGCTTTCCTAGGACATACAAATGGTGTGTTCACACGTGGGGGGAGATCTGTTTGCAAACATTCCTACTTGAAACAGACTGGCAGCCAAAACCTGCTGCCATTAAACTCTAAAGCTGCCTGACATATACAACAGAAAACAACAACACCAATACAATGTAACTCACGATGGTTAACTGTCATACAAACAGCTGCAGTGTGACATTTTCCTGGGAAAGGTAGACTTACATTTATTCATTCACTTTTTTAATCTAAATGGAAATTTTTAGTAACATTTGATTGTCAACTGTGTGTGTATATTTGTGGGACTAAAAAGCACTAGAAAAAAAAATCATCTTTTTGGTGTACACTTGAACAGAAGTTGAATTCAATGCTACACTTATGTGGATGAGAAGTAGAGGATGAACTCGGCCTAAATTCATGTAACTTATCATAACTTTGTCAGACCAGGGAGGTAGACAGTAAAGTGTGCACAGCAGAAAAGTGTGTCACTTACAATCATCCACAGTGTCATCTGACAAAGTCTGCATGATGAATGCTAATGAAATTTAATTCCATCTTTTGTGCACACACAATGTGGTACAGATAGCTGCCCCTTGTATACCTGCTAACATGGGCTGCTGTCTTTTCACAGTACACTTATTTCTCTGGACTGAAAAATGCTCTCGATCAACGCTTAGAATCTAACCTTAAATAAAATGTAAAACAAATGATATGTTCATTTTCATAACTTATTGGGTGTCTTCTTGTGCTAGGTCATATTTGCATTTTTTTTTTTACTTTAAAAAAACAACAACAGTAATTTGCTAATCAGTATGTGAATAATGGCATAGCTTTGGATACATTTTATTCTCAATCAAACAATCAAATATCACATTGTCAGTACACAGAGTCTGACAGTGTTGATTACAAACGAGTCATACTCGTGAGTGTGAAGTAAAGAGTCACATGGCATATGACATGAAAAGGGTAACGTCAATGAAAGCATCAATTAAATATGATAATGGTATGTCACCTGCTATCCCGCTTTGACGAGTCCCGAGTATACTTGGGCAGGTGTCTATGGGAAATGCGTGTTGTGGCAAATTCAGCTCATCCTCAATGGGTTAAGAACATGGGCTGCTGTCATGGCCACTCTCAAGTTGTATGACATTTGTTTTTGTTTTTGTTCTGTCTTTGGAGATGTGACAAAGACCCACATGACTTTCCAAACGAGCACAGGGGATAAACTGAAAGACTCCAGGAGAGTAAAGGGTATTAATCCTTCATGTTCAGCAACCATTTCATTGTTTGCTTGATTTTTCTTTCCCTTCATCAATTTAGGTGACAGCAGCTTTTTTAAGGGATCATTTCAGATCAAGCCGAAAGTCATATTCCCTCACGTATCTGCCATGCTTTGTATCTCACTTAGTTACAGACAGACAGATCCAACACCCTCTCAATATCATCTACTACAATGTTATTCTGTTCTCCTTGGAACTGGACAATCATCCACATTTCCAAGTGACAATAAACACAATTAATGGAATGGCTTTGCAAATTCACGCTTGAGATGATATCGCATTTAAAACAACACAAATTATATCATTGGAAGCTACTCACTATTGGTGCTTTATACCTATCAGTGCTGTACAAGATTTCCTGGCATGTAAAAGGTCAGAAATATGATACAATCCTTACGATAAAAAACATGTACAAACTTCTCCTATTAAATGTTGTCAAAGATTTCAAGGACATAAGAAGAGTGGACACACATTTTCTGATTATGACTTCTTCTTCTTCTTTTTTCCAAAACCTATCACAGCATTGTTCAAGAAGAAGATGAACATGTAACAACTGACATGTCTGTAAAAACTTTGAAGAGTACATAAATCTAAGAATATACTGACACGTAAGTGTTTACACAAAGGTATAGTCGTTGCTACATTTGTTGATATACCTGCTGGTACTGAGATATCACATCCAGTCTCATAGATATGCTTTTCATTCAGAACAATTTCACAAAAAGCCTCTTTTATGTTCACTCCCACATATGACATACAGGTACAGCATGTACAAGGCATGGCTCAGCTAACAATCAAACTACACTTCTTATACCCAGACAATGTATTTTTCTGTATTACTTTGCAGAGCAAGCCCTTCACAAATTGGGGGGGGGGGGGGGGTGGAAAACCAAACAGGTAATGTATATATCACTCTTTCAGTTTAGCAGTTTCTGTAAATTGAAATGAAGGTCTCTCTGTTTGATATGTCAGCCATTTCACTTAAAGGTCCTGTTTACCTTTGGGAACAGTGACGTTAAAAAATTTCAAGATATGACATTTAATGCATATGTTTAGGTATGTTGTACCACAAAACATCCTATCATATAAAACTTTCGCGATAAAGTCTAAAATATAAGGAGATATCTGCATTTTCCTCAATAAACCGTAACTGCAGATGGTTTAGTCTGGAAACATTTTTATCATAACTATTGTTCACATTTTGTACATTTAACAATACTTGACATCAATTATACTGATTCAAATATTTGCATTGGTTCTTTCTATCCCTAACTCACATTTCAAAACTATTTTGAAGCACTAATGCTGGGTTTTTGTTTCATCTGCACATGGTAAATTATGCCTTGAAAAGAAAAAAGGTTCCTACTCAAATCACATTGATTAATGATTTTGCATTATTTAGGAATGCTTTCAAGACCTGCCTGCTTTTATTTTAACGTAAAACACTAGTAGAATTTATCTCAGTTGATTTAGAAATACTGTAAGAAATCTACTATATGATTTCCTTAATTCCAATGTGATTGGAAATACTTTAGTTTTGCTTTATTTAGGAATGTTTTCAAGATCTGTCTGCTTTTACAAATGCAAAACACTAGGAGAATTTTTCTCAGTTAATTTAGAAATACCTGGTACTGTAAGAAATTTACTTTATGACTTTCTTAACTCCAAAGTGATAGTAATTACTGTAGTGCTGTTAGATATACGTATGTATATCTACACATATACGACTTCCACAATTTGCATGGAGAGGGCACCAATTATATAGTATTGTTATCATTATACAGTGCACTCCTATTATTACGAACATGGTTAGAACAAAATTCTTGTTACACCATAGTACAAACTCGCGTCCCAAAATAAGTATCTTTATACCTTTCTATACTTTACTGTTCAGTTTTGACAAAATTTTGATATAACAAAACAAAAACCTGCCAGTCCTGACAACTTCCGTTGTAATGGGTGTGCACTGTAATACCAATTCTACTGAATTTTCTGGTAAAGACCTTTCAAACAAGCTAGTCAATTCCTATTTCACTGCATGGTTTTACTTCTAAATTCCTGGAGAGAGCATTTAGTTCTTATCAGTGGTCAGCTACTACTGGGCCAGATGAATACTACAAAATTGTCATGACTTGAATACCCTTGTGAAGTTACAGTTTGTTTAAAATGCAGTAAATCAGATCACAGAAGTAAAGCCCAAATCTATAATAACAACGGACTCTGAGTGAACAATATTGAAGGAGTTTCAGTGAAAACAATTTAGCTTTTGATAAAAAAGAAGATACTTGTATACACCTTTAATCATTGTGATAGCCTCATTACAAGCTTGCTGATATTTTAGAAAATATAATATAAAATAGTGTGAAGTCCTGCCACAAAATTAAATTTTGAGTTCGACTCTGGTTTGGCAAAATTAAACTGGGGCATTCTCTTGAGATACTGGTCTTCTCTTGCAGATTTTGGGGAGTTGTGAAGTCATGTTAATCATGCAGAATAGTGATTTTACAACAGAATGCTTGACTATTACTTGAACTTGAATGTGGCAGTATGCTTACAAGTACAACATTCCACAATTTTTGAATCTCTTTCATTCTGATGATCCTCTCTGCCTATTGATGCTTTGCAATGTATGGGTACAACATATAAACAAAACGGTAATACACGTTTGAAACATGTGTCCTTTTACTGAAGGAGGCAAAGGGAATCCATGGAAAACATAATCCAAAAGCCTGGATGCAAGGCAAACAAATATGGATGACGAAAATGTGTACAGATGGCAACAGTCGATCCTGACACATCACCAGATTACAGATGGTACACAGGGTAAAGTTGATGATGATCGCAAATGATATCGCTCATGAAATGGTTCAATGGCGTGCTCGGAGCCTGGATCAGAGAAGATGTCCCCAGATGATGCAGAGTTAGATTGCACTTTCTCATGTCTCGTCATGTCCCTATCCATCTCGTGTGCAAACGCTTTCATATGCGGTGATGTTGTGGAGACATGGAGTGAGGCAGAGCACGCAAGCTAGCTAGACTATAGAGGGCGTGACAACATCAAGCTCTTGTCGCTGGTACTACGATGGCTATCAGGACAATGATGCCTATTAACACGGAGCAACATATGATGATCATGATCTTTTTCTGCAGAGAGAAAGAGATGAGGATGAGAACAAAATACAAACAGTAAAGATGACATGAATATGTGTGAGTGGAGCCACAGTGACAGACATTACAGATCTAAAAATCAATTACAGAGGTATATGCACTGCTGGAATCATCTGTAGATATCAAGTAATTCCAAATGCTAACTTATTTAGACCCTGAACATTATACTGTGTTTAGAACTGGTTCTCTGTGTAATAGTAATACACATTTGCTGTAAAGATGATTTTTTTTTTTTAATTCACAGGGCAACACCACTGTCTCTTGCTTGAGGTGAAAGATGACGTATGCACCCCCCCCCCCCCCCCCCAGTTAATGACCCCATTGCATGGGGATTCGTGGGAGTGGAAAGTTGGGTTCAGGTATATTCACCCGGTAATTTACCCGGAACCAGTTACCTGGTTACCCGGTTCGGGTGTATTTGAGAATCCCCATGAACTGTGCATCTTTATGTGAAGTACGCAAACAGCCAAAGTATCTTGACTGGATTCGACTGTTGCCGATGAGTGCACGCTTCAATGCACATATTCACTGATGGGCGCTATTTGTTGTTTTTTCAATGTACCCCAGGGGGTAGCGAATAAAGATCAATTCAATCAGACCACCCATCTTTCCCCACGTTACCAAGTCTTCAATTCCCCGTGCTATGGGGCAATCAATTTTGTTGAAAATCACTGACATTTTCACTTGATACACACTTTATGTGTTTGGAACTGGCTTATTAGCTCTCTGTAAACAATTCCCCTGTTTCTTACTTGACGCGAATGACGACCTGAGCAACAGCCCTCATCTATGATCCTAAAAAAAGAAAAACAAATCTGGAAAATCACTGATATTCTCATTACACATCAATTGGACATCATCTCCCTTTCTTCAAAATCATCAGGTTCATTACGAAGGTTTTATGTTAATTATTACATTAGTTGATTATTTAGAATCTGTGACAAAGTGCCCAGTACTCCCATCCCCGAAAAGTCCCACTGGAATACTTGCCAGTCTTGAAGCACAACAAATGGGAATAAAATGGAGAAAAACAATAAAAGAAATGATATCTATACATATATTCTTTCTTTAAATCTCCCACACTACTTAAATGCTGGATGATCCCGTCAAGTTTAGGGGAAATCTTGCCATCACAAGGTAATTAATTATCTCAAATGGGAAAAATAATTAAACGAAACTGCTTAAATTCAAGGAAATATGTTGTAACTTTGCCAACTTCAGACAGAAGCATGAACTTTTGCAGAAATATGTTGCCAATTTTAGAATCAGTTAGGAATTTGGTGATTTATAAGTTTTTTGAAAAAGAAATGGCATATTACCCCCCCCCCCCAAAAAAAAAAAAGATTAAAAAAAGAGAAGTTTTATTTTACCTTATGAAACACCAGAAGTAAATGATACGAAATACCAACATGATAAAAGGTAACATTAAGCCAACTAAATGTGGTTTGAATTTGGTGGTTTACTGAAGTTCCTCCTTTTGTGATAAATAGAAATGTTCCCATCATGTAGGAAAAATTGGTAGATATGCAAACACTACTTTTGACTGCATGGGCTCAAAAGAAAAAAGAATAGGTTTAATTGAATCTTAAATCTTACAATTTTTAAATTTCTGAATCTTAAAATCGTAATTCACTGGAGTGCTACATTATCTCCCACAGAGTAACAAACATTGCAATGTAAAAAGAAATGGAAAACCAACACTGTGAAGAGAACAGTTCAATTGATAATTCTTGTATCATGCAATGAAGAGGTAATAATGATATGATACAACACGAAACTGGTACATGCATGCAGTAAAAAAAAAACACATTCAAATCCAATGAACGTTACCTAAGCAGTGATTTCAGTGACTGCAGCAACCCAAAATTGAATGTGTATGTGATCAGAAATGGAACCAAGAAGGCGTAAGAATGATAAAATGCTACGTCCTGTAGAACAAGCTACAACGGTACTATCCTGCAGCCATAGCTGCTAATTTCCCATTGCTGGGATCTGCTTTAGATTTTGTTTCATTGGCAATATTTGCTAGGTTGCAGTTCATTATTCCAAAGGTTCCTCAATCCGAAAATAAGAAAAGGTCTGTTAATCTCAAAAAGGAAACAAGGTTTGTAATTCTGAAGGTTTATTAGTACCCAATTTCTTTTCACTTTCAGAATAACAAACCTTACTTCATTTTGGGATTAATAATCCTTTGGAATAACAAACTTTTTTTTTTCACTTTCAGATTTAAACTTCCAGAATAATGAACCTTACATGTACATCAATGCTGCACACTGGCACTGGTCCAACGGTCCCTGACCAGTAAAAATCATTGTCGGACCAGTAACTTTTTCAGGAATGGACCAGTAAAATATGGAAAAACTTTAGCTATACAGTCAAAATACAACTGGGGGTCAGGAGGGTTTTCATACAGGAAAAGCTAGGACTGCCACTCTACTCAGTAAGATATCATGTACTGTAGTATGGACATACCATATGTTTGAACGGACATTGGCATTTAGAATTCAAGAACACTCTATAAGGTATTACCACTTTTACACCTTTCATAGTGTACTAATCTTGTACATATCATGGTGTTAATTATAACTTAAAAAAAAAAAACACCCAACTTTTATATTGCAAAATAAGCAATTTTAATACCTATGTGCAGTTTGCCTATAATGTATAAATGACGATTTGAATTCATGTAAAAGTGTATCAAATTCTCAAACTGCCCTTTTAAGGAGGCATTCTCCCCTTTTCACAGATAGCACACTCCTAACGACCCCATCCCAACTTTCAACATGGATACAAAACTATGAAATATGGTTACTACCACTAAACATTTTGCATGAGGGAATCGAGATGCAGTATTAAAGCACAGAGTTCATATACATGATTATAATTCAACAAACACATCCGTCTTATAAATGGTAAAACCCAGGTGGCAATATTAGTGGTAGGGATTTGAAGCAATTGAATATAGAGAAAGTGTAAAGACTGGAGCAGAAACAAACGGTCATGAAGGCTTCTGTATGTCTTGGTGAAGTGTATATCAGATTATTTTTACATGTAGGCTTGAAATTATTTTGGGTATACACAATTAAAAGAGAAATTAAGCAGATGCAGAATATAATACCTGCCATGTATAAATAGCAGCTGTGCTACAGATGATGATGTGATGTAAAGCCTCATCACTGACTAAAAGCAATCAATTTCAACTTAATCTTGACCAATGAGAGATACAATTGTACCAAATTGTATTGAATTGTATTGTTTGCAATTCTAGCAATATATCATAAAAAAAAATAAAATAGATATTGAACCAGAAATCCTTAGGTGCACGAAACTTTTGCCAATTTTGCAAGGAGCCAAAATCTAAATAAGTGAAATGCATGCAATGCATATTGCAGTGAATGCCAGTGGCAATCACAGAAGATCCATGCTGTTAAATAGGCCATTGGCTCCAATTCCCAACAGTTTCAAGCTGCAAATCTTTGTGGTTTTACAGTACTGAGTTTCTACGCCAACAGTCTAGAGCCGACCAGTTAAGCCCTGAACATTTATATAAAATTGCAATTAAAAATACCTGAAAAATGTTTTTATGAAAATTATATAAATATTGCACAAGACATAATTTAATATGCAGCAGTACACTCGGTCGATAAAATGCAAATTTTATCTCTATGGGGGGATGTGATCGGAGGATTGGTCACATTTAATTGGTTCTAAGCGATAATGTCAGAAGGTATATATTCCCATTTGGTTCAAGCAAATAGCATGGTATCCCCTATTAACAGAGTATTTATCTAGCGTCCTGTTGTAATACAGCATATTAAAGATATCTGTATATATATATATATATATATATATATATATATATGCTTATTTTATCCTCATCATGTCACAATTATGCAAAGTAATCTGTTTTCAAATCACATCAAAAACTTACATCCTTTCTACATCTGGACACAGAGAAATGTACATGTTTAGGAGCAACACTCACATGTAAAAATGTTGTATCCTTTCTTAAATAATTGTTTGTTGTTTTTTTTAAATTGGATACTCTGTAACCAGCTACTTATAAAAAAAAAGAAAAATAACTGTACAGGTTTACACAAATCAAATAAGAAAAAACTTATGGAAATGTTGCCTAGTGTTATGGTATGTTGAGAAGCAACGAGCATGAATTTGATAAACATAGGTACTGATTACTCATTTGGCATGTTTAAAAGCAAAAGATATTCCTGGGTACAGTAGTTTAGAAGCAAGGGTATCCTTTTGCAAAGCTTAGATGGAAAAGATATTGAGTAAAATGTGATAAATAATAGTAAAATAAGGGAAAGAGGGAAAGAAGGAAATTAGAGTAATCCAAACACACACAAATATGCACAGGGTTTTTAAAACATTATATGTCTCAGGGTCCAATATCATTCATTACAATTTTCCATCATATTGTACCTATGCCACTATCAAAAGACCTTCCCAGCATGGACTATTGAAAGCAGAACATTGTAAAGTTAGACATAAAGGTCCAGACAAAGGATGTTCAACTATCACAGGGTAAATGGGTCACACCAGAACTGGAGCACCACTATCAGGGACTTATTCGTAATGCTACGTTTACACCATGTTTCGCAGCTGCCACAGCAACCATACTTGAGGCTACTGTGGACAAAACAGGATTGATGTGAGACAATGCATGGGGACGGGATGGGCAAACGTGACAGGCCGTGATTGCTGCGGATGCCGCATTAGATTTTTAAACTGTCAAACATTTGCCATGGCAGTCAAAGTGCTGATGAGAAACCTTGCAGGCCTTACTAATGCAACAAAACATGATAGCATGTAACAAAACTTGGAGGCAGCTCTTATTGGGACGTGACAGAAAATATGTGTAGTCTAGCCTGACCAGACATTGTGAGAATGACATCTTACAGAGCTCATACAATTTGTATTCACTGGAGCGAGGACTGGAAAGAACAAGACTAGAATATGAGGGGGTAAAAAAGGAGAATATCCCACCTACCCACGGCGCACTACGTTTCAGGCAAACGGGGCTGCCGTGGTCGCCGTGAACATAGCGTAAATGTAGCAAAATCAAGTTTATTTCTGAAGATCCAGGGGTGAGTTTCGCTGCCAAATTGCAGTAATCATCTACAGGGTTATACACCCATTATCCTGTCATTCCTTCATGGAAGACTGCCTTTCAAGGTGTTACGCTAAACAAGGTTGTGTTGCAACTTCTTCCAAATAAAACATCAAACTGGTATCCAAAACGGGCAGAACTCCCCAATCTGGTCTTCTGCGTTTGTAGGCCCATTTCTATTTAGATTTTAGCTCTTTTTCAGAAGGTATTCACAAGCTTGGGTATGGAAACATTGACAGCTCTGTACTATGACAATGGTAATCACTAAAATTCGAAAATGCTCACAAAATATCTTAACAAACAGACTTGTTCATACTTCTTGTATTTTGATTGAGGCAGAACCTATTGTATTTCCCCATTGCTGATCCCCAACCTGCTTTTGACTATACCCCCCCCCCCCCAATGAATACACACAAATATATATCTATTGACACCAGAAGACAGTTCAAAAACTTTATACACACAAAAATATGGTTACTCACACTAGCACTTTGAGAATATCCAGTACACCAAGAAACTACTCTACACACATTGGATATATACTTTAAATACATATTTTCTAACATAGCCCGCAATTAAATCTCAATTATCCAGTCTGAGAGTATCACTACCATCACTTCATCGAGGGTATCCATGATTACAAAGTTTTTCAGGTGTGCTTTGTGCAAAGGTGAGTGCGTGCTGGGATGGGAAGCATGCAGGGAGGGGAATATAAAATACCATTGATGTAGGGGTGGTGTCTGTGTGCATTGATTTGTAGTCACTGCGAACAGGAGCAAGAGAGGGAGTAACTTCTCACACAGCGACACATAACATGCACACAGAGTCCAAACTACCCTGCCGAAGGGCGCAGTGTCGCCAGGCCGCATAGAAAGGTCTTGAACCATAAATCTCTAGACTAACACGCACAAAGCCAAAGAACCAAACTGCGAGAAGAGGAGATGAAGCAATAATGTCATTCACACAGGCAAATTAGTGGATGTCAATTGTGATCCAAATACTAAAATTTTCTTGTGACAGAAATATTCTACTAATTGCTGAACCCAATAATTTTTTGTCCTAGCACATGCCTGAAATCTACCAAAAATGGAGACCATTGCCCTTCTGTTTGTATGCTGTTGTGATGCATGTTATGAATGATAGGATAAAAGATTTCGAGATTATTTGCCCTGGACAGCACTCATACATTCCCCTTGATGCAAATTTATCACACCATATCTAAAATAATTGCGACAGTTCTGAAATACGTCGCAAGATTTCTTGGAATTTGGATCGCATTGCTGATCATGCTATTTAGTAAGATTTTTATGTCCACACTGGCAAAATCTTTAGACTTGGATTGCGATGCAATTCTTGAGATTTGTATCCTGCTAATTCACATCAGTGTGAATGTCACTATTATTAGAGGCTGATACAATCCTTTCTTCCTATCGAAAATAACAAGAGACTAGCCCTTATGCTGTTTTTTTTTTTTATTGAAGTCATGTGACATGAGTGTAAGTTATTTGGAAAGGACAGGGATGTGAGTTGTGCAGGTGCTGATTCTGAAATTCAATTAAAATCATAGGTAGTAGCCTTCTGTAAAGGAAAATGTGTTTCGATGAACTATCACATTCGAATCAAGCTTATATAAGCAGTTTAAATGAGGAAAAACATGGTCCATAACATATAATTTATAGGTTTTTGTTCATGCAGAATCACTCAAAGAAAAGAAATGCCAGAAACCTACTAGTATTTATTCTCACAGGCTGGGGTGGGGGTGAATTCATCTGAAATTTAATCATATTGACTGTTATCTGATTATATTGACTGACTACTATTGACTGACTATACTGTATATTGACTGCCGTCTAAACATGAGAATAGATCATGATACCTGGAATTTCACATCGAGAAGGCTACTACCTTTTCAACTGCCAGATTTTGATATCAAAGGGAAAAAAATGGCAAAGTGGGCAATATCATTATCAACTTACTTCTGTGAGGCAGTGCGCACATACAAAACAGGTTCACATGATTGCACACAGCTGAAGTGCACACGCAACAAATTAAATGAAACAAAGCACACACACAAAATTATATATTAATAAAACTATTGATGACAAAACAGATTTGTTTCCCATTCACCTAAAAAAAAAGTAAATTGAAAACTATTATCTCCTACAGTGTATCTCATATGCCGATTAGATATATTATAAGCACAAAAGAACAAAAAAAATACACCCATTCAAATATGGAAGCCTTTTTAACTATAAAATCTTTTTAAAAAGTGAGAGTTGAGAGAATGAAATTCAAATAACAGCGGTAAACGTGTAGGTGACTAGAGGGCAAGAAAAGTCTTGAAGGGGTACACCATACAAAATTTGACTGACATCTATATCTTCACTTTAAAAAGCATATACAGTTGATGAATTCAAAGTACAGTGATTCAGTACTGAATAGGGAGAACAAAAGCAGAAAAAGGGAAACTAATACAGATTCAATAAAAACAGAATATAATAAAGAAACAACAGCTACAAAAATATTTGCTACTTAAAAGTAGTCAAAGGCTGAATAAAGACATCAGAACAAGGGGGAAAAAAGCATTATGGACATCATAAAAATAAATAATAGCAAGAGAAGAATACCTGCAAATATAATTGCCATTTGTCATATCTTCAGAGGCAAGTGCAGGGTTTGACACAAATGTTTTCCCAGTTTTTGTAGAGCTAGTATTCATAAATTCGTCCAGCATTCACTTACTAACAGATGACTAACTTTCAAAGAATAGCATACCGTCAAATGTATTTTGTCTCCAGTTTAAAAGGTCATTCTATGAAATTCGTGAAAAATTGCCCTGCCCAAATGGACCAACCACATGTCATCATTCATGTACCAAAGCTCTACCCTACTGAATTCCCTTCCTCAGAACAGAATGTCAGAGGCCAGAATATCACCGACTGATTAAAGAATAAGGAAATATGAAAAACAAATCAGGTTCTCCAAGACATATATTTTGCATTAACAAAATATGTTGAGAGCAATGTTTCTGAAAGGTCTGCATGCCTTTTGTGCAAACATAAAAGACATAGCTGAAGCCTGCAAAAACATTAAGTGCATTCCCAGTGGAGTGGACACTGAATTAAAATTTCTGAAATATCTTAGAAATAAAGGAAACCTTGCATTTGAAGTCCACAAATCATGTAAATCAAGGGTTTCATGAAAAATCCTAATTTTTCCTCTTTTTTTTTAAAGTTACCTCTTGGGGAATTTTGTCTGTGAGCAGACACTTACAAATTGACATACAGTGTCGCATAAATCAACATGATTCTTGGTCCAAACTGAAGAAGTTTTTTTGCTATTTGCCCTGCATATAAAGTCGTTATGCACTTTCACTTTGAAAAAATAATTAAAAAAGTCAACAGCAAGGAATGTTTGAACACCAGAATTGTGTCTGAAGTATTGGGGTGTTGACTTACACCCACAAATCAACATGTTGCACATAGTTACACTATAAGTATGCATGTGATCTGTCGTTCATACGTAATGCTCACGTGCCTTGGTGTGTGTGCCATACTATCCAGAAAACGCTGTATGGTCAGCTGTTTATACTGGCCTGACTGTTCCAAAGTTTGTTTTCGATAAGTACAGTATAGAGTGCTAAGGAAGTTCTAGGAAATTCTTCCTTTCTGTCTGTGGGTCTGTCAATATTAGCAACAACCATTAATGATGGTTATTTACTACGCAATTGTTCGAGGGGGGGGGGGGATTCATCATTGACAGGAATTGACTGCAGAGTTGGATCAGGATGTTATCGAAGCTTTGTAATGACATTGGTATAACTTATACCCGTGTCATTATGATTATAATGATTACAATTCAGTGTCTCTCTACCAAACAATGCACACAACATCACCTCTATGACTTCTCAGCAGGTCTGTGGTTGACTGTACATATATTTCTAAAGATGTGTAAACTATCAGGTCTACCCAATCAGAAAAAGCTCTGCAAACTGCACTATCTCATCACAAAATCTTGTACTGTAAAGCACTTATACAATTTTTTTTCCTTCTCTTTTCACTGGACCCTGCACTGAAGTGAGACGTTTCTGGACTTTGTGTTGAAATCTATAATATTTTGTTTCAGCAACAGCATAACTGATGTTTTTACATGGGGAGGGGGGGGGGGGGTCATGGGGAATAAAGTTAATCATAATCATAACGTTGTGGGCATAAATCAAATGTTGCAATACATCCATATTGTTTACACAAGTAATTCTGATATGACGTTGCTCTTTTTTTTTGCTGACACCGATTTTCACAGCAGACTTCCTGATGCCTGACAAGTGGACACCAAATGTTGATTTACAGACAGTGGTAGAAAATCAAGATCAACATCAAAAGTATACCAACACAATACTTATCATACGTAATGAATCTACCACAAGAACTTCTTTTGGGTATTGCAAAAGACAGTTATAAAGCACTGCAAAAGACAAATGGGGATTAATAGATACGGTTATAAGACTAGATACAAGGATACTTGTAGGTGAATTATTAAGAATACACAAAATAAAATGAAGAGTAAATAAGCACAAGTAGTATAGTATAGGGGCATAGGTACTATCATCTACACAAAACCACTGGGCAACACTTAGTCAGGGGAATAGTCAGGATGGTATATATATATATATAATAAGCAAAGAGGCTAGTTTGCATGACTATCTACAAGAGTCACATCAAACAAGGGGTGACTCTTTCAGTCAGAGGAAAAAAATTCAAATACCACATGGCTACAGTAAGACAATTTCACTCAAACACAAACACACCAAGGCACTGTCATAGTCACAGATGATCAATCTTATATACAGCTATTAAAAATGAACATACCTACTCACCTATGTGTAGCACAAATGAACAATTATCATCTTGCCATGACAAGTGGAATGCACTTCCCTGTTTTTGTTTTTGTTGTTCCCTTGTTAACACTCTTCCAGTAATGTCAGTGATAATTAGAAATGCACATTTCCAAATCGGGACAAATATGCATGCAATAGCTTTAATCATCTCTCACTGTCTTTATATTAAGTATGTATATCTTTCTCTCTCATTCTTCCTCTTATACACTCGACTCTTGTCACTTTTTTCCCATCTCCATTCATTGTCTTCCTCTTTACTATCATTTTCCTGTAAGAGCAGTTACTGACAGGTATGTACATACTTGGACACAAGTTTCACCCTCCCCATTTAAAATATTATTGTGACATGTGGCATTGCACGCATTCTGAGATTATACACACATTTCTTCTTCCAGGATGTAAAAATAAATGAATAAATAAATAGATAAATAAATACATGAATAAATAAATATATGAATAAATAAATCAATGAATTAATTAATCATTTAATTAATTTATAAAAACTGAAGTTGATTTGAGTCCGAGTTTATTTCACCACAGGTCACTCACTTCAACCAATTACTGTTCTTCATGTGAGTCCATGTATTTATCTATTTTTTTTTTTTTATAAGTGTACAGTGTTAGACATATCAAAAGTCCTAGTGGATGTTTGCAGCAGAGATGATCATCTTTAATAGTCATCATCAAATTGGCAACTCTAAATTTCTTTGCATATCTTATATCAAAACTGTGCAAAAATTTCAGTTTAAATTATGCCAGAAAGAAATTTACAAATATAAAATTTAATCTTCTACAATTTGTCATCTAGAATGCTAGCAAAAACACTGTCCTTGCTGTGTGAGGCACAGGAACCATCATCAAAATGTTTTCATCCTCTCTTCAACACCAAATCGCACACACATACACATATACAACACACACACACACACACACAAACAAACAAACACAAATACACCAAGATAAATGCTTCAGTCAACTCACTGATATGGTGTTCGATTCTATGGACATTATTGGCCTTTACCGCTTCTGCCAAAGTTTTGATTATTTCCGTTTTCCAGTTCTGATATTACGACTGTGATGCATTTTTTCAATGGAAGCCAAGGCTCAGAAGAGCTGTGGAAAATGCATTTTGTCATTGGCATGAATCAGTGCCGTATATAAAGAGAGTCTGGCTAGCTGCTAATTTGGACGCCATGTCGTTACCGCGCGTATTACGCGTTACAGGGTTAGCGTGTACGCTCAGACGTAACAAAATAACCAAGCCAAATAAGGGGTAGTTAACAATGGGCACTGCGTATGAGCGCACTTCAGTAATGACATGGCACCTGTAGATCACGGGACCAGCTTTTGACCAATCACAGGCTTCAAAACACATAAGCCAAACACCGAGTTGGCCAGACTCTCTTAATATACAGCACTGGCATGAATATATGACTGAGATGATGCAAATATGTGATCTGTAGTTTATTGCTGAGTATTCCCCTCATTTGCAATGTACACTAGCTGTAAGTGTTTTTTTTTTTCTCTAATGATCAGCGAAAAAACTTTGAAGGTCACTAAATAAGTAAACTAGTAATCTGTTCTGTTCTTTTCAAAGTATATTGGGCAATCATGCAACAAAAACTTGAATGCCACAGTGACTCGGATAACATCTGAAAATTTATTCCACTTAGAATGTTAGATAACTACATATACAACAACAAAAATTATCTCAGATTTCCCATATCATAGGTACACTAGCTAGGTATCAATTTTCACAACTTCGGGTAAAAACTTAAGAACAATAAATATCATCCACATCATAAGTATATCAAATAGAATGTATACCAGTTAATTACAAAGTGCATGATTTAAAAAGAAAAAACAAAAAACAAATAAATATAAATAGCAACACAGAATACAACAGAGCTGCAGCAGGATGATCATGTGATTGATCACATGAACTGTCATGTGATCAGTCAGTGTAAGATTATAGCACAAATACCAACCACAGATCAGGGAATGACATTAACCTGTCCAGTTATGAGATGATATATCTTAAAGTCTCTGAAAATACTTGGTTTCAAAATCTAAAGTATAGAACAAGTCATTACATTCACAAATATAAAGAGATATTGATCACTGCATCTAATTCTATAATCATTAACCATGTAAAATTATGACTTTATATTCCATAAAATTATTACATTTCCTAGCTTAAAAAAAAAAGAAACGAAAACAAGCTTTTTTGCCTAAGGTTTCTTTCTATGTATGTAACGAATAGAAACTTATATCTCAGTTACACATGATCTAAGAACACTGAAAGTTAGAGTTTGAAATACTGGAAGTTACAACTCCTACATTCGTGTGTATGTGGCACAGCTTCAAGACACAAATGCCAGATCACCGTTGTGGTACAGATTGGAGTAGGAACTGAAGTACAGTGTAGAAAATTATCACTCTGCAAATGTCAAAGTTTTGTCTCTAGCGATGTACTGCAGGGAAGTTCTTTATGCTTTTTGTTCTCCTGCTTGTGTGTTTGAAAGAGATTATGATGACACCAGTCACAAATTAGAACTGGAAACCAGAAGATGGTTTCAACTCTAGACAGACTTTGTTGAATACATGATAAGAGTAACTTTGTGACAACAAGGAAGAGTGACATCTCAACAAACACCCATTTGCTTGTTTTTCTTTTTTCTTTTTTGGCAGGAAATCAGCATTCAGAAATTATTGATATGAAGTCAGTGTGAGTTTTAGGGTATCGGATATATGTCCTGGGAATCGATATGACAGAAAATTACCTTCTGTTGGGTTACTGTCATCATTTGAATAATCAGGATACATTTACAGAAAACCATTAGGAAATTGGGTGAATAAAGTCCACAATTTAGGAAATTGGGTGAATCGAGTCCACAATTTCTTGTGTTCACATATCCCCCATTGTTTCAGGTGATATTTGAAGTCTGTGCAGACCCCAAGGGCTAGCCATTGAAAGTAAATGCCATTTACAGATTTTTAGGAATGCATGATGTCACAGAGTTGTCAATTAAAATAAAAGACAAGTTGTGATGATGATATCTCAATTCAACACTTATACCAACAATGGTAAGCAACCAGAAAAGCATGATTAAAACTTGAAAAAACTGCAGAGTGTATACCCAAGCATGCCTGATACTGAAGAATAAATCTCTTGCACATGTTAAATGCTGTCACCTAAGTTACACGAATGCACACATATTGTGGAACCAGAGCGAGTTTGTGACAGCTGTTTTGAATCGATATCAATCAAATCATATGCAGTGTCAGACAGTGCCAGAAACCATCCTATTAAGAGCTTATCTTTATGGATTTATATGTTTCAGGTCGATTATAACTCTGTAATATCATATGGCAGCAGATTTGACAAATTACATGCTGGTGAAATTTAATTTTCCTCATCTTTTAACTTTCCTCACTTTAATTTTTTTTTAAGTAATATGTAGGGCCAATAGCTGCACAACTGCAAAGTTTATGATATGGCCAGCAGACAGCAGGTATGCAAGAGGATACTTGAATTGTGTGCAAAATGCAGCCATGTGAACTCTCAGAAACAACTGTCTTGTAAAATCTAGATATCACCTCCTCATGCACCCCTTCCTCCCCCCCCCCCCCCCAAAAAAAAAGGGGAAAAAAATACCCCTTCCATTTATGATGACAACATACAGCTTTAGGCATTATTCAATTAAGTGTTGAATGAATAGTGCTCTAAAATATCACAATGTGAGAATATTGTAACATTTCAATCCCAACATGCCAATCCTGCAGAATCGCTTATTTGATCACATGATGAATAAAGTATTTCACAATCATCAAATAATGACAAATCTTATTCTGTCGGTATTTTAAAGGTCCTGTTTACCATTGGGAATAGTGATTAAAATAGTGATCAAGATATAACATTTAATGTATGTGTAGGGCTCTGTTGTACCACAAAACATCCTATCATATAAAATTTTTGCGATAAAGCCTGAAACATAAGGAGATATCTGTATTTTTGTCAATAAACCGTAACTGTAGACAGTCTAGTCTGGAAACATTTTTATTATAACTATTGTTCACATTTTGTATATTTAACAAAAATCAACATCAATTTTACCAATTCAAATTTTTGACAACCGTTGTTTCTATCCCTAACTCACGTTTTAGAACTATTTTAAAGTACTAATGCTGGTTTTTTGTTTCATCTGCAAATGGTAAATTAACATCTTGAATGATAAAGCTCAATAATGAAGAAACCTGTGAATCATACTTTTTTTTTCTTTACTTGTAGGATGCGTCATCTAACTTAAAAGTTTGTTGGCTAAAACAGTCATCTCATTCAGACATTGAGGTTTAAAATGATAAGAAATTTTCTAACATGATTGTTTAACAGTAGATCAGCAGTTGCGATCCTACCAATAATTTGTACAGGGGATGACGATTGATTTTTTTTTTGAATTGTCATAGCACGTCTTCACCCCTCTGCATTTTAGATATTTTCTTACTTTCAGTCAATACAGTTCAGATTCTTAGCACTTCAACAAAACAAATTTTGTCCCACTCAAGAAAGATTACATTGCCTCTGACAAGTTTACCAAAAAATAAAAACAAAACAAAATGGAACAAAATCTATCACAGGCCAGAAATAGGGATGGAGGAATCATTGAAAAAGGTTTCATAATGCAACAAATGCTAAAAAATACTCCTTTTTAGTTCAGAAGCAGAAGGATTCGACTATATGCAAAGTCTATGGCACAGTGCCTTTCTGCTTTTAAAGCTGTTTGTCAATAATGCCATGTACAATTGTAGTATAGCTTTATTGGATTTCCCCCTTTTCTTATCCTCCAGCCAACTAACGAAAAACAAAATTAAATAAATAAACATATGAATACTGCTTTCAATGGAAACTAATTGCAGTGGTAAATCTACATGATAATATTTTCCAAAGGAAACAGCTTCATTCTCAAATAAAGGAAAAAATTGAAAAGAAATCACAGGGCCTGCTGATTGAAAAAACAAGGAAATAAGTCACTGTGTCAGTTGTACTGGGAATGTCTAATGTGTACTGGTAGGAAGTATTTACCACTGAATGTTGTACAGGGTGGTTTTTACTAATGAAACACAAATGTTATAACAAATATACATACCATTGGTATATGGATTTTTAGGTTAGTGGAATGTGGACAAGTTGATTGCATCAAAGCTATTTTGGTCAAATCTGCGTAATTCAGTTGGGCAACTTGTGCATTTGCAGTGTGCAAGGTGGAATGATTCTGTTGCTTGGGAGCAGGAATGTTAAATAAAAACTCCTCAGTCTTACTGGATAGTTTGACTGTAATAGTTTCAGCAAAATCAAACATATGAAAACATTAAAGCATTTCAACTTTTCACAAGTTATCAGCCATATTCTGCAAAGTAGAAGAGGGGTAACATTATCCCTTTAAACAGTTCTTTCCAGTTTACTACATATAATTCATCACAAAATTTATTGTCTTTAGATGAAATGAAAGAACCAACATAATTTGTGGAAATTATTACAGAGTTCGCTACCAAGTTGTAATCAGCATAATTTGTAAAAATTATTACAGAGTTGTACCAAGTTGTAACCAAGCAATCACAATCATATTTCCTTTAACTTGTTTGTTTTTGAGTATTATACTATTTTAAATTAGTTATAAATAAATTGAATTTACAATACCTTCATGTTAAAACAGATACAAGTGTTGTGAGAACACTAGCATTATCAGCTCATCTAATTTGCATGTGTGATACTGACCAATACCACTGCATGAATACTTATGAAAGTAAAATTCCATGACTTCCTCATGCTTTGAATGATTTCATTAAAACTACAAATGCTGCAGTTTTTGTCGGGTGTTCGTTTGTTTTTGTTTTTTAATTTACTAATTTTCATCATCAGATCCTAAAAATTGGGTCGTGTCCACTATCGTAGACTGTCATATACATCTTTCAGGCCTCCCTAACAACCTTCCCAACAAAAATAGCCTTGCCAATAAAACCAATGATCAAAAAGAGGGTAATTAAATCAATCATTTACATACAAACACTGTACTGGGAACATAAGCAAACTGCACTGATGAATACCTGATAATCAAAGAAACTTGAGCAATTCAGGCAGAGAACTTCTTTGTGAGTTTTCAACATTGTATAACATCGCAGCATACTGAAATGTAATCGAAATCGTCCTAACATAATCGTATGTACATGTACAAGCCAGTGTCGGCACACTCAATATCAACATGTGGCTAAGGAGGAGTGGTCAGACAACATTGTTTTGTCAAGAAAGTGATCAACTTTTTTAAAAGTCTCCTCACTCCTAAAGATCACATATCTTTCTTGAGTAAATTTCTCTGTCCAATTCCGAAAAACTAAAAAAAAAAAGTAATCATCACTTTAGAAAATCCTTAACATAGGAGTATTGCTTGATTGTCTGCTACAAAAATAAATAAACTGCACACTGACAAAAAAAAAAATATGAAAGAAGATATAATGAAAATATCATATACAACAATCATAACAACTAGAGGGGAAATGAGGAGTAAACCTATTGGAATAAAAGTACATACAATCTCATAAGATAAATTTCGTCTTTACATATTTATCATCAACAAATACAAACAAGCAAAAATAGGAATGATAACCATCTGGTGAATGAATATCACATTACAATTACATCTGATACATAGCTGAATATCCATTTCCCTTTCACTAGTTTCAGCCCTGAAGAAAACAGTGTCATATTTAATATTCAAGTGTCATATTGCCACAGTCGGGTCTACGTGCCATGTTTCCTGTATTGTCACTTCCAATGATGAAACCTTCGTGAGGGCTTGAGAGAAGAAATTTTCAATCTTTCTCAAGCATGAGGACTTCTGGTAATTAAAGAATGGCGGCAGATGCATTTAAGACAGGAAAAATGTTATAAATGCTTTATGTCCTTTTGTTCTCAGGCAATAAGAATTTTTTATTATTTCATTCTTTTGGATACACTGCATGACCAAAACATTAGCACCTGAAAAAAAAAAAAATGATTGAGCCTTTTAAACTTTCAAACACAAAATCTCTGAATGTGTTCCAGGAGTCATTTTGCAGTCAAGTTAAAAAAAAAAAAAAAAATGTTTTTGATATATTATTTGGGTTAGTGTAATATGCCTTACAGTTACATGGTCATGATTCAGTTTGGGTTGTTTCCGAAGTCCACAACCAGATGAGCAAATGGGAGAAATGGCGAAAAAGTGGCATGTTGGATCAAATGCCTATGTACTGTGTGTTTGTTGTTGTAATTTAGCTGTTGTTTCATTGATTATATCATTTTTTGAAAAAGCTACAATTCTGGCATTCTTATTACATTTACAGTAACCCAGGAGTTTCATCTCTGTTGCCTGTATTTCATGTAGGGAAAAAAAAATCATAATAGCAGATGGGGGTTACACAATGCATTGCCAACAAATTCCATGTACCATTATGATTTATATTGATATTTTGAGAAATCATGATGATTATTTGTTCCTATGTCAACTTTACAAAGTCTTGTGACATCCCTTATGGTCACTGACCTGCAAAATACCTGAATTAGTCCTGTTTCTTGCTTATTTGCCTTTTCTTTTTCTTTTACTTTTTGTTTTAGGGGAAACAGCTAAAAGATATTTTTTATAAAAAGAAAAAACATTGGCCATCACATTAGACGTAATATATTGAAGCGCTTTCCAAGATAAGTTGTTGAAGAAAAATCCCTTGTATGTACATGTATATGCCACAGAACATACACATCATGTACAAAGTGCCACCATTTTATTATTTTTTTTTTATTTTTATTTACTCAACAGATAAGAGAAAGACTAGTAGACTCTTTGTGCCAACATACCAGCATGTGACTATCAGCTGTTAAAATTCCATGCACAAATTAAGATACACTCTGAATGTCTACAACACAATTTATTCCCAAAAACACACCAGCAAAGTCATCAACACTTACTCATTTTCTTTTTACACACAGAATACAGATATACAATGTTTCTTTTTCTGTCATTTGCAAATGCTCAATCAATTATTACTTAATAATGAATAACAACATACATTTGCTGTCCGTCAAAGGAGTATATAGGTAGTATCGATGTATTAAACATGTCATGACGTAGCTATTGAGCATAAGTATGTTTGTACACCTTTAGAGCGGAACAGAATTGAATTAAACAACTCCCATATCCTATCATTCTAGAAAATCATATCTCCCTCATTTTCAAATCTTCGTTCGATTGCACCAAATTCTGCAAACCATTTCACCAATCAACAACTTACTTCTTTACAAACCCTTCTCCTTTTAAGTTTCTTTTTCTTCTTTTTTTTTGCCAAGAGCCATATGTATGTACATTGTTTTTTATGCTATATAAATACATAATTCAATCAATCTTTTCTACCATAATTATCTATGCTACAAATATCTACAGTCCTAGAAAATACAGGTGATTTTAGACCCTGATTGATAGTTGACAAAAAAACTTTACAATTAAAACTCTTCAGGTAAAGTTTGGGCTCCAGACATTTTCCAGACATTTTGCACACACACATGGATATTACTGTTATCAGACTGCTTCATAAAATTTTAAGAATGTCGAGGTTGATCATCCAAAATGACAGGTCTAAGTTGTGCTCCTAAAACAGACAAAACAAGCTGTAATGCTACAATACATTACTTATAACAGATCAGTCAAAATCCTTCCCTTGGTTTGTTTTGTAATGAAACAAAGCTGATGTACACTTTGTTATTAAAGAGTGACATCAACTTGATCTATAATAATGTACTTGACGGACAATGAACTGACATCAACGTGGGGTTAAAAGTAGGCCCCTCTCCCGTTTCTTTCCTAAAATGTCTCTCCTCGATAAAATGACCACTGCATTCAAAATGAGATAATGCTCCATGGGTTAGATTTGAGTACCGGTATGGATATCTACTTTTGCGTGCATGCATGCTTCCTTTCTTCTCCACCTGTCTCGCTGCAGTTATCCATTATTTTATCTCTTTTGGAGTGAGAGAGATCAAGATCATTATCATCACTTTCATTTTATCCGAGGCGTGGTACATTTTCTGATTGCACATGACAATACAATAATGTTACTCTCCATTGACTGTAAGAAGAGTTTAGGTTTTGACCTCAGTAGTGTATTGACAATGGGGACTATGGAGGCCGCCTTCCAGCACTCAAAGCCAGCTGATCCAAACTAATGTGTACTGTTCCCATACCAGGCCAGATTGGGGGAGTTTGAGCGCTCTGTGGAGAAAGCGTACCTCATGAGGATATTTTTTGACTCGAGTCAGAGGGATCAAACGTTTTGCTTTTTTGACTCGAGTCAGAGGGGTCAAACGTTTTGTAGAAGTAGGGCCATGCACTTGGAGTGTTTTAATGCATCAGTACCACCGATATTTTGTCATTAATATTTCAGAGCACCAGTTCTGAGGGAGTTTTACCTGGGAGTTTTGACTAGCCAGGATGAGGGACCTTCACAACTAGAGGCCTAATGAATGACCTTATTGACTGGCAACAGTGTCTGCTGATATCCGATCAGATTACTGTGAGGCAACATGGCATTCGCAACCAAGAAAATCTGTGCAAATCCTTCAGCCTGAGTAAAATTGCACACGCTTTTTTATTTGGGAGTTCAACTAGTCGAAACCAGTTTGTGCTGTTATGAATGGTCTCTGTTTGAATGGAGTAAACCAACCCCCACACCCATCAACCCCAGCTTGGGTCACAGCCACAATCTTTCATCACGTATCTTATGGAACTAACATCCCTTCATTTAGTTTAAATATGTTCGTTGTTCTTTTAATTTCATCGATTCGATTTGATTACTTGTACGAAGGCAACTGAGAATCTGCCAGTCAGTGTACACATTGCATACATCTACAAGAAAGGAGGTGTCATCTTCATGGGACTTATAAATGTGACCCGCCACAACAAAAGGATCCAAAAGTCGGTGACGGCTGAGCCGAGAAAATCGAGTTTGAAGTCAGATCAGATCAAAACCATCGAATTTCTATTGTCGGCATAAGGTCGTAGTTTAATGTTTCGTCTATCATCTGCGGAAACTTCGAAGCTGAATGATCAAAGGAAAGGCAAGAAACTAGCGTTTTTCAGAAACATGTCTGAAGATTTAAATTTAGCGCCACAGATAGACTCTGCCCCTAGCAATGAGGGAGTGATCTTATTGGTCAATGCGTGGCATACTGGTTACTGATTGGTCATGCGTAGACCGCTGGTGCTAAGCATGAATGAACATTGCAAAGGTTGCTATGAGGTGAAAACTGTCTTTCCTCCCCTTGATCACATTGCGTCAGAAAGAAAACTTTGAAGGTGGTTTTCTCGAACCGCTGATTTCCTAGACCACTCAACATGGTCTCATAAAATCATCAATACATCCGCAACCGAGTACTTTTATATAAAGTTGTGTTATACCAGTATATGAAATTTAAGCGGAAGAATAAAAAGAATGAGGTTATGTCATTTTCAGGAAATCGACCTCCCTCGACTTTCGGATCCTTTTGTTGTAGCGGGTCACAAATCATCTCAATACAATACCATCATACTCTTCCTACTTCAAATGCTCAACACAAACTATACTACTAAAGTAACTAGGTGTACACATGAAGTCCATTATAAAAGACACACAAATACAGTACCAATAGTGCAGTCCTTGTCGTTTTAAACTACAATTCAGAAGAAATATTCTCTACATGCGATAACATGTCCATTGTCCGGAGTCAACGTCCTCAAGCTATGAAAGTCTATTGGCATGTTGTATTACTGACTGTACAATTCTAGCTTTCGAATAGTAAATGCAATATTCATATTTGTATATGTACATGTACGGCATCAACACTGAGTTTATTCATCAAACACTGATGGAAACCAACAATGAAAGAGAACACAAGAAGAAAAACTGAAAGCAAAAAAACAAACAAACAAACAAACAAACACACACACAAAACAAAAATCAAAAACAAACATGTCCCACAGCTGTTGTTACCAAACAGCCATCATTCTCTTTATTTGCTGCGGCCCTCTCTCTCACCCTCTCTTTTCACTAGTGTTTACAGTATTTATAGATATAATGTATTTATATATATATGTATGTATATAGGTTAGTACAATGTACAACTTTCAGCATTACGGAACCGTCACATCAAAATCTCGACGAAGAACAAGATAGATATTAAACAAGGATATAAATAATCACTGGATCGAGTAGCTGAATGGAGTACAGACAAGCATTTCTTGTATTCCATATTCAAAACAGGACAACAGATCTGACCTCGTAAGCACAAGAAAATGTAAATAAACTATCTACAAGCTCCTTTTTTTAGCCATTCACAGACACTTTCCAGCTACTTTGGATAGTGGGAAGGAATATTGGACTGGGACAGATGAAACTTCATTTAAGGAGAAATAAAGAATAATACTCAAATAGGCATTAAAAGGGAAGGGGGGAGATTGATAAATATATATTATAAAAAAAACGCACATAGTTTGTGGATGCTATCATCCTGGGTGGGGGTAACACAAATGACAGTAAAATGTTCAAGAAGTCTATGGATATTGATTCCACTCAACAGCTCTAATCTAATCCTTGCACAAGCAGAAGTCAACCTCTAATTTGCAAACAAGCACACAGAGCACATTTACGCAAGCCACATTCTGCGCCCACAACACACTGCAACGGGCAGCTGTTTGCCAACGTCTAATTCCCGACCCAAGTATTGCAGGGTCAATCTAAATAACTTTCTCCTCTTTTCATCCATCTATCCATCCAGACAATAACCAGGAACCAAGCTGGAAAAAAAAAAATATCACCAAGCACTGGTAATTTGTTTTTGATAATTCTCTTTTCTTATTTTCTTTTTGAGGTTCCCTTACAAAGCAAACATTTCTATCCCTGCTTTCCATGTTCAATGTTCATACGCCGCAGAAGATTTCTTTCCCTAAACAGATACTGCCGCAAAAATCCCGCCGCTCAGTCGCGTTCTTTCCTGGTGGACAGCTTTTCCTCATCCAATTTCTTTAATTTTTATTTTTTCGGGTAAACATCTGCACAACTGCAAAGCTCCGGTCCGGTGACCCTCCTCCATACAAGATTGAACATTGAAGGTACTGTTCTCACGTGGGTGTGCTACTACACATTCGTTACTATGATTATGACTACGATAGTAATAAGCACAGCACAGCATATGACTATCATGATCTTTTTCTGTTGGTCGGCATTGTGAGCGAGCGGGCATTGGACAGGGAGAACGTGACGGGTACAGGCAGTCCGATACAAGCAAGCAAGCAGACACGCGCACACGAGAAAACACACAAGCACGATTCCACGGGAAAGACAGAGAGAGAGAGAGAATGGTTATAGAAAACCAGTGTGCATTTTCATGATGTGGGAGAGAATAAAACGGGAGAGAACGCAAGATTGGAAAAAAATAATTAGTACTGGTGAGATGCAATATTATGAGAGCTGTCATTGATACATGTATGGTATGGCAGAAAGAATGTAGTCATGGTAGGCATTTAGACTAATAATAAAAAAAGAGCAGAAGAAAACACATTATCATGGATTTACATGAGAGACTACTATGTTAATTACTACTGAGATTAGTTTTTATGCTGCCAATTACTGTGTGCAACATGGGAAAAAAATAAGTAAAAAAAAAATCTAGAAAGAAAAAGATATGATTATTTGAGCAATATTGATTTGCGACGTGAAATGAGACGCCATCTTTGTTCATAAGCCGATGAATACACAGAATTCTTTGCCATAACTTACACGACATTTGTTGAAATCAAGTTTTCAACCGCATATGGAAAAAAAAAAGAAAAAAAAAGACAGAAGGAGGAAAGAAAGTCAATTGGGGCACAACCCAGACAACTTGGGTACATAGCTTAACTAAAAAAGAGCAAATAGGTGAAGTTTTGAGCAATATATGGTAGGCTAGATGGAATAACACAGCTTTTACCACCAAGCAGATCATCAAGACACATCTATGATTGTCTATAGTGTGCAGCATGGCTCATCATTAAAAAAAAAAAAAAAATGTTTAAAGTTGATATAAAGAGAATAATACAGTCTTGCAGCACGTTTTACTTCTGAAGACAGTTCACATAAATTCTTGAAGGAAAAAAAAGAAACAAAAACAGCACAATGTAAAAAAAAGACCTCAATATTGCATGACCTATGGTGCCATCTTGGATGTTTTCAGTGCTCTGTGTATCCATGATTTTATTGTTTGCTATGTCTATGTCTAGCTATTATTCATTACGAAATACAATTTTTTTGTTCGCATTTATCATAGCATAGAGGAGCTCTCTACATGAAGCAAATTTGGTTAGATGAAAATGCTTTCTATAAGACAATCAGCATAATATGTAAGATAGACCAAGGGCAAAACCCTCCTGCATTAGATTAATATTTAACCCACTGAAGACTAGACCTGAGTACACTCAAGCAGGTATTTATGGGAAATGCAAGTTATAGAAAAATCAGCTCATTTTCAATGGGTTAAAGTGCACTCCCTGGCTTAGGCCAAGATAGGACCCATTACAGGAGGCGGCATGAATGAAACTGATTTCTGTGTCTCGTAAACACACAGCCAGGACAGACAGCAGCACACAACTACCCTACAATGTCACTACCAACTAATCGATATGATTTTCAGTGCGAGAGGGATAGAAGAGATCATCGCATTCCAAGAACAATGCGAGCTGTGATGGGAGTGGTGAAATGTGGCACACAAAATGATGACCAAGACATTGTGTGTAACTTGCACACATGAAATGAGTCTGTCTAGGTGTCGACCAGCATGGGGGGAGAAATAGCTGTGATTGATAATGAATGCCACGCATGATCATCACTGTAAAAATGCATGTCACTGATTTGTCCCAAATTGATCACAGAAATCCTTCATGCAAGAGGTACTGATGACATAACCCCGATACCTTGTCCCTTCCAGTCAGGTTCACTTCTGTGTAACTCTCTTTTTTTTCTCATTCTCTTGCTCATTCTTGGTTGCAAGCATGCTTTGGACAGTTAACCAGAAAGTATTCATCTACATGTAGTATCTGTTGGTCTGTGCAACTGCTGTGCGTTCGTCTCGGGAACTGCAATCTTCACACTACATCGTATGCAATACTACATGTAGGTGTGTTTTGTGCCTCATAGTGGCTACACATCAACAGCTCTAATTTGTCAATCTGCATCTCAGCATACCCAACATACACAGACAATTGGTGTACTTTTTTAACATCTACTCCGTGAATTGCGGAGAAAGTTCTTCAATGCTTTGACGCAATATCTGCTTCTAGTACCTCCATTTCGGCAAATCTGCGCGAATAAACCGTGCAGCTACGTGAATGGTGCAGGTCACTGTTCATTGTGCTCTTTCATCATACCAAGCTCAACTTTGCGTGTCTTTACCGTAAACAGAAACAGTCGAGAGTGACCGGGTGTTATTTGTTGTTAATTGGTTACTGTCACAGAAACCAAATAACTCTGATCAGAAATAAAGAGATTTGTAAAGTTGGATCTGTATTAAAGAAGTGTAAAGTATCTTTGGGCACAATAACAAGGAATAGTTGCTAAGTCAGGATAATGCAGCCTATCATCAGTGCACAGAGGGCTGCTCTGTAGAATTTTTTTTTTTTTGCCCAATCACAGCAATCCATCTCGACATTTACACAACACCCAGTTATTCCTAAACTTGCAGAAGCATCTTATCTACACACCAGATATTTTGCATATGGAATGAAGACAGAAAAACACCCTGAGCCATATGCAAGATTCAAATTTAACTTTACCTTGTACTAGTACCTTACACTATCCAGATTTTATACAATTTAATAGGCACTCCTCTACCCTATCCCAGGTACTGCAATGAATCAATTGCTAAAGAGCGAATGTTTCTGCTCAAATACCTCAAAAAGAAGACAAAGAAGAGAAGAAGAAATGTTCAAAAACAGAACAAAAGAAGATAGAGCAGAAAAGAAGGAGAAACAGAAGATGGAGATAAAAAAGAATGCCATGTCATATGTGACACAACTGATGATAGAGAGAAAAGGAAAGGTCACTGAAAATGAAAGAAGCATGGCATCTATGCCTTCTCATTTGCCAATGACATAGAAAAGATCTTGTCTATGCTGATTTCTGAATCACGTTGATGGTAATATTAGGTATTCCTTCTTATTTTGTTTTGCTCTTGTTTGTTGCTTGTTTATTTTCTTCTTCTTTTTTCAAGTTAACACCTGCTCTTTACGGGACAGTGCCACCACTACAGAACAGCGATGCACGCCCATTCAGGTTCAATGAAATAACATCTGGTATTTAAAACAGGTTGCACCATTGCTGAAAGTGTTGTTATAAGGATTTGAGAGGGGAAAAAAGAATAGTCAACATTTTTGGTATGATAGGAACCTATTCGGGGAAACCTGAAAACAAAATATCAAATGAAATGTAGCAGAAATCAGGAATATGACCCATAATCCTTTCATGTGAGCAAAAAATAATGTTGCAACTAATTTGATTACATATCTCTTTGACAAAACCAATCATATCAGATACATGAAGGGAAAAAAAAGAAGAAGATGAAATTAAACTACTTATTGATCATAACTCTTCCAAACCAAACTGCACTTAAAAATCTACAACTCTTTGAAAAGAGATAATTCAAACAAAATTGAAATAAAGCAAAAATACTTTGAGCAAATGGGAAACAGGGGATGATACATACTGGGAAGGGATTGACAAGGAAAAGAAAAAGTGTGTGTATGTGTCGGGGTGTGTTGTGTGTGGGTGTGAACAGTGAGTGGCATTACACCAGATCTACAAAAATAAGAAATTTCTCATAAGGGTGGCAGCTGGCTTGTTTGCAAAGAGTCAATGGGATCTTTAAAGGAGACACTAGTATCAGTATGGTCTTGCAGAAACTAATCTGATAGAGAATATCCAAGCATTACTCCAGTGATCTTTACACAACAGTTAATCTGGGTAATTTCACAAACATTTTCTTCTTCATTTTCTTTTACTTTCACATCCCTTCTTCCTAACCCACCACCAAACTTGCTTAGAAGTATTTTATCGAGGCTTTCGAATTTGAAGCATTCCACTTTTGATGCCAAACAGAAGTTGGCACAGCGCAGTAGTTTGTAGTGACCTGCAAGCAAGAGCTGCCACCCTCATGCGGTTGAGGAACGGACAGAAGAAAATTTCCCACAATGCATGGCGTGGGAAGAGGTCACTTACCCGTCTGGCTTTGCTTTGGTACTTGACAGCTTTTTTTGTGTCCATCTTGGCCGTCTCCACATAGTCCACCGACTGCTCTACGTTGTACTCAATTCTGTCTATCATCTCTCCCTGTTAGGCACAGATTAGGAATCGATATAGGAGAAAAAAAAAACAAGAAAAAGATACTCAATTATTGCAAAACTGGCATTTCTTATGCTCAATGTAAACCCTATCACTATAATGATGAGTTTCTGTTTTCATTCTTTCTTTTTCTTTCCTTTATTCTGAAGACACAGAGTCTACGGTCAAGGCACTGTCCAAGGCTGGCTGACCCAAATCAAACCCGATGTGGACAATGCAGTCGGCTCCAGTCTGGCCATGTTTGCCACCTGGGGAGTGGCACCTCCACCCCTGGAATGAGCTGACACCAACTATAAAGGAGAGCCACTGGCCTCCTCCAGCAGCGCCCTGATGGCGAGGTCTGCCCAAGATTCACAAGGAACACAGATAGCAATGCCTCGAACCAAAGTGTAAAATGCATGTGACTAGTCAGAGTATCTTATAATGACTTTTATTATTATTATTATTATCTATGAAACCATTGCAATTGCAATTGTATAATAATTCTGTCACAGTCTTTCCTTTTGGTGAGTGCACAAGGGTATATACACCATGTGTTATGCCTTATATTTTCATTCTTTCTCTTTATTCTTTAATTCTGAAGAGACAGGATTGTTTTGCCAAATAAATGATAGTAATGATAAAATAATGGTTGTTCACTTTCATTTTTATTCAATAATGGTCTTGATGGTGCAAACATGACCAAATTGTTGAAACATGAAATAAAAGATGGGTATGAGGAACAGATCCAAACTACAATTGCACTTTGATATGAGAATCACCGTGCAAACCTCACCTTTACAGAGGGGTTTTGTACAATTTCCTTCGGTAAAAACTATTCAGTGGAAGAGGAAACTTTGAGACCTTTTTTCCTCTTAAAAAAAACAAAACAAAACAAAAAAAACTATACAGGCGTATATTTTTTCCCCCCGATTTTTCATTATTCTTTTTCCTCCTCCACTCCTGTACCTGGCTCTCCACCAGCATGGCCATGTCCATGAACATGTCGTGCAGCTCTCGGATGCTGTTCTCCAGCTTGATGATGTCGTTGTGCCGCGCCTCGATGTCTCGCAGCGTCTGCTTCGCCTGCTGAGTGTCCATGATGATCTGAGGGGAGGGGTGGAGAGGGAAGGGGGGGGGGTCAATGGAAAGAGGGTCAGTTCATAACCTTCCCATTTATATACGTTGTACTTCTACAGCCCCAAGTTTGAGCCTTCTTTGAGCTGTCTATTAAAGAGTCAATCCAAAATATGTGTTGCTACTACTGTAAAACGAGGAATGTTCACATGCATTTTAATTTCGCAAATTTCGCGAGCGCCAAGATTCGCAGAAATTAAAATGCATGCGAAAGTTCTTGCCTAAATAATATGCATTGGATGCCAGTGGCAAGTCATGAAAATTTCACGCTGCACAAACGGCCGTCAGCTCTAATTCGTGAAATTTTCATGCCACGAATATATCATCATGTTTTACAGTATACCTTGTTTGTATCACCTACATGTTTATTTAAGAAATCACCTTAACTATTTATGATGTACATTCACTGACTGCCCCTTAGATCAACCATGCATGCAAGTATACTTCCATGACACATGCATTTCACACAGCATTTGACAAGACATTAGTTCTGTATTATCAAGCATTACCTAAAATATATCCTTCCAAAACTGCTAAAAGTCACATCTCAAACCACCTCACACATTATAGGCATTTACACTGAACCTGAAACGGCCAATCAAGCCTCTGTAACCACAACTCCTATTGGTGGGTTAAAGAACACATCAGATCAGATTTTCATTGCCGGTTTAACTCAGCAGGACAGTAGCCTAACATAATCAAAATGCTGTAATAACGTGCACATTATACAACAATGTACATTTCAATCAAAGCACTCGAAATAAACTCAGCTGAAGCAACGTTTCGCCGATTCTCGATCGACTTCCCCAGGCAAGTGAGGAGCCCGTGGAAGGAACAACCCTTATATTGTGTGAGATTGTGTAGAGTCTGTGCACACTGGACATTGTCCAGCACACGAAAGATGACTTGGAATCCTGCAAATGGCTTGGTCCCACATGTGCGACAAATTGAAGCAGTGGCCTCCTGTCTTGTCGTATGCGGTCCCTCCACTCGTTCCTACAGTACATGGTCTCTGCACAAACTCAACCCATAAGAGTGATGTTCCTTCTGCAGGATCCTCATGCCACTGAGGAAGCCAACTGGTAATTGGTAAAGCATTGCTTCTTGGGAGTTTATTTCCAGTTCTTTCATTTCAACTACACATCATTGTCTACTTCAACTGGATGAATGAGGAAAACCTACATCTTGTACTACTCAATCCACAAAACCTTTCTATCTTCTCATCACTATCCCCAACATCCTGCATTTCCTCTCAATGCTATGTTTACACCATGTTCCTGGGGGCCACGGCAGCCCCATTTGCTCAAAAACGTAGTGCACCATGGCTAGGTGGGATATTCTCCTTTTTCTCCCCCACTGTATTCTAGTCTTGTTCATTCCAGTCCTCCACTCAATGAACATGTAGACATCAGAAGCCACCCTTTACGGCGTTTGGTCAGGCTACACTGCAGACTAAACCCCTCTTCCCCCATCTCGTCTCACATTCATGCCGTTTTGTCCAGGGTGGACTTAATCCTGATTGCTGTGGCTGCCAGGAACATGGTGTAAATGTAGCATTATCAAGACAAACAGTGTTCCAGTCTTCTTGCTTCCCATACTTACCCCTGATGTGAAAATGGCTGGGTTTCCACTCTCTAACATATCCTCCAACTCATCATCTGTGGTCGATTTTCCGGCTGGGAGGTAAAAAGAGTGAAAAAATACAAGCATAAACAAAGTTTACTTCTAATCCGTCATAGATGTGTGGGTCAGAAAGAAGACCAAGTGTGTCCACTAACAACATGTCCCATGGCCACTCAAAAAAACAAAAACAAAAAAATCTAGCAAACATTAGGCATAGATGGTTAAAAAGTACAAGTACAAGATTGTACCTGTTGGTAAGAAATTTATTGTATAACATCAAGTAATTGGAACAACGTTTGTGGAAAAGCACTCCATACCAACACCCAATGCAGAAGAGAATAACCTACAGTGGGTATCCGCTATAAACAGCTGAGGTCATATCAAGTTTCCAACGATCACTTGAACCACCACGTTTGTATACCTGCTTCCCCAGTGCTGTAAATGTGGACATTTTTCAATGTGTGGAAATTTTTGTGCATTTTGCACAACATGAAACTAGTGTGAAATAAAAACACACATACTTTGGCTTGTTATACAGGTAATACTACTTCATATTTTGATTCCACAGAATGAAATCAACAGAAACTCATCTCACTAGGCCAAGCACAAAAAACAGCTTGCGTAAAAACTTCTAACTTTACAGTTAATCTCTACCTGTACATCTCGGCCGGAGCTTGTCAAACTTGGCTTTACAGTACAGAACTTTCAAGTGTCTTCAAATGTGCGCTGATACTTTAAAGGCCCCTGCATAATATTGCATTATCCAGGCCAGTAATACCCTTGAAGGTGGTTCACACCTACAACATTTTATGTTCCTACCGTACCCCATGCGATATTTTCCACTATTCTTCTACAGGCCGGCAAATATCACAGAACTGTAAATCACGAAAACAACTTTATAATTTAGGCACCGCATTCCTCAATGAATTGACATAATTATTTTGTCTTCATGATAGTTCAATAGCAGAGGAAAGACATTTTCACTGATAATACTATAGATTGATCCAATGTAGCAGCAAACTCTGCCATTACTGCAGTGTCCCATGAATGCATGGTGAATGCATGATTATACATTGTATGGCGACCAGTTCGTGCCAATGAATACATCCAGCATACAGTGTAAGTGTGCGCAACGGGGACACCGCAGTTAGTGGCAGGTGTTCTGCCAAGTCAGATTAGTCTATGACTTTCTCATTGCACTGTATGAACTGTTACTTTCATGAGGGCTTAGTTATTACAAATTTCGCAAATCACTCCTAGACCGCATATTTACGAACATACAAAAATGGAGTTAAAAGGGGCCTGAGCTTTCGATGCTTTGTTGATTTTGCCTCTGGATCAAAAGCTCAGGCCTCTTTTGACTCCATTTTACTTCACTGGCTCGCCACTATTGGATAAGCAGGTTTCAGCAGCTTTTTGTGCTACTTTTAACATGCAAAAACGTCACTATACGCTAGGCGAACAGAGCACTTACAATAGCCTCTATGTCAAATTGCAAAAAATATCTGTGACCTCCTCATTTACGAAAATATCCATACGTGAAAATAACAGCTTATACAGTATGTCGATAGCCAGGTGGATTGTGGGTAACTCACTGATCTCAAGCTGCCTCTGAATGCGCCCCTTGCACCTCTCTCTGTAGTCGGTCTGCGTGCTGTTGTAATCTGTCATCACCTCCACGAACTTGCGCGATAATGTTGAGTGCTACACATACACGCAAAAAAAAAAAACAATAGGGGAGACAAGGCCATGATTAAAAAAGTGTACAAATGAATAACGCCAAAAGGCAGCAAGTTCTTGAATCACAGCTACCAGTGATTTATGCATGTTTAATTTGTACTTGATCTGGGAGGTATGCACAATGACTAAAATTAATTTCTTCTTAACCCGTTGAGGACGGACCGAGTTGGCTAGAACACACATTTCTCATAGAGACCTGCCCGAGTATTCTCTGGACTCGTCCTCAACAGCTTAAATATACAGCACCAATAAGACTTTAATATATAAACAGCAGTTGTTGTTTTTTTTTTCTCTCTCTCTTCTTGTTCTTGTTCTTCTCCTTCTCTTTCTGCCTTTGCCTCTAATGCCTTACATCAATACCTCAGTATTCCAAATTCCAAATTCCAAATACCTCAGTATTCCAAATTCCAAAGTCCAAATTTGTAAAAATATGCATGATCCATATATATCAAATCCCGTCACTTCGCGTCTCTTCCAAAGCAAATATTTGAATCTCTTTTTACACCACAGGACCCAACATTTTCTCCAAGGATACTATTCTTAACAAGCAGTCCTCTTCATTGGACTCCTTGGTTCCATTTTCATTTGTCTCTTTTCGTGTATTAACTCAATGAAATGTTATTTCCCACAAATTAGTAGTATGCTTTTTTTTATATCGTTGGTAGTATTGCGTTAATATAAACTGTACAATGTCCTAGAATTTCAATTTCAATCTCAGTTATAGTTTACTATAATTTGGCTGTATGTCATGCATGATTCTGTGTATTTACATGTACTTGAAACAGCACAAATAAAGATATGAAAAAGAAAATTAAAAATGAATATAAAATTTTGACAAGAATGCAAGGAGATGGGTCAATCTAAACAACTATTAAAATAGACTGGGGTACTGTAGTATGGTGACCTAACAGACAAGCTTGTACATTGGCAAATCTCTGTACCTACAAGTGTAATTTTTATTAAACTGAAGTCACAGTATTAAGTTCCACTCTATGTACTGTACATGTATGTGAGGCACTGGAATGTCACAATGGAACATCTGACTTCACACTTCCAAATCTTCTCGTCAGACGCTCAAATCTTATCCCCCAGCACCACATTGAGGTCATTCACACAGCTTCTAGTGCCGCGCGCTCGACATTTGACGGTGCAAATGCCGGGGGTGTGGAGTGGGGAGCGCACCTAATAGAAATCTGAAACCGATTTGATCAAGACGAAGCTCGGGAGGTATCGCAAATCCCTCCGCCGAGTTTGGTTTGCCGGCTTGACCAGACCAGGCCTCCCATACATCAGCGATACCCCTCAAACCAATCACCGCTTAAAGGTTATCCAAATATGCTGGATGAAGGATAGCAGTGAGGTGAACATCACACATAAGACTCACCGTCATCAAAATAGAAGAAAAAAAAAAGAAGAAGATTGTATATAGGGAAAAAACGTCTTCTCTTTCTTTTGGGAAAGAACAAAGAATCATTTGATAGATATCTTGTGCTTTAAATGTTCCTATATTCATTATCCTTCATTTCATTACAGCTTGTGGTCTTCAGTCATCCCTTGCAACCCCCCCCCCCCAATAAACATTCTGCGAAAGAAAATATAATTTATTTTGCTCATTGATCATGATAGGCCCGCATAATGTCTTAATAATCTGTAACACATAGTAACAACGTACCCTCACAGTAGTTTTGTCACACAGTTTATTTTGTACATGTATGTATTTTTCCTTGTGCAATTTTGTTAATACAAAAGTTGCAGAAACCAAATTCATATATGAAATTGTAAAAGAAAAAAGAAAAAAGTAGGAGGTATCGAACTTAAGCTTCTACAGTGTACAATAAGAAGGTACACTGTAAATATGGCAATGAAATCAATTCACATACTCCATGAAATTCTTCACTAGCCTCAACTTACTCTATAGATTGTGTATATAATGTAAATGTAAGGATCTTCTTTGCTGCAATAAATTGTCATTGATCAATGTTACTGACACTAATTTTCTTCAATTTCACATAGCTTGTACATCATAAACACTGAAGCAAAGACACATACAAACACACACACACACACACACACACACACACACACACACAGATATTGTAGGTGACAGATGAAAGATCTCAAATTTGAATCATTTTTTCATATTCTCTCTGATTTAGCCAACATCATGATTGACACATTTCTCCTAGAAAAATAGCATTTTGAGGTAACACTTGACGGTGCTACAGTGGAAAAAATATATAATTCAGACTGTTTTCAATGCTTTCTACTTTCTCTCTATCCACAAAGTGCATCACATTTACATTGATATTATACATATTTCTTTTGTCATTACTTTGTAGATAAATTAAGTATTTTAATAAGACAGTTCCTACTTGCCCTAATACAAGAAGAATCTGACATAAAAACGGAGGGCTTCTCACCTGTGTCTTTCTTATCCTGACATCGGCCGAGTTCATCTTGGAGCTCTCCTCCTGCTCAATGCTCTGCTCCATCACTGAGAGTCAAAAAAGAATCAGACCAGAAAATGGGAAACACAAAAAATAAAAGAGTGAGAAGGGGCTCTTTTATGATTAAATAGGTAAATGACTTGGCAGAATATAGGGGTATGTATTAAAGGAACTGTTGACCATTGGGGGCAGTGATTTAAAAAAAAAAATGTTTTGAGTTATCACATTTGATGCATTGTGTAGGTCAGTTGTATCACAAAACATCAGAGTTAATACCTTTGCTTGTTGTTAAATTAGCAAACAGCAACTGACTTGTAAAATTCTTGACAATAAAAACCCCGTGAAATATACGGCAAATACAGTATAACCTGCCCTTCTGCCCCACCCCATGGGAGATCAAAGCCCCATTCTGATGAAGCACACAAGTTAATGTATATCGTGCAACCTGTACATTAATATATTAGCATCAGCATTAAAAATTGCCTCGTGTGAATAGGACCACTGTCATTGTACAGTCCATCACAATAGCATGGCTAGTCCAACACCTTTTACAGAGATTAAAGTAAGGTTACAAGAAATCTCAACAGTCTGAAAGGCCATTTTGCTTTTAATGGGGCAAGGAAAATGCAGCAACAAATGAGTTTGATACAACTCCTGCCAATCCAAAGAAATCCAACAATTTAACACGAGTATATCATCTGAAACCTCAACATCAGCACATTTATCAATGTTTAATAACTGCAAGTCAAACTTTAACTTATTGGTTTTCTCTAGATCTTCCATGTTTCATGAAAATTACTTTGTGGGTGATATATAACCCTTCCCTACCAAAGAAATGTCCCACTTTACAAGTAAATTGGATGGTCATAACAATTTCTGGGGCTACGAGCAGAGTTTCAGTCATATTTGTAAAAAGAAAAATACACACACACATCCAAAGCCTATGACTTGCAGCAATATATAGTACGTGTATGCTGGAGAAATGATTTATTGGCTTTTCTACATGGATATACCGAAATTGTGCGTGGATATTAATATTGTATGTGTGAGACATGAATCTCTGAATGAAAGAAAAAGAACAAAACAAAAACACTACACTGCTGTGTGATGAAACAGGAGATTAATGTTTCCATGATCAGGTAATGTATACTGGCAATTCAGCTTCATGATACATCCTATGACTCGTACTGTCGTTAAAGGCATATTACCATGACCTTCCGCCCAATGTAATGAAATTGCTGTTGCCAATTTGAGGAATTAAGTAATATCATGTACAGTGCACTCCCGTTATAACGAACACATATAAATAACAAAATTCCAGTTACAACGAAGTAAAAATTCAGGCTGCTAAATTATCCGCTCTATTTTTTTTTTTCATTTATTAATTATTTGTTTGGTTATAACAAAATTTTGATATTACAAAAGAAAAGTGCCGCTCCCAAGGACTTCATTATAATGGGAGTCCACTGTGATCTATCATTCACTAAAGATATTGGCACAAAACATCTCCTGTGATACAGAGCAGGAACTTTGATCCTCAACAATTTCACTATAACTTCATTGTAATGGACTTCAGCTAATTACAGGAACCGTACACAAAATGTTCTCGACAGAGAGGCAGACTGGATGAATGAAAACAAAGAACAAAGAATAAACCATTCTCATACCATATCCATCCCCGATACCCCCTCTCTACCAATCTCCCCCTCTCCCTCTCCCTCTCCCTCTCTCCTCATTAGATGCCTACTTGACTGATGAATAATTTCCTAGGCATATTTACAGAGGCTGGTGTTCAGATCTGGAAGAAAGATTTGCGACCGAGGGGAGATGAACTCATCAAAATTTTGCTTTGGACCATGAGCTCTCATCACTGTCGGGGCATAATTCACCGTCCCAGCACTTTTTCCCCCCTCTCCACGATCCAATACCTTCTCTCCCACTCTCTCCCACTGCTAGCCTCCCCCCCCCCCCCCACTACCACCATTGCCACCTTCATCCCCAGCTGCTTCATCACATTTTGATATATCACCATCATGCTGACTCAGTGCAAGCCACCACCACGACCAGCCCAGCCAAGCACCAGAACCATTAGTCAGTGGGGGCTGACTCATTGCCGTGCAGCCCTCTTCCCCCAAAATCTATTTTCGCCCTCCGCGGGAATTAACATGATTATTTCCATAAATGTCGGCAAGTGCCTCCCACACATATTTCAACGGGGAGCATGATACGTGCAAATTATGCACACACTGCATCGGGCAGAACAGATTGAATGCTTCCCACCTCCGCCTCGTACTCCACCTCCTCCTTCTCCACCTTCTCCTCCTCCTCTTCCTCTCCTTCTCTACTTCCCTCTTTGACCTTTGTATATACCTCTCCCAATATGAACCCAGTCCTCCATCTGTCTGTTTGTCTCTGTCTGTCTGTCTGTCTGTCTCTCCGTCATTTGTTCCCATCTTTGTCACCTGTCCATATGTATCCTATTTCGTATCTCATCTCTTCAATGCACAGATCCTGCTCACCTTTTATGTCTCTTCTAACCTTGTTACTCAATTATTTCCTATTTCAAGGCTTGTATTTCTCACATTTCTCTTTATTTCCTCCTTCACTTCAGTGTGTCCTACCTTTAGGTAACTTGAATTCATTCTCTCCCCCCCCCCCCCCTCTCTATAAAGTAACCTTTACCCACATCCAGTCATACAGTCTTCAGTAAAAGGAAATAACAACCTGCAAATAAAGATTTCATCTTTACTCTGTGGACACTCTCTAGGTATCTCTTCCTCCGAGCCATCTGGTCATTTAATAGTCAGTTTTACCTCATGTCTCCTTTGATGTTATTGCAATTCTACAATGAATGTCCAATGTACTTTTACTTCTATGTATAAGATCACTATACAATAAAGTAGGCTGATTTTTTTTTTCTTTTTCTTCACTATTTCTCCAATGACCCCCCTCCCCCCCCCACCCCCACCCCTTTGTGGGTGTGAATTGAAGTGAAAGAATCTTCATGTATTTTTCTCGTTAGTAAGAGCCTGAAAACATGCTATCAAGCAAGCCATTCCCATAAAACATTCAGTTACATTTAATATGAAAGTGGATGCTTTCACACTGACTGGGCCCATCTTCTTGAACTTAACCTGTTTATATTTTCACAAATGAGAATATTTTTACACAAAAAAAAAAACAACCAACACCAACAACAATACTTTCCAAACCATTTGTAACAGATCAAGTTAGTGTGAAATTTGTGAAAAAAAATCTAACACTACAAAATATCTAACAACTACAGTGCTGTACATTGTATTTCTCATGCACCTTAAGTACATTTTTCATCTTATATCTTTTCTCTCTCTCTCTTTTTCTTTTTTTTTTTGGGGGGGGGAGGGGTTGTCCTTTCCTTTTTGATTTCTAAAAGATGGGTTGGTAGGGATCATGGTATTTTCCTCAATTTCAATCTAACTGTGGTGAGTGACACACAGAATGGTATTCAAGGAAACCTGTCACGCAGTCATTACCCGCATCAGAACACACAATTACAAACATCTAACTGATCACTCCATAGCAGACATGCAGTCAGAACGAGTACGGCAGCAGCGGCAGCGAGGACATTAAAAGGAGCTCTGCATTCAAACTGGTATGATATCATTTATGAATGAACATTAACTTTCAATGAAAGAATTGGATGAGCGATTACTATGGTTTTCTTTTTTCATCCAAGCACAGAAACTGAGGCAAAAGATCATGGGAAATTTCGCAAAAATCAGGGAAAAAAGTGGCGATAAAATAACATATTGTACACTGTACGTATGTCAATACTTAAATGATATATGTATGCTACATGTGTGCTGTAACTTATGGCATAGTTTTGGTTGAGATGGGGATTCAGATCTTATTTTTTTTTTGTGGGGGGGGGGTTTGGGGGGATAATTAGAAACCACTTATCTGACATTTTAAAGAGCATACAATTCTAAGAGAAATCATAAGTTTATTTGATGAAAATCAGTTTTCAAATGGCTGCAATATCCAAAAACAGAGTAAAACAAAACAGTCCTAATAAAAGGTGGGACCCACCTTTGACCAGGATTTCTTTGTTTGTCTGTTTTTTGATATCTCACCTATTTCAAAATTGATTTTAATCAAATAAACTTTTAATTCTTCTTAGAATTGTGTTCTCTTTAATATTTCATATATATCAGCAAAGTCTCCATGACCAATCGTTTTTTTTTTAATGAGCAAGGAACAGTGTTTATTATAAATGACAATAATTCATTACATAGTACTAAACACCATGATCACTTTCCCAGAGGTTAGACTTCTCATGATACCTACAAGTTGTACATGTAGTCCCATCAATAGATTTGATCATAAGGTTTAAAGAGGACACAAAATCTTGATTCAACCCATGCAAGGACACATGCACAGTTGTACACACACAAAACACACACACACACACAGACACACATATACTCCCTCTCTCCCTCTCTCTCTCTCTCTCTTCTCTCTGCATCACAAGAAGAACTTAGGAGAGTGACATCTAATTCAAGAGGTTGCTGATGATGGAAAATGACCTCATAATGGCCCCTTGATCCGCTATTAAAGCCGATGTTTGGCTTCACAGCAACAAACACTGAGCTGGCTCAGCTAAGGATCCGCCCACTGTACCTTGGATTCAGGCTGTCTCTACACTGTACATGCACCTTATAACTCGGCTACTAGTACAAAAAAAAAAAAGAATCTCGATGAAATTTACATGAGCATTGTATCTTTATCAACGGTAGGCTGCTGGAAAGAGAGAGATGACCAATTCTGCAGGCTTTTAGAGTTATAAAGCAAAACAGTAAGAAGAAAAAAAAAAGGAACAGACTTGGATTAAGAAATAAGAGACAAGTCTTGTTTACTTTTCAATGTATTCATTTTTAAAATGCAAAAAATAAAAATGGAAATCCTTTGAAAGGCTACCTTGTCCTGTGTCCCCATAAGTTTAAAGGGCAAGTTCACCTTCATATACATAAGGACTGAGAGGATGCAGCACTATTATATATAATAGAACACATCAGAGAAAGTTTGAGGATAAATCGGACAATCCGTTCAAAAGAGATGATTTTTTTTTGATGTTTCACTGCCACCACTGCTGGATGAGAAGACTACTACAACTTGTGATGTCACATGCATCAAACAATATAAAGCAAATATCAAGAAAATAAAACATATTTTCAATTTTCTCGCATAATAAATGAGCACTTGACTAGCCTCTCTCAGAAGGGCGGAGAAATAACATTACTGTTAACATACATCAGTATCAAGGCGAGGGAATGTCTGTTTTTTCACAAAATGAAATTTTGTTGAATTCTTTCTCTATATATACCTTACCATCGTTCTATGCATATGACATCACAACACAGAAACTTTAAAAATGTATAACTTTTGAATGGACTGTCCCATTTTCCTCAAACTTTCACCTACAGTGTTCTAGTATCACTTCTACTGATATTGCTGTGCACATTCACTCAATCCACATTGAAAGGTGAACTTGCTGTAACAAATATGGTTGCTCAATTCTATGAAAACATTGTCAGATTTTGGTTAGCTATATAATGATGCTCAAGCTGGAAGAGGAAACCCTCAAACTCACAAGATGTGAAGGCGATGTCATGGCTATCACAATGCTCAAATATCATCACGCTCATAAACCATTCTGAAATGGCTTAATGTGACACAACTGTATACCATCTACAGGAAAAATTGGGAATTTGGTACAAAGCTTCTCATCACAGATTTTCACTAATTTGTTTAACCATTATCCACTCTCAACCGCCATCTTTCAAAGGCTCTATTGTCAAACAGTAATGCACAGTGGTAGTGCATCATAGGACAACACAGGTCAGCTTTTGCAAACTGGGAGCATTGTAAGGCAATGCCTTTAAGCAATATCAATAGGGTGAGTAATGTAAGATTCATAATGCAATCTCTCTCAGCTTGCAAGATTGATTCCACAACCCTTAACTGACCAATATAGACTAATTAGTCACGGGGAAAGAAAAGGGGGGGGGGGGTCTGTCCTTGATGAGTGAACAGAGGAATAAATGATGGCATAATTGACAGACCCCCGTGATATTGTACGGCAGCTATGCAAATTCACACCCAGGTCATTTAAACATGTTCGTTGTCAGTCTGTCCCACGATCCACGCACTGCAATACTAATAGCCTCCCACACATGGTGAGTGTACTGCCCACGCGCACAGCTGACTACAAGTACATGGGTTCACATGTTTTCAGGACGGGCAAAAGTCGTACATAAATTTACATGAAGCCCGCTAAAATGCCTACTATGGGTTTAGTCCCCTAAGTTTTGTGTATGCAATTGTAGTCATTTTACATTTTTGTTTTTTGAAAGTACATGGTTATACATTGTAGTCTGTTTGCTTCTATTATGCTCTTTTCTTGGCCAATAATTCCAGATATTTTTCGTTTCCCGTCAAATCACAATGGCTAAATTTAAGATAAAAGGTAAAATCACTATAACCATCTGTCATCAGCTACAAATGTATTTAATTGGGAAGCAAACTGAAGAAAGAAATTACTCTGGCTGGACCTTGGATTGTGTGCAAGTGCAAGAGTTGGGGATGGGTAACCAAAATAAAATCTAAAGATATTTGACTGTTGAATTTATCGCAGCAATATTTGACTTTTTATACTCAAATTGAATTTAGCATACTGTAAATTGATTTTTTTTTTTCCAATGAATGGCAAGCCATGGCTTTTTCATCTTTGTCAATATATTCTTTCTGCTTTTCAAAACATTATTATTCAAGCACTTTTGGTGATTTTACTGATTGATTCAGCATGTAAATATCAACTATAGTCTAACAGAGAATGGTACACACTTGAGATTTCATTTTTTCTTTTTTACACTACAATTCTCATTTGTTTGATTAAATGCAACACCATCTCAAGTGTATGGGACTAGTGGTCTGAGAATCTTTATAATCTTGAGGATCTAGATTCAGCATTGACCCCTGCATTTAAAATCAGCTAGGGTTAGGTTAGAAGGACCATGCAGTTTGTGGTAATGTAAAAGACACTATAATCATTCATGAAGATTCTTCAAATGTGGCATACAATATTCTTTTCTCCTTCACTTCCCATCTGTGGAAAATCTGTAACAATAATACCCTCCCCTGTGGAGAAACCCCATTTTAAGGGCTGCATCAAAGGTCATCCCATTCGCAAATTCCCTCATCGCATATAAAAGACCAATTTTTAACCAAAAGTCTGTTTTCATGGCAACATCTCACTTTGCCACTAATGATCCGCATCTACGAGGCCCGACCACTCCTATTTTGGAACGGAGTCGTAAAATTTGCAGGATGTGTCTGGAGAAAGATGATGGTTGCTAGGCAACAGTCCTTGTTATGTCGCCTGATGCTGACGTGACTTTTCGGCAGAGTTGTATGGATGGGGACGATTCGTGATATGTCTCAACACAGCCGAACGCTTTCTCACCTTTCTCTGTGCGATCAGCACAGCGTGCGCTTTAAAGAAACAGGCCATTAACGTCCAAAATTTATGGCAGCATTGCCGTCTTCTTGCTCAGCGAAGACACTACCATAGTGATGATCTTCATGGGTGCAAACACCAACCACCGTAACTCGAACTTCATTTTGATAGATATCTGCTGCACACAGTGTGCAACCACATTCACACATATTCTATAGGAGGGTTCCCCCCCCCCCCACAAAAAAAAATAATAATAATGAAATAAAAAATAAAAATAAAAATATATATATATATATATATATATATATATATATATATATATAATAAAAAACAAACAAATGAGAAACAGACAAGAAAGGTAAAGATCTACATTTAAAATGTACTTTGAAGAGCAAGATAAACAACAACAAAAACATAAACATGATAAACTGAATTCTCTTTCTGGACCACAGGAGATGACACACTTTCATGTATAAACCATGTGATAGATAAAAGAAGATGGTGCTCATTTCAAGCGGATGGGTGGTGGTGACCTAATCATGATCTTACCCTTTAACTTCCCCCTGACTTTGTTGGCAGTTTTCTTGATGTCATTCATCAGTTCCTCCAGCTCCTCCTTCACTTCTGCAATAGACAGGGAAAAAAACACAAAACACAAGAGGACAACATTAAAAATGTGTCAATATGCTCGCAAAATACAAATTACATTCAAAAGATCCCTATGAGTACCTGGGTCAGAAATGAATGCCACTGTCTGTAAACACTTGTCAAGAGGACAGTAGGATTTAAGTGTGCAAGTAAAATATTGGGTGAAAATTTTGGGGTGTCATGGCAAAGTTCTGAGTTTTCCTGGTATACACATGGCATAAAACTGCATGAGATAATTTACACAGCATTACAGCTACAAGTAGCTACAAATGTAGGTGCAGCAGTCCATATTGCACTAACAACATACTCTGTAATTGAAAGATGAATTCATGATACAGTCAAGAGTTGGGTTTGTTCACACATACAACTGTGTAGAAACATGCAAATGTTTTATGGTTCAACTGATTTGTTTGCATGGTCAACTGTACTTTGTATAATTGCAATGAATTACCATGTGGTATGTTCACATCAAAAGAAGACAGCATAATATTATTCCTTTGAGGAAGAGTCCCGAGTATACTCGGGCATGTGTCTATGGGAAATGCGTGTTGTAGCAAAATCAGTCCGTCCTCAATGTGTTTAATCTCATTATGACTGCCTTGAGAAAGAACATACACCATGTATATATCCAAAGAATAGATACATCTTTGAGCTGTCCTCCCATCTACATATGTATTGGATTTTGCTGATATCAAAGGATCATATAGTATCTCAAATCCTGCTGTACAAGCATTCAGCAAAACGTACAATGTAAGACGGTGTAATTCTGCTGTTTATAGAGCTCTGCAAATAAACTATGCTGTATGGGTACATAATTGAAATCCACGACCATACTCACAAAAATACTCTGACCAACACAACAAAAACAAAGATCCTTAAAACAATGGCAATATTCTGTTTTTGTAGTATTTTCTCATATATTTGGACAGCCTTTGCAGCCACACATTGATTAAAAAAACAACATGTGACATCATTTCCTCTGAGCATAGGCTCCACTGTATGAATTAAAGAAAAAAATGAACAAAAGCGTGCACATTCCACAATCACATTGCATGTTATTCAGCACACTGCTAAGCATTTAAAATTCAACTAACACTGTGAATGTGGAATCTTCAGAACCACGTACATGTACCTTCTCACACTGGGTTCATAAAAGCCAATTTTTGCAGAAGGGGTATTGAGAAAACAAAAGCTGCAATTTAATCCACCAGATTTGCAGGAAATGAATGGCAGCTTCTATAACCTGCTATAAATTGAGCTTTGAGGTAACTGCAGACACCAACTTTTGGGCATACTGTAATACACTGCTTAGCTTCATTCAGACAAAAGTCTGCAAAATGAAAAGATCTTGAGTTATGTAGTATTGTATGAGATTTCAAGATTATTATGTCATTATTGAAATCAAAATTTTGATATGTACTGTATAATGGGCTCTGATGACAGAGGCAGTCGGAAGAGAAGGTCAGTCTCTTCTCCTTCCAAACTTATTTCATTTTTGTGTCTGTAAATTGTCTTTTTAGGATTTCATTACATGTGTGAATTGACAAAGAAGACATATTTTATGATTATGCCTCTTTTATCAAAAAGAGGCTTTATACAAAGATCCCCTTCATATTTCTTCATCCCCACCAAAATAATCTATTTCAATTATTTCCCGGACATATGTGTGTGAAATACCAGATTAATCACTTCTAGTTTCTACCGGAAGGTTCTTGTATTGACACAAGGTGATGCAAACTCACAGGCCTGGTTGCCAAGGGCAACAGAAATGCACTGTTGGGCAAGCAAACTGATAGGTACCTACAAGTCTGTTAAAGGGGAACTCCATTGTGATATCATGTTGCTTTGGATGAAAACAGAAAAATCAGAAAAGTAGATCAGTGAAAATTTGGGAAAAGAATTAAACACGCAGACAAAGTTATGAACTGATAAAGTTAAGAGAGTAAGAAAAACTGGCAACTCTGTGAGACGTACAGGTGTCGAGCAGCTCCCCTTTGTTTTCTACACAAAATTTGACTTAAAGGACAAGTCCACCTTCATCATACATGTGGATTGTGTGAATGCAGCAATATTAGTAGAACACATCAGTGAAAGTTTTGGGAAAATCGGACAATCCGTTCAAAAGTTATGCATTTTTAAAGTATCTGCCCAGTCACTGCTGGATGAGAAGACTACTACAGTGTATGATGTCACATGCGTACAACGATATAAAGAAAATAAAAAGAGAATTTCACAAAATTTCACTTTTTGAATAAAGTGCACATTTCTTTGACTTGTTACTGACATCTACGTGTATATGTTAAAGGTAATATCATTCCCCCTGCCTTCTGAAAGAGAGAAGTCAAGTGTTCTTTTGTTATGCGAGAAAAGTGAAAATATGTTGAATTTTCTTTATTCTTTCTTTATATCGTTGTACACATGTGACATCACAAGCTAAAGTGGTCTTCTCATCCAGCCTTGACTGAGCAGAAACTTCAAAAAATTCATAACTTTTGAACGGATTGTCCGATTTTCCTCAAACTCTCACTGATGTGTTCTACTAATATTGCTGCATTCACTCAACCCATATGTCCATGAAGGTGAACTTGTCCTTTAAATTTTATTTTTTCCAAGATATTTTGGCACAGACAGAACTTAACCGCTGAGGATGACATGCAAAAACATATTACTCTTTTTATATACCAAGAACAGATCTGAAGAAAATCTTTGTTGCCAGAAAAATGAAAATGAGTTAAATTTTGCAAAGAACAACAAAAGGAGAGCTACTCAACATCTATGTCACATAGAGTTGCCAATTTGTCTTACTCTTGAAACTTAATCACTTGATAACTACATGTATTTGTGTGTGTCTGATTTTTCCCAAAATTTTCACTGATCTACCTCTCTGATATTTCTGCTTTCATACAAAGCAACATTATTATCAGGATGGAATTCCCCTTTGACTGTACAGGACACTTGCCCAAATACTGACTATATGTCAGTATGATAGAAATACCTATACGTGCCTGCAAGAAAGGTAGTTGGTGAAAGATAAGACGAGCCTCACGCAAGATATTAAAACCTCTGAATTCTGTTGTGACTGCACGCAGAGCGATATATATGCCCCGGTGCAGAAGTCACAGACTTAAACTGAGCAAACAGGAATGCATCAGCATTTAGGGATGGTGCATTTCTAACTACCGCATACAGCATTATGGAGTACCTCGTACCATTCTGGTGCCACTTGCTCATTTTCTGTTCCTCTCTTTCTCCCCCTCTCTTCCGACATCTCTCTTTTTTTCGATGTTTTTTCCCCACTTTTCCCTGCACATGTACCAGTGTCAGCCCACGCACAGTGTATGCTCCGACTGCACATGTATAATACAGCCAAGCTCGCTCACACACACACACACACACACACACACCTCCCTGATACATCCACATGCAAGCTAACACACATGGTCACACACACACATACGCATGCATCCAGCGCACCCCTTACACTCCTGTCTCCCCAGCTCACAAGAGCCCTCCTGCAGCATAGCCTAACTTTCCAGACTCTACTTTGCAAATATTGATCATGATCTGTCTTTTTGCATCACATACAATGTAGTCGTTGTACAATATATTTTGCAAGCATAACAATTTACAAACTGGTACTTGAAAAAAAAAAAAAATTTCCTCATGTCACTGAATTTTGCAATCAAGAACCAGTGGCAGTATGATAGGGAAGCATTATCCCTTTCCAGAGAAAAACTGAGAGATTTCCCATCTCTGCATTTCATGTCATTGCATTTCTCTTAAATGTGAAGCAGTGTTATCTCTGGGCTACATGTATGAATTTCACAAATACTAGGCAATTCACAAAACCAACCAAAAATGCCACTAAACATACAATGTACATGTACATTGTACAAAGTATTTTCTAGTACAACGTACTGTACAAAGTACTTCTCTAGTTAAGCTGCATTTGTGAAGAGTTTACTGAAAACTTGATTTAAGTTTAAAGATACTGCACACATGGATATATCCCAGTGTAGAAACTGTCAAGCACTTACCACAATGTTGTAACACAATAATGTATTTGCCCCCAAAAAACATACATTTTGCACAAATATTTTGTTAATTATTTTTTGAATACACGACATTACACCACAACTATTCAAATAACTATCAGAGAAATTGAAAACTTGTAAAAAAAAATTAATTTTCATTTCAATAATGGACAGAGCATAAAAATTATTTTAAATGTGGCTTTGGAATTATCTTCATTTCACAGCCGTTAGATTACGAGTACCTGGACACCCATACTCTGAAAGGGATCTCTAAAGATGATACTAGCCAAATTTGGACTTGGGCCAGTCCAATATTCAGATATTCTGTAAAATGGAGGGGGGGGGGGGGGGGGGGACTAACTGATTGTAGTCAACTGTAAAATGTGACTTTCAGAGAAAATTAATTTAATTACCCAACATAGTAGCATCAACATTGAAGGTTACATTATACAATGCATATAGTGACGCTTCATACTGTACTAAACCTTCAGCAGCTTACTGTAAAACGAGGAATGTATAGTGTGCATTACAATTTCGCGAATTTTGCGAGCGGCACCATTCATGAAATTAAAATGCACACAAAAGTTCTTGCCTACACAATATGCATTTGATGCCAGTGGCAAGTCGTGAAAATTTCATGCTGCGAGAAAGGCCGTCAGCTCCACTTCGCGAAATTTTCATGCCGCGAATATATCGTATTTTACAGTATACACAGCTGCATATTTGAGAAACATTGGACAGCAAAGAAGAGATACCCGGTCTGGACTTGGAGACTACTACTCCTAGCACTGGCTGCTTGCCTCCCCTCACCTCTGCATGCTAATGAATGAATATACCCAATGGGACATTACCCGAGAGATCGTATCTGCATGGCAGAAATTTTGTACGCAACCCACTTTACCACTTCCTCTCCCCCTTACCCCCCTCCCCCCCCCCCCCCCCATTTTCCTCACCCTCCATACTGGTTCTACTGCTCTCTCTCTTACCCCCTCCATCTTCCAAGCCAGTTTTCTTCACGAACTGAACGTTGTGACCTTACTCGCTGAGACTTTATCCATCACCGTCGGAATTTTTCCAAAAAAAACAAAAACAAACAAAAAACAATCCCACGTCCGCTTCTCACGGTGTGTTGACTTTAGGCCATAATCACTGCAAGTCTGAACCAAATCTACAAATCAGAAGAGTACAATGAAATGAAAAAGTAGAAACTGGAGAAAACAATCTCGCGCTGAGAAGACCAAGTAGTTCTGAGACGCGAGTGTTCCTTCAAGAACGTTCTGAATGGTTCACAACTGCTTGTATTTCCTGCGCTTCCTGTCAATGGTGCCACTTAGAAATCCAATAATATGGACTCCAATTTCACAAGAGGCAAACTTCCTCCCTCCGCCACCCCTCCCCCAACCCCCTCCCCCCCCCCCCCCTCACCATCATCACCATCTCCACCATTTCAGCAAAATGATCCATGTTGCATTTACAGGATGAAATAGTGATGCACACAGTGAGAACAAGCTGCTAATGAATGGGACAGATACAAAGTGTATGTACATGCTGAGTTAGTTTCACAGGCGAGTATACAGTATGCTCAATAATCTTGATGTTTAATCTGATTTTTTTTTTGTCATCAGCTGTAAAGCTCACTTCTTGAAGAGTATCTACGAACTGTCAAGTGATACACGCATGAATACTTTTTCTCGTTGGTCCAATATTTTGCTGTTCTCTTTAGTACCTTTGTCTAAAGATTTTTGATATACAGAGAAACATATTACTGCTGTTTCATTTTGCTGTCACAGTAAAGCTATGTTTATAATAATTCCATGAATGCATATACATCAAACAGAAGGAGCACTGCTCATAGTTGCTTTATCTTCCATACACTTTATGCTATTATCAGGTTTTACATTACATAGTGTAACACAACATACATGTACACTGTGCTGTTAAATACTGTATACGCCAAATATTTTGCAAGGTTTTTATTTTCGCCAATTTCGCGAGTCAGGTGCTATTCGCGAAATTTAAGACACACAAAAATATTGACTCTCATCCCAATGTGACTGTGACGTATGAGAGTACACTTATCCGTTCAGTACAGGACTCCACAATCACAAATTTAACCACTCGCGAAATCGGGAAGTCCCGATTCGCGAAAATTTAGACTCACGAAATATATGGCGTATACAGTAAACAAGAGAGAGTGTTTGTATTAGAGACAGATTGTGAGAGAGAAAGAAATAGAGAGAGAGAAAGAGAGTGAGAGAGAAAAGGCTTTGTGTTCAGAGCTCTCGGCTTTCCTGGGTGTGTCACTATCTTCCCCAGATGTGAACTCACTTTATATTAATCAAACCAGCCCGGCCGAGCCCACTGCTGTTTAGAGTACACAAACATGGCCTGAGAGCTGGAGTGCACTTAAAGGCAACCAGTTCTTCCTTCCCTCTGTTCAGGCTTAAAGGGCAAGTCAACCATGCCATGTCCTTTCCTTGGTTTTATCATATTGCTTTTGTGTCTTTGTTCCTTCAAGAATAACTTAAACTACATGTAGATTATGCTTTTCCATTTGTTTTTTCAGGTCTTTAACATAGCAACAATCTGCCTTTGTTTTTGTTTTTTTAATTTATAACAACAGATGTACACCTACAATAATTTATAGGCAAAGGTCCAAAGAAATCTAGAGTAAATTTTTAAGAACTATCATGCATCAATAGTATATCTGCCATGGCCTACCTAATGTTGAGACTGAGATCAGTGAGGGAAGTCCTGCTGACAAGAACTATACAAGGGAATTCCACAACAAAATGAGTAAACTCTACACATGTGTATTTGTAACATCAAGTGTTCCATGCTGTAACTACAGCAAAACCTCTCACTACAATAGTGTTGTCACAAAGTGAGCTACATTTGTGAGACAGCTTTGTGAGCTAGTGGCATTCAATGGGTATCAACACAATAGCACAGTCAATCTTACCAGTGCTTAACTGCATTACACTCAAATTGCCCTTGCAACAGCCAGTCACTATAAATCAATTATTCACACAAACGGCCATTTCATTTGCTGCACACAATGCGTGTTAAAAGTGAGGGTGTGTATAGTAGATAGATATGCACAGAAATGACTTCAAAAAGAGATGATACAATAATCTTCATTCATTGCCGCATCTTCCTTTTGTTTGCCTAGCACACTTTCAACCCCTATGCAAATACTATCAGGGTCATGGCTATTTCACACAGTGTTAGGGATAGTAAGCAATTCTCTGTGAAACACTACACAGATATATTGCCTTTTCAGGGGTGTAATACATCACCTTTACATCCCCATACATGTAGGACTTACAGTTTGCTCGTGAGGTTATATTTTCTCTGAAGCTCACAGCACTGAGGGAAAATACAATGTGTATATTGGCCAAAGGGGAAACATGCTGTAATTCCGAAGGGACTGTCAAGTGTTAAATCACAATCATAGACAAGGCAATGCTTTTAATATAAAACTTTATGTTCTATAGATAAACTACACTGTATTTCATTATACATTATAGCGTGGAGTCACTCAAGTTTGGATGGTTGCAAAGCTGTATTGCGCCATTGGCATCCACTCAAATTTTGAAATTATTGCCTGAAGTGACGTCACTGCTCACAATATATATATATTTTTTTTAATACTCAGTGTATTAGTCACTTGATTGCATCATGACCTTCCACCAACTAGCTGATGACCAATTGATATTTAATTTAGTGTACAGTAGGTATAAGAGCAGTGAAGACACTTTTCTATTACCTTTGTCTCATCAGAGCTAGTTCCCATCAAGTCTCTTCAATCATTTTGGTAGAAAGATTGATTAGGTGTTTGAGAGTGCCACCAAAACACCAACAATGCATCCCACTGCACCCCACCCCCACATAAACACTTACAATTACTGACGCACACACGCACATGCACGCAAGCACACACACGCACACACACACACATGACACAAACACACAGTCTGAAGACTTGGCTGACCAGGAGTGTACATAATGTATCATTCCCGGCGGAAGCCCTGGAGTCCGCTTGACTTGAGCCAATTTGATGCGTTCTGTCACGTAATTAGCTTTCCAGGCCCGATTCACATGTGGCAGTAGAGGCATCTTCCTGTGTTGGGCACGACAGCCCAAAGTGTCAGGCATTGCGCAACTTTCCCCAACTGGTTAATCCATTGCTTACCAAAACTGGAAATGCTGTGATACACAATGGCTATGACAAGTAACATTACTATGACACCATGGGTTAAAAAAAAAAAAAAACAACAACAAATGCGACCTGTACTTGTTGGCCATGCTTTTCAAGAAATACCCTGTCAGATGATGTGGGCAAAGCACGATATGGCTGAGTGTGAAATTAAACTTTCTTCTGTCATTAAATAGAATCCGCTCCTCAGCTAAATTTGGTGCATGCCCAACAGAAAGTTCTTTGGGCAAAACAGATTTCTGATCCAGGAAACAGAGAAATATATTCAAATTGATCATAATCTTCATCACCATCAACATCACAAAAATATCACTACCATCATTTCCTGGTCAAATGCAGTGGCAGAAAATTTTAACATGTAGCAAATCTTACGTGTATAATCATGTGCCCCCTCTCCCATATCACTGTATTGTTTGCAATCATGGTAATAGCCAATGTGATCATCAACACAAATAATGGCTTGATTCATGAATCACGTACAGTACAAATTGTAAATCTTGTGCTACATACTTGTTCACAGAAGTGAAGAAAAATGCAATCTTTTCCATTTTAATAATAAAATAATGTACTACTGCTGCACAGAAACAACATCAACAACAAAACAACTTCTTGCATTGCTAATACCTATCAAAATCTACACATAAACCAAAGTACATGTAGTTTATAATAGCATGAATGCATGGATATACAGTGTAATACAATAGTGTACTGACGTTGGTGTCCAAAATATTAGACAAACCAGTGCAATGTTACAATTTAACAAAAGTACAGTATTGGCCATTACATGGGACTGCAATTAATACTTTCTGAGAGATAGTTCAAGACTGACTGTACAGTAGGTGATATTCATTGCACAGGCAAACCTTCCCCTCAGTGTGAAAGGGGGTCGATTGACGAGATTGAGAAGTGGAGCAATAGGCTTTGCCCACGTCTGCTCTAGACTCCAGGCAATAGCTGTGTGAGACCTTGGGCACATCTTCCAATCCTAAGTGAATATCACACCAATCAACCAAGTTAGCAAATCAGGAAAGTCAAGGTGGCTCACTCATTTCCAGCGCAGTCATAATTTTTTTTTTTTTAATCTTTCTCTCCCTGCTGTCATTTTTGTTTAGATTTTTAGTTTTTATAAGGGAAGAGATCGGAGGTAGGAGGAGGAGGACGGGGTGGGGGGGGGTGAGAGAGTGATGAGTAGAGGATATCATCACAAGAGAAGGCCATTTGTCATTGTGGTATAAATGGCTGTCATACAGTATTTAGGATTGAACGATACAAGAGAACATTCTGAGCACAGTGGGGAGGGAAGGGGGTGGGGTGGAAAAAGGGAAGGATGCCACTGGTGGGGTATTCTGTACTCATCTACAAACACACACACACACACACATACACACATATCAGTCCCAACAATGTACCAGAAATGAAAAAAAAAAAAAATGCTACAATTTGCCAGTATATTATGTACAGCTGTACAATCAAGAATTTGTGTTTTGGTGTACCTGCATCAAGGCAAACTTTCCCATGGGTTATAACTGGAAACCACAAAATAAAGCCACTGTGCTACTGTATATGAACAAAGTAAGAAGTGTACGGAAGAAAAATCAAGGCTGTTACATATCGTCGCTGGGGTGACAAGACCTTGTATCTGCAATTTTGGTGAAAATGACTTTTTTGGATTAATGGTCAAATAATGGGTTAAGAAATGTCCTGTCCAAATCCCAACTGTCTTACTCCAAAAATGAAGCCACCACGGCACGTCAAAGGAAAGGCTATCCCATTCGCCACAGTGCTTTGGCCGCCATGTTTTTTGGCTCTCCTGAACATTTGACATTTTGTAGATACGAGGTCTTGTCACCCCAGCAACGATATGTATACCCAATAAGTAAGTACTGTAAAATTTATAGAGTGGTTTCGACTGGTGTTTTGCATGGTTGCAGCTCTCTGTTATTTGCTTTCATGTATTTTCACTAATTAGCAGATCTACAACTGTACAGACAGATAGCCTCTGACACTCATGGATCCAAGACTATCAATAAAAATTGATACCACAGCTTTACTTAATATATGTACATTTTATATAGCAATGTACCACTAAAAACTCAGATGTTTTATGGTTTCTGCTCTTGCGGTTTGTTTTCCAAGATGAGCAAACATCTCTAGTTTTGCAACCATTACAATTGTCCTCCGTGTGGAGCTACATGTAAGGATGTGTCTTCGTACAAGTGTAAGACATGATTCTCCCACTTTAATAAACATCTTCCACAGTCACTACCCTTTTAAGCAGGCACTGACACCGCATTGCCATAGCTGTGGATGAGCAAGCCCCCAAAAGATGCCTCTGACGATCGGCGTTACCCCTCGCTGTCAAGGCAACAAGATTTACTGGGCCGGATGCCGAACCCCTTTGCATCTTCATCTTCGCCCTCTTCTTGATCTTCTCCCTTGCCTCTTTATCACCTCCTTTTTCATCTTTTTCTTTTTTTTTGGGGGAGGGGAGGGGTGGGGGAGTGGGCTGGTGCCCCCGGGGCCCCTTACATTGTACACCTGTATCTGATTACTGAGGGCAGCCAGTACATAGGAGGGGAAGCAGCGAAAAAACACACATCCATGCCTGTCACAGTGCACAAATCTCATGAAGGTGAAAACAGTACAGCTTCAATACATATCATCGTCTCCATATCCTTATTTCTTACTCTGCAACTCATGGATGAAGATTTTTTTTTTTCTTCTTGCCCCCTCCCCAGTCTTCAGGCTTTCATATGAAATTTTGCAAGGTCTGAAATTCAATACTGCATATTTAGATATGCTCATGTTTCAGTTTGTGTCACTATATAGTGATTTCTTTCCTACAATTCCTTAATATTTAAATTCTACCTTGCATGGAAGAGCACAACATGAGCAGATTATTATACTTCTACAGTGTATATATTCACACTGAATCACCCACTTCAATCCAATGTAAAGTTTTCACAGCTGAAGATTGAAAGAACTGTATCAAATGGGATGGCTATGAATTGCACAGGCTGGTCTGACTCAGAATTTCATATATTCAGAATTCTGCGTAATGCTTCAGGAAAACATTCACACCAAGTACTTGAAGGTTCTTGTGAGAGGCCCCATTCAGAAAAATTATCAGAGTGTTTACGAACTTCTTCAGGCCGGCCCCCAAGTCTACGCGCGAGATGCATATCATCATTTGCTGACAGACAATTGTATTCCACGACTACACCGTAGCTGGCCTGCGCTATTCGTGGCTTTTCGAATGTACTGTGGCAGGCAACCAATGAGGATAGATTCAATGGAAGAGTCATAATATCTGCCGATCGGTTTCCCTTTTTGAAGGCATAATTAACCATTTGCAGATGAAACAAAAACTCAGCAATAATGCTTTGAAATAGTTTTAAAATGTGAGTTAGGGATAGAAACAACCACTGTAAAAATTTGAATTCATATTTATAATCAAAGTTTAGTGTTGTTAAATACACAAAATATGAACAATACAGCTGTAGTTATAATAAAAATGTTTCCAGACCAAACCGTCTACAGTTATGGTTTATTGAGAAAAACACTCACATAAAAATCTCCTTCAAATATTTTGGGCTTTATTGCAAAAATTTTATATGGTAGGATGTTTTGAGATACAACAGACCTACACATATGCATCAAATGTGATAACTTGAACATTTTTCAAATCACTGCTCCTAAAGGTAAACTGGACCTTTAAGAGATGCATGAATATACATACAACTATAGAGTGAGCTGCCATGTGAGGATGGGGGGAAGGGCGGGCAGGCGGGCAGGCAGGCAGACCCGGAGGAGGAGAAGAGTGCAGTGGAGGAGAGATGAGTGGGGTGGGAAAGAGGACAGACCAAGATGCAGAAACATGCATGCAGCTGAGGCGAGGGTGCCACATAACACATGTGCACACACGACCCAGCTATTTAAGCCTGGCACACCAGGAAAATCAATTTCTATCGATACGGGCTCGGCGTGACTCCACGTTGATGTAACGCGCTCCACACCCAGTATTAGCTCCTGCCTCCTAACCCCATTTGGCATTACTTTGCAGCCACTCCGCAGATCAGTTCTTCCCTTTTTTCGATTTCAATGTACATGTATTTTATATAAATATTCTTTTTTTTTTCTATCCCCCTTTTTTGGTACTCTGCTATTTACGCAACTTACAAAGTAAGTCTTTATATTGCAGCAATAATGCACATTGAGAGAACTTGATAATCATGAGGGCTTGCTCATGGGGAAGGCTGCTGTATTGTACATTATAAAACTCGTGTTATTTTAGCTGTACATGGTATCTCACCCTCAATTTTATCCTCGCCATCAACTGTCATGCCTTTGCATATCTACAATGCACAAATACATTGTATTTGAAGCCTCTTTCATCAATCTTATGTGAAATACAGAGTCACCATCCCTTCCAAAGAGAATGTAACAATTAGAGGTCATATATATTGTCTCTAATGCTGAGTCTGCCTACTGTACAGGACACATGTATATCATAAAGGGGCTTGGATATGAAGAACAGTATACAAAATGGCAGGTTGTTGCAGCAAGATCTTATTTTCTTTAGTATAAAACATTGTACACACATGTGTATTACTTTTTATTCTTCTGTGAGCTAATATATTTCCCATCACTTTTTTTTCCTTTCTCCCTCTCTCTCTCTTTCTTTTTCTCTCTTTCCATCTCTCTACAATGATGCTCTTCTTGTATTAAAGGGAAGATAAACCCCAAGAACAATGTGGATTGAGTGAAAGCAGCAGCATTAGTAGAACACATCAGTGAAAGTTTGAAGAAAATAGGACAGTCGATGCAAAAGTTATGAATTTTTAAAGTTTTGGTGTTGGAACCGCGGGATGAGGAGACTACTAGAGGTTATGACGTATGAGTGGACTACAATATCAAGAAAATATAAAGAAAATACTACAAAAATCAATTTTTCATGAAAATTACAAATTCCATCAACTTGATATTGACATATGTTAAGGGTAGCAATTATTCCCCCTGCTTTCTGAAAGCGGTTGGTCCACTGCTCTTTCATAATTCTAGAAAAGTGAATTTTTGTTGAATATCCTTTATATTTTCTTTGTATTGTTGTCCACTCATACGTCATATCCTCTAGTAGTCTCCTCATTCAGCGGTTCCAACACCAAAACTTTAAAAATTCATAACTTTTGCATCGATTGTCCAATTTTTCTCAAACTTTCACTGTGTTCTACTAATGTTGCTGCTTTCACTCAATCCACATTGCTCTTTGGGTGTACCTTCCCTTTAAACCATGAAGTTACAAAAAAAATGACATGACTGCAATGTACATTGGAACATGTCATTTACTGTAAACTTATTCTTGAACAGTCTTTGAAAATCTCAACTGCATACATGTACAGTCATACATGTACTGTAGTTTACAGAACACACAATATCGTTTCAATTGTACCTGCATGGGTCTACTGTATGAAAACTTATACAACTGTACATCGTACATGTACATGTATTATTAATGCAATCTAGATTTCTTTGAATCAAAATCATCATTGACACAACAACACTGAGTGCCAGTTTAGTTCATGTTTAAGTGATTTTATGTTCCATGCACAAAAGAGGAACTGGGATTGGAAAACACTGGTGCAATGTACTGCTGTATTATTGACACTGTACTTGAAACAACGGGAAAACCCACAGAAAACTGTAGAATCTATAGCTTCCTGTAATATGTGTATAAATATATCACTACATGTATGCACCAGGCACTATCCAAATGCTGTTGGGTAATTTACTTCAGCAGGCTGGGATTCTCGTTATGAACTTTCTTGCAGGTTGCCGCACGAGCGTGTGCGTGTGTGTTTGCGTCGGACTTCTTTCATCATTCCCTGATGCCACAGTAAGCGAAAATTTGCCCGACAAGAAGTGCACCGCCCGTTCCCACACTTACAACAAAGAATGCAAAGTTTGCAGAGGAGAGCTAAGATTAAAACACATACTTTCAGAGCGGTAGCACTATATTTCAACAGTTATCAGGGTTGAAAGTGAAGAGTGTGTAAAGGGTTTAAGAAATTGAAGGGACCTCTGAGATATCGTCTACACTGTAGGCCTATAAACAGTAATCCCACAACTCTACAAAAAAAAAAAAAAGTGTTCAAGAAAAATGAATTGATACGGTAACCCAATTGTTTTATCATACCAAATTAAATATCAAATGGGGTTGTAGGTACTGGTATAGGTATATGTTTTGAAGTATGATACTTCTCTGTCCTTTTTTTTTAATTCTTTTTTTTTCTTTTTTCTTTTTACTTGTGAATACATTCTGAGCAATTTCATAAATCAACAACAACAACTAAGATGTTTCCCTGAAATGACCAGAAGATTGTAATCAAAATTTTGCAGTAAGCCAGGGCTATAAACCATTTTTCCTACTGGTCTGACCTTTCCTATCAGACCAGGAGATTTTTGTCTAGTTTTTTCCATTTTTAACTGGTCTGAACCTAAAATTTACCAGCCCTGTTCTTATTTTGGCTGTTCTCCCCCCCCCCCCCAAAAAAAAGCCTTATTTTGAATTATTACCAGTCATGTCAGACCAGTATATTTGGCAATTCCAGAAAAGTTACTGGCCCGACAGTGATTTTTAACGGTCTGGGACTGTCGGACTGGTGCCAGTGTTTAGTAATGAATATACTTTCTCGTGTGATAATTTTCCGTTCCAAACGGGAACCTCGTGGCCTGCGTATTAAGTCTATGGGCATTTTAGAATTCAGTATGGAACAGGTTAAACTGTAGGCCTTCTGAATGCTGCCAATCAGTTGATATCAATGGTAGAGGAGTGATGCGAAGTGATGTCATCATCGGCCGCTGGGGATGTGGCTGTACTATTCTTAATTGACGAAGGAAAACAGAAGCCAACGTTTTGATGCAGGTAATTACACATACATTGATAAGGTCACCGCGGCATGCTGTGCCTTGTTGTTTACGAGACAGCCTTCGATGGGCAGGCAGTGTGAATTCATGCATTTTTATGCTACACATACATGTACATGATGTATAACAGTGTATGTAGTGCATCGAAAAAGAGTTTTCAGATATACACATTTTGTACAAATATACATACTCTACGAGCTGAAATTTGCGTGATGGTTTTATTTTCGCGAATTTCACGAATCGCCTTTGAACCGCGAAAATAACAACACGCGAAAATAACAACGCGCAAATAGCTAAGTTTAGTTAGACCCTCACAACCGCAAAATTAACGACACACAAAAATGTCCTCCAAGTAGCAATTCGCAAAAATATCTGTACGCGAAAATTTTAGCTCGTACAGTACACAATACTTATGTACATTTCCAATAGCCCTGTATCATGGCTGAACACTCTAATTCTAGACTATTAGGCAACATCATTCATTTTGATTGGTTCAAAAGTGGTAGGAACAGTATCTTGATAGAGCACATTAAATACTCGCAGTTCCTTTATGAACCTTACATTGTACGATGTTTAATGTTTGTTTGTTTGTTTGTTTGTTTGTTTGTTTGTTCATTTCCATCTGAGAAGATGGCTGGATAGCCCATATTCAGCTACATTTAGCTGGTCTTCCATGGGGTCCAGTTGGATGTGAGCTGCAACACTGCCCTGGTAATTATTTTTGTAACATGCACACAACTGAACACCATACAGCTAGACGCATTTATACTCACACACACACACACACGTACCGTACAGTACGTACATTGATCTGTACTGGATTATTCGTCAGTGTCAATCTGGATCAGACACCACATACAAGTATTGTGCTTTCAACAAAAGACAAAGACAACTACTGTACAGTATGTGTTGGGAGCAGTGAGACTGTGCACAAATTGTTGGGGAGGGGGTGTGAGATAAGCCATAAATTAGTTTTAGGCTACCAAACTATAAAAAGGGTTAGTTGAGTTTAATACCAAGCAAAGGGACTTATTTATAACAAAGACAACAACAAAATGAAATTGAGCTTTAATGGGTATACAGCTTGTGGACAACAATAACCACTAATGAGCAATATTGAGTATCGATGCATAATACATGTACTGTCGGCATTATATTCAAAACAAAAGACTAGGTGTACAGGAATGCTTAGTGTGGTATTGAAAAAAAAAATGCAAATTTGGAGCTCACAGCCTCAATCAATCAATCAATCAGTGTTAGGGCTATGCTAGTCTGGGATCCAGACACAGTCTTTCTTCCTCTATGAGTTGGACCACATGGGAATACAAAGACAGCCAGATTCAAATGACTATGGATTGAGTACTACAATACAGTGAGTATGTCCCATAAACATCGGTACATGTAGGATTGTTTAATGAGGGAAAGAGGAATAGTGACAAAAGTCTGGAACCAAGACCAAAAATGTATAGTACGCTATGCAACAGAAGGTGTACATTTAAATTAGGCCTGTCTTACATGTTTGTACTTGTAAATGTATAGTCGTGCATATACATGTACAAGTGTACAAGTGTAGTTCAGCTGTGATGTCTGTCAATGTTCAGTGTTTGCACCATCTGTTAAATTCCAGCATTAGGCTTTGGGAGAAGGCAACTTTCAGAATGATTCATCACCACGGTGAAAATAAAATTTACAGTAACCCGCAATCAATCAAAGCCACAAGATTACTGTATAACTATCATATGACTGACCTTGCCATCACTGTGACAAGCAATACAGTGTAGGTCGCTACATTGAGGAAATAGCCAAGGTAAAGGTCAACACTACATCCGTACCATGTTCTATTCCAGTTGTCCTTGCCTCTCAGTGCAGCAAAGTAGCTACACAGTATGTCCCCCCCCAAAAAAAATTACAGTCGGATTTCCGCATTGATTACTTTTAATATGATTACACTGTCTGAATGCTATTTCAGGGTCTAGATATACACCTTGTATAACACCTTTATACCTATATTTTGCAGAAAACCCCATTAAATTCTGTTGAAGTGGTCACAGAGAATCAGCATTGTAAAGCATGTCATGGGTCTGTTTCTTCCCAAATTTAGCACTTGGATGCTCATGGAACTACATTGAAGGTAGTGTTACTGTTGGTAGTGCCAGTGATTTAAACAAATGTTCGAGTTATCACACTTGATGCACACATTACGTACCTGTACATAATATGTGTAGGTCAGTTGTATCACAAAAAAATCCTACCATGTAAAAAAAAAAAATAAAAAAAAAAATTGTGATAAAGTCTAAAATATAAGGAGATATAAATACTGTTTTTCTCAATTTTAAACCATACAAATTGTAACTGTAGACGGTTTATTCTGGAAACAATTTTATTGTAACTATTGTTCACATTTTGCATAACAATATAATATTGATTCCATACTGATTAACATTTTTACACTGTTTCTATCCCTAACTCACATTTTAGAACTATTCTCAAGCACTAAAGCTGGGTTTTTGTTTTATCTACCTGGGGTACTTGAATGATAAATAATGCCTTTAATGTGTGAGCACAATGGACAGAACTTGGAGGGAAGGGACTCCTGACATGCTCTATTAAACAAATACCCCCTTCCCGCTGAAGGAAATCTTCCCCGGGTGCCCCCGGGGGCACCCGGGTAACTCCACAGTGTGAAAGTGAACTCGGTTGAAACCTACGTGTAGGGGAAGCCTAGGTGAAACACCGATTAAATTTTGGGCAATTTTTACCCTAGAAGCGTCCTGGGTAAACACCGATAGTTCAACTGGAAACCACCGGTGGTTCACCGAGGAACGCCCAGCGTGAAAGGTCGTCTCGGTGAAACACCGGGGGAAATATGGAGATAATGTCAAAGGTCGTGTTTTGTTTCTGGTTATGCACACGCTTTTCGCTAGCTAGCGTGCGCTCCCAAATTAATCCACACATACAATTGTAATTCATGTATACCCATGTAAACATACACACGACTACAGTAGTACATGTCGTTCGTGTGACTTTCACAGCCGCGACAGCATTGTGGTATTGCATCATGTTGTATTGTTTAATTGTATGCATGCCGTATACAAATAAACTGAGCTGATTTGTTAGAGTGTCCTCGAGTTGCCGTGTCTTCCTCTTCTTTAATTCCTCTTCCAGTCTGGTACAGTCTCATCCGTCTTTCGTACTCGACTATACTGCTGCGATTGCAACATCACTCAGTTTCTGAACAGTCCGAGTTGATTCAGAAGCATCAGTGACACAATGATAGCAAATTCCATTCTATTTTTTTGTACACAATAATGAGCTGCAAATATCGCGAATTTCAACACTGAGCAATAAAATGAAGGCCCTCAGAAAATGCGAATTACGATCGATAGAGGTACAATTAGAAGTTACGAGTACGAACCACTACGCACTGTAGTACAGTATATACCAGACCATGTTCAAATTAGCGCGCGAAATATCCCGCCATTATTACACACTTCAGCTGGGATCGGCCGCGGTGCGAGCAGAAAACACATCTAGGGGGAAAGTTGCAAACAAAATTCACCGAGAGCATTGTCATAGGTGTGAAACGACGGCACTGAAAATTTCACTAGGGAATCCAACGGTGGTTCACCGAGAGGGGCAGCGGGAAAGGGGTAAAAGATACCCATTTCTCTTTGACCACCGAAGTTTAAACCAAATGGGGTTTTCTATAAGATGTGGGTAATACAAATGTAAGTTATAGTTTCATACCCTGAAATTGTACATGTATTTGGATTGATTCCCCATTTTCTAAAAGTTATCATTGCAGAGGGTCCTGTTGTAATTTTTTTGGGGGGGAAATACATCGTACCTAAAGAGATGCACTACAAGTATGGGGAATTACAAATATAGTTGTATTTCACCTTGCAGAACTTGGATTGTTGTACACTGTAGGTAACCCTGGCAAATGACAAGGGCATGTAATACTAATACACAAAAGCAAGATATTTTCATGAAATTTTTTGTGAATGAGAGCCAATGGCCTTTTTTTTTTGTGAGGCATACCGGTATGATCTACAACACCCACATACATGTACACTTGCGCCTGTAAGTAGACCGGGTATACAATGTATTTCTTTCGGAATATGGTTATGGTAACTTGTGATGGCACTGATATCAAACGTAAAATGGGGCATGCCATGGTGGAATCCACCCTTTGTGTCAAAACAATCTACACATGATGACATCACTGCTTTGATAACAGAGGGTGGGGCATCCCTCCTAAAACTGCCTGGGCGGCACCCTGAACTTTGGTACCGACTGCCCTCTATACTTGGGTATCATCCCCTAGCAATTACATGTAGTCTAACTTGTCGTATTCAAAGTATGTGTATGTTTTACAGGGCGCTGTTGTAGTCTGGGTTCCCAGACCCATGACTGTCCAGCAAATGTCATTAGATATGGAACAGCAAATCAACAGAGACGCATTGCTAATACTATAGTGTACAATACATGTATGATACATGTACAACTGATATTCAACTGTAGCTGGGCTATAAAAAAAGAGCAAGACTACTGTTGGATGCAGCTACAAACTTTTACTACTGTGCATCAAGATCGAGCAGTAATTGCACATGTCCACTTCTAAACAGCAAAAGAAATTTGATTCAAGTGAGAAAGAAATGTCTGGAAACCAATGTGCAATGACAGAGGCCTAAATTAAATGGGTACGTGAAGCAGGATGGTTGCCCTAGAATGCTGCCTATACTGTGTACATGTATTGTAGCATACACTTTTAACATTCGGTAGCATGCATGAGTAACAGTGCATGTCACTGTTGTTATTTGTCATGATACCACGCTCTGGTATTATCCTATCATACAAGCTCTCCAAACAAAGTGTTTATTTGTGTTTGAACAGCTTGAAACTCTTCCATCGCTATGGCTACAGGGTAATCCTGGAGAGAAACAATGGCCTAGGGGTGTGTCAGTGTCATCTGACATATAATGTGCTTTACATTGACTGTGCATACAGACAGAGTATGAGATGTGGGTGTAGTGTGACCTGCCCAGTTATATAAATGTACACTTTGTGCAACGAACATACACTGTACTGTACAGATCATTTGAATTGTCGAACATCTATTCTTTGTTGCTGTTGGTCTTGTTATTAAGCAGGTCCCTACTTGCAAAAGGATGGTGCAATGTACACATACAGTACATGCACTACATTTTGTATGTTTATCTGTAATCATACGGTAATTTGGTACAGCGGTACTATGCTCTCCCTTCCATGGCTGTTCTCAATAACAAAACCAAGTGGACACTTGATTGCTGCTACAAATTGTAGCTGGTCTTTCAGAAACAGGTGTATTATTGATTAATAATCATTATCAAATGTTATTTTTTACTTCTACTGACAACTTTATTCATACATGTAAACAGCGTTTCAGGGTGCTTGAACATGCAGTATATAATTTTCCCCAAATATTGTATTTGTGCTTTTTTCTGTATAAAATTTTTTCACTCTACCTACAATTGTAAATCAATTAGTAAGCTGTGGTAAAGAGCATGCAACATGGCTGGCATGTTGTTTGTCACAGTGCCAACCCACAAGGTCCTGCACTTCCTGAAGTGGTCTTGAATTCCATATGAAACATGTATAATTAATAAACTGTACATTTGTGTACAACATGTGTCCCTTGCCTACGCACTCGCACATTGCAACACCATCTACGCTTTCCTTGTTTAATAGTACAGTGACCATCCTGCTTCCACCCATATCTCTCTTTTTCTCCAATTTTTTTATTTTATTTTTTGCTCTTCGCTACAATGTACACATGTACATGTACATGCCTTCTACAAACAGTCTTACAGTTGTAGTAAAACTTGGAATGTTCAGGAAAGAAGGAATTTGATACAATTTTCAAGGCATCATTTACTATTTGCAGATGAAACAAAAATCCAGCTTTGGTGCTTAGAAATAGTTCTAAAATGTGAGATAGGGATGAAAACAACCAGTGTAAAATGTTCATCAGTATAATCAATGTTATGTACCTTACTGCTAAATGTACACTCTATGAAATGTGAACAATAGTTGTAATTATTGAATTATTTCTAGACTAAACTCGGTTATATTTTAGGCTTTATTGCAAAATCTGTAGGATGTTTTGTGATACAACTATTAACCTATGAACACAATATTGATATGCATCAAATGCGATAACTCAAACTTTCTTTTCAAATCACTGCTCCCAAAGGTATCACTTGAGAAGCATTCTTGTGCCATTATCCTCTGATGCAGCTACCGGTATACAGAGTACAATACATGGTATAGGCCTAATGCAGTGTAGGTAGACCTTTACCAATGCTGCAGTGTTGGAACCTAAGACTCCAGCTCAAGCGTGGATCTCCTCAACAGAAGATTCTCCTGCCTGGATCCCATCACAAACTGGAAACTCTGCAATCCCACGAATCACAATGTCCTTTGTGGCTGGGGTTATGATGCTCTCTTGTGCTACATTGTATCTTACCTTTTATGTTTTGTAAAAGCAACTACAGTTTGGTGAGAAAAAGCAAAATCCTATTGCCGGATGAAATGCACTGTGCATTGTACATGTAAGCTGGAGACACACAAAGCTCTACATTGTATGTAGAGCTGGAAAATTCAAACTCAAATGGAAGAGCGCAAGATTTTGCAAAAATAGCCTCTAAGCGGGAGATCATCTAACGCCGAAAAGGGGAGAGTTGGGGTCCCTGTGGTACCCTGAATGTTAAAACGTTCCTCAGCTCTCATTGATCTTCAAACATCTCCCTATTCTTTATGGTAAGCCCATAACATGCCACTTTGTGTTTCTAGACAGCTTTGTGAAAAGACTCTTGGGACATGTCTGATGAATAAGAGCATTTTATCCGACCGTATGAAATCAGCAAGTCTTGCAGTGCTTTTTAAAAATACATGGGATTATTGTATGACTTTCTACTCAAGAGCATTTAACAGAAATACTCCCCGTGCAATCCTCAGTTTGCACAGAATATACACTGTACATTCATTTCCATTAAAATCTTAAATATTCCTTGGTAAGAAAAGGAGAGAACTGATACAAGACAACATTCTACAAATAGTAGAGCATGTGCAAGGCTCAACATTAACTTTTTTCTCTGTGTTGGAGCCACTGATATCTTAGAATAAAATGTCAAATTTGGGTGGCTGGAAAAAAAAATATGAATTTATTGGCCCTACACGTATGTACAAAACCTGTACGTGTACGTACAGCTTGTACAGTACAGTACAAGGAAACGTCATGCAATTCATTTTGAATCCTAGTTGTCGGATAAGATCATGAAAAGATAAACTTTTTGGTCGCCGGACATCAATTTTGGTGGTCCCGCGCCACTGCCCCATCACTAATGTTGAGCCCTGGTTTGAGTAGTCTGTTTGGTAAACAGTAGTGGTATTGTACATTTCCTCCCTAACATTAAATATTACTCAAAGTTCTCTCTCCCGCTCCCTCTCTATTTGTACAAGGTGCAATAATCTACAAAGTGTATCTACACAGCAACTGATCTTTCTCTCCTTCCCTTTCTCTCCCCCTCTCTTTCTCATTCTCCCTCTATCTCTTTCTTTTTAATACCCCGCCTTCTACACCAGGCCTGCGAATGTCATGTGCAAGGACACGCATAGTAAAAACTGGTAAATGTCAAACTCTTGGGCAGAAAACGTGGAGCCACGCTGACATGAAAATTTAGGATCGCATATCATAGCTGTGTGCACCAAGCCCTCGACCGCACGTCACTCAGTCCAGCTAGTCTGTATTGCACAGACCTCTCTTTGAATGTGCTGATCAATGCAAAATGTGTGATGAGTCACCCATTAATCAAACAAAACATGCCATAGTGAACTGCCTTTTTTAATCACACTGAAATCCACAAAAACAGGTCATCCTGTATTTCACTGGATGTTGCCATGACTGATTTCAAATTTGATGAAGCTTTTTAAACTTTATAGTACTTTAATAAAAAGAAAGTTCATTGCAATACTACATTGTATGTTGCTTTTGTATGAAAGCAGAAAAATCAGAGAAGTAAAATGTACATTATAGATCAGCAAAAAATTGGGGAGAAAAATCAGACACAAACAAAGAAGTTATGAACTGATAAAGTTTAGAGTAAGACAGTGAACTGGTAACTCCTTGATGTCATATATTGAGTTGTCACTTTGTTTTGCTAGAGCTGTGAATTTGAACAGTTCATAATTTTTTTCAAGTCTGTGTCATTTTTTCCCCTCTTATTTTCACTGATCTACTTTTTCGGACTTTTTCTGTTCTCATACAGAGCAACACGATATCACGATGGAATTCCCCTTTAATGTTTGTGAAGGCAGATTATTCATCAACACCCTGAAACCACTTTGATGCTGAACGACAATCCAGCTGAGTCGCTAGTCTGATCATTCAGACGTACGATTAAAGCTAATCCCTCTCTTTCTTTTTTATTTTCTTGTCAATGAGTAGAAGGATAAATCCACTGCAGTTCTTTAAGAACTGGTCACAAAACTTGAAGCAAAGTCTGCATCTCATTGGCTTGCTGAGGTACAAACCCTATGTAAATACAGTTTTAATGCCTCAAATGTATGAAACTGAGTGTTTGAAAATGGTGACAATCCTACACACAAGATACAGTACAGCATACACACACTACAGCTTATACACCTTGTATCTGTACAATCATGCAGTACACGATTGTGGGATACACGTTGTATACGGAACACCCTATACAAACAATCAAATGGTAACAACCATCACTTCTAGTGATGATTTTTAACCCACTGGGGACGAGTCCCGAGTATACTCGGGCAAGTGTCTATGGGAAATGTGTGTTGTATAGCAAAATCAGCCCATCCTCAATGGGTTAAAAGGGAGAAGAAGAAGAAAACACAAAACCCACATGTAAATACATGTATCGAAACAAAAAAATAGTTTTAACACCACAATTATATGTACAATGCCTGGTAATAGATTGTTTCAATAATGTATTCAAATTCTATGCATGCTTTGTTCATAAAGCTTGTTGAAGGATTGCCCTCAGCAACTACTGTATATGCCATATATTTAGGTAGTCTAATTTTTCACAAATTGGGACTTCCCGACAATTTCACGAATGGTTAAATTCGCGGCTGTGGAATACAATACAGAGAAGTGTATGCGTGCACATCATATTCATGTCGGGATCAGAGTTAATATTTTCCTGTGTTTTTACATTTATTGGCAAATAGCATCCAACTCATAAAATTCCCGAAAATAAGACATTCGCAAAATATATTTGGGGTATTTATATAGTGTTAGCCGAATTCCTGCCAAAGAAATTGAATTAATTGGAGGGAGCAGGTGATTGGGATGTTTTGTTACTATGGCGATGCTGTAGAAAAAAAAACATCCATGGTCTATTTGTATCATGTATCATGTGTGCATTGTGGTATGAGATGAGTCACCAAGAAAACCACACTGATAAATAACAAGACAGCAAATTCATAGAGATGTACATGTACCAGGTATTTATACATGTAAGCATGGCTAAATCATTTGCCTGGTAATGGAATGACTACGTATTACTGGTGTGCATTAATGAGGGTTCCACTTCCCCTGTCCTTTGAGTGCTATGAGAATAGCGCAGTGTTCCACTGCATTTCCTGGGCAGATTACATTGTGTACTTCCCCAGTAGTTATTCACTTTTAAAGGGCGTGTACAGTTCTGGTTGAGGTGAGGATTTAGCTTTTAACGTTTTGCGAGATATTCAGAAACCACTCTATGAGATGTCAAAGAGCATTCAATTCTAATGGGTATCAAAAGTTTATTTGATGAAAATCGGTTTTGAAATGGCTGAGATATCCAAAAACAAGGCAATTGCCATAATGTGTCTCGCCCATTCGCGTACAAGAAATTAAATGCGAATGGGATATAGCAGATTTTTAAAAAAGAGATATAAAAGGGTAAACATTTATGGCAAAAAGAAACGTGCCACAAAAACTTAAGATTGGGCCCTTGAAGTTCGTTGACCCCTGCCTGTGACCTTTGACCATGTGGTGACCATCCACTCCCCAAGGGAAATCTACCATCCAAGTTTGGTCACAAACGGACCTATGGATCAAAAGTTATGACCCATAATAGAAACGCGCCATAAAAACTGAACATTGGGCTCTAAAAGTTTGTTGACCCATACTTGTGACCATTGACCTTGTGGTGACCATCCACTCCTGAAGGGACATCTACCATCCAAGTTTAGTCACAAATGGAGTTATGGATCAAAAGTTATGACCCATAATAGAAACGCGCCATAAACACTTAACATTGGGCCCTAAAGTTCATTGACCCCTGCCTGTGAGCTTTGACCTTGAGGTGACCTTCATACATGGTAAAATGTGAAACTTTGTATGACCCCTCTTCCCTTGAAGTTTGATTGCAATTGAAGCCCAGAGTAAAGAGTTATTGAAGTTTTTGTACCGTTATGGACAGACGACGGACGGACGACGGACGGACTGATGCTGCAGGTGATCCCTTTAGTCTCCCCGCACCTTGGTTGGCTCGACAACAAGGTGAAACAAATAGATCCTAATAAAAGGCGTGGCCTGTCGCCTTTTATCATTATTGCTTTTTTGGATATCTCAGCCATTTGAAAACCAATTTTCATCAAATAAATGTTGAATCCTTCTTAAAATTACATGTACATGCTCTGTCATATTTCATATGGGCAATTCCGCAGTTAGGTGGACATGACATGGATAAAAGAAATGTGCCTCTTTATCTTACCCTTTGATCTAGGTATCAACTAATGCCATGGATGTTCACCAATCATTAGGGTCTTTCAAATTCAGTAGATTTTATTTTTCGTATTTATTGATTTTGCGAGATCTAAAACCATCATTTAAAATGTACATGTGGGACTGGGGACGCTGAAATTCACTTAAATGCAAATTACAGTGGGTTCCTTTGAAATTTTTTCCTCAAAGTTTTGCTAAAGGGTAAAAGATGAATACATAATACTCCAGAAGTCATGTGACATTTTGTCAGTTACAAAAGGGTGAAATGACCTGCGGAATTACTCCGGACAAATGTAACGTTACTAACCGTAACGTTACTAACCATGCTTTTGGGGGTCTAGCTAAAAAATTATCGATCAAACTGCTAAAAAAGTTTGCATGAACATTTGTCATGATGCAATAATTGAAATTAATGCAACACTTTGTTTGAAGTAACTTGAATTTTTGCAAACTTTTTGTTACAAGACATTGATTTTTTTTGTCATGTCCTTTTTTCGTAACGTTACTAACCAGCCCTTTAAGTTGCTATAGCAATTCTGATATTTCTTGGATTGTGTTCATTCTTTTCTGTATCATAAACCTGGGAAGGATGAACATGTTTTTGACATAATTTTGACTTGAAATGAATAAATGGTAATTTAGTGGTAAAAACAAATATCTAAATTTGTTCAAATGTAACGTTACTAACCGCGGAATTGCCCATATGAGGTTTCTCATTATCTCACTTTGGAATGTTCAAAACATGAATCCCCACCTCAGCTATTGTACAGTCCCTTTAAAAGAAGTATCACACTACAGTTTTAATCTATACAAACTATCAGGTGCAATACACAAAAGGCTTACAGTTTATGCAAGTCATAAATGTCAATAACACTATCCCTTAATAATATTAATCAGAAAGTTTGAATTTTCATAAATTTCATATTTACTGTTATTAACAAAGTTAAAAGATGCAAAGACCTTTGCACTACAATACATTATTATCATTATTATTATCATTATTATTATTATATCAATATTTATTTATTTATTCATTTATTTATTTATTCATTCATTTATTTATCTATATCTATTTATCATAACTTTGCTACAAACAGCCATTATTTATTTATTCATTTATTTATCTATATCTATTTATCATAACTTTGCTACAAACAACCATTGCCCAGTCTGAAGTCATGAATTGCAGTTCATTTACAAAATAAAAGAATAAAATAAAAGAAACCAATAATTTGAAGCATATTCCACAATATGCCAAATACACTAGTACATGTACTAAACTGTTTTCACTGTACATAATTTTCATTCCTAAAGTTTCAAAATGTGTTGTAATTGTACACTTTGAATGTTGCACATGAATGCTCTGTATACAATTGTACACTATACACTTGATCAGTGAAATCTGATCACACAGTGCACTCTATGGCATTTTTCTTTAATTGTAAACTACACTGTACATGTACAAGTATCATGTATGTATATGTACAACACATCTTTACTAGGGTTTTCCTATTTTTATTTTTTAGCCAATAAAAAAGCACGCAATCCCACCATCCAAAGTAAATTGCTTTGACAAGACAATAATTATGCTAGATCTCTCTTGAATCATCCAATACACCAGACAGTTTCCAGAATGCAGACTTTAATGATATTGTTCAGATTTCATGCTAAAATCTAAAGGTAAAGCGAAACAACTGCCCTATGACTACTGTAGGCCCTGTCAGATTGCTTCATCTGAGAAGGCAGGCATGGCACCGTATGAACTGGGCATATTACTGATGATATATCGAAGGTGCAATTTGTGTTGAACTTGAGAGGGCCACTCATGTATTTTACCTGAATTCTGCTGCCCCGTGCCTCGTGAATGCACAGGCCCGCAGGCCACAGTTGAATAACGACACACACATATGATTCATTCCTATACACACGTGGTATTGTGTGTCTACGATGTATGCACGGCATACAGCTGTACATGTACATTGTACACGCAAAGGTCTACTGTGTGGAGTCACTATATTGGCTGCACCATACAGGGAATATTTCCTTTAAAGGCTTATAAACACATACACTACAGTGTACAATGTAACTTCCATTAATTTAACTGCACATATTTCCTTAGAGACCAAGCATATTACAGTGTATTTCCTTTCCAACTGTCCTCCAATGTGTCACTGTTTCCGACATTTACATCTTAATTTTACCTATTTTCTTTTTTTCCCATTTCTGTTTGCAATATTATGGGTACATACTTTATAACTTCCCTTCCCACAGCCTTGTGTGTTAAATTACACTGCTTTCTATTTGAATACTCTCACAATGTACTACATGTAGGTAATGTGTGCATACAGTGTATGAATACAATGCAGCCTATAAATTTGTGATGTATTTGTTTAAAGTGTACAATGTACACATACTGTAGGCTAGAAAAAGAGAGGTTGCCTGACTGTGAATACAATTTGTAGTTTTCTTCATCCACACACACTCCACAATGCAAGCATTTTTATTTCATTGGACACCCATGACAAACACCATGATACATTAAACTTGCTTTAGTTTCTACACTAGCTACATGTACATAATGTAGCTACAGTGTACATTGTATTAAATGTACACGTGTACACTTTATACATACTGACAGACTGTACAACACACTGTAACACATAGACAGACTGTAGAACACACACACACACACACACACACACCTGTACACACACTAAACATGGACATTATACAGGGCTCGACACTAACGGTGGCCCGGTGGCCCGGGGCCACCAAAAACGCATGTCGGACCACCAAAATTTCAGAAATAAAGAATTTGGTGGCCTCATCGGGCCACCAAAAAAGGTCGAGATGTTTGCCTTTGGGCCACCAAAAATAACAGTTAGTGTGGAGCCCTGCATTATATACATGTACCTGTACACACACATTGTACAGTACACATTTATGCATGTTCTGTATTTCTGAGGTTAATTTCCTATACAAAGGCTACACATGTTTGTAAAGTTGCAAATTCATGAGTCAGAAGGGAGGTGCATGCACTGACCTACAGTTTGTTAGCATTGTTCAAAGTCTACCCTTTTTTTTGTACAATATTCTGAGGAACTTACTTTCATCAGCCTGTGGAGCTGAAAGGATGTCGCTGTGCTTTTTCTTCACCTCTTCCACATTTTTGGAAATCTTGTCTATGCTATTTCTGATCTCTTCCACCTGAAAGAATCAACACATTTTAATACACATTTATTTTCACTTTTTGCACACAATTAACAAAGACATTTTAAAACATACAAATACAAATAAAATCCTGCTCAGATGGTCAGACATACAATATACAGTAATACACCGGAGGAAACAGCAGTAAATGAAAACAGTGATACAAGTGCACTGGATTGACATTATGGTCATCAGTATAATGATATAGTAAAAAGTATTCTCACACTGTATGCAAAACAATGCATTCTACTGTACACCCAAAAAAAGAAAAAAAAAAATCATGCGTATTTTAATTTTGTGAATTTTGTGAGGGCCAAGAATTGTGAAATTAAAATGCATGTGAAAGATTTTGCCTATACATGTAGATACTACAGAGCATTGGATGCAAATGGCAATTCATGAGAAATTTCATGCTGCAAAAAATTTGTAGTATGTACATGTATTATAACACATACACATTGTACAGTCTGTATGTGTAAATATACATTCATACTGTTGAATGTTACACAAATATAATATTGGAACAAAACTGGCAGGATAGGTGGGGATAGTTGTTTTAGAATTTTGCCTTTTCACTTTGTAATAACCAGTAAAGACTATGGCTGCAGAAGAAGCAACAGTCATTGTAGAACTTATAATGTACTGGAGAAAATGCATTCAATCAGCACAAAGGGTCATTAGCAGGAATGACCTTCCCAACACTCCACGCCCCTTCAGACTCAGTGTTGATATGCACTGTACAAAGCTTGATGATGGCAGAGTCAAGGTCAAAGCACTTTATTGTTTGATAGAGGTATACAGGTTGTTGTACATTTTACAATCATCCAGTTATAGTGCACTCCTGTTATGTAACAAACACAGTTATAACAAAATTCTCATTACAACAAAATCAGAATCCAGGTCCAAGAACTAAAATATCTGACACTATACGAATGAACGAAATTTCGATATGAAAACAAAAGAAAACCGCCAGTCCTGTGGACTTCTATAAACAGGAGTACACTGTACAGGAGTACTACAGTACATCATACACTACTGGAAAAATCAGGTTAACACGGTAATGCAGCTTCCAAAAAAATAGCAAATTCAAATGGAATCAAATCCATACATCATTTCTCTTTTTCTCTTTACCATGTGAAAACTCACCTGTTCAAAGAACTCCTCCATAAACTTTTCCGTCTCCACATTGACAGCGACTTCTGCTCCCACCTCATCTTCCTCATTCTATAAAAATGCAATGAAATTGAGAAGGTAACAAGATGGGCATTATGTAGTAGGCGTTATTTTGTTGTGTTTTTTCACAAATACAGACTGTACCAACTTTGTTAAACTCGATGTTGTATGTTTGTGTTTGTATGGGTATGTACACATCTAAATGTACACATGTAAAGGCACAATTAATGTGCAAGGCAATGTCAGGGTGGGGCACACTTTAATTCCAATCATTTGCATGACTGAAATTTCATCCTCCCTATTAAAAGCAGGCTTCAAATATAAAGATTCAAGGTCACGGTAAGTTATAAATTCCGTGCCAATTTTGGGTATTTTTCATGTCTGTTAGCCACCATCATGTCTAGTTCCTCCTCCTCCTCTTCCTCCTCCTCCTCCTCCTCTTCTTCTTCCTCCTCCTCCTCCTGAGCGCTGCTAACCAGCCTCAAATGAATCAAGCACCAGGCCATCCTTCATCTCCAAAGAACCGCCTCATCTAGAATCAATGTTGCTACAGTATACAGCCGCTATCTCAGTGGTGACTGCATATTGCATAATCACAACAACTGAAACGACCTATATAACACAAGTTACGTTCAGACGGCAGGCCCTAACCTCGAGGTTAGGAAACCTCGAGGTTTAGCTCTTGCCCCCTAACTACGACGTGTGTCCACACGACGAATCTTAACCTCGAGGTTACGAAACCTCGAGGTAAAGCTTCTGCCCCCCGTAACTACGAGTGGGTCCCACTCGAAGTTAAAACCACAAAACCGGAAGTTTCAGCGCACACTGCTAACAAGACGTCTATTTATTCTTTAGTCCAACCCTGTCGGACTCGCTTACAGGTACTCTTGTTCTCTGTCATGGTATGCAGAGATAGCACTGCACTGATGACTTTATGCCTTTATGAAGATATTCGTCGAAAACATTTTTTTTTTTTTTTTTAGCGTCGGAGAAGAATATAGAATACAGTAGCGAGTTCGACGTGTTCAGTTTAAGAGATCAAGCGCATGGGAAGAAGAGATGATGTTGTTGTGTGGTGCGTCATAGGTTTTTCACGTGTAGTGTATTTGTGGTGTACGTTTGGGAGGTTGACCCGGAAGCAGAGGGAAATTGTGGGGGCTGGAGTTTACGGCGAGGTCACTCTTAACTTCGAGTTCGTTGTTTTTTGTGTCCACACGGTGCTTAACTACGAGTGGGGACCCCCCGCGGCTCGTGGTTAGAGCGCTAACCATAAGATTTCTCGTGGCTCAAAACATCGAGCAAACCTCGAGGTTTGCTAACTACGAGTGCGTCTTCACGGTCCCTAACTACAAGCTCTAACCTCGAAGTTTCCTAACTTCGAGGTTAAGGGCTCCCGTCTGAACGTAACTAATGATTGTATTCTTTTTTTTTTTTAATCCTAAAATGAAAATACATATTGTACAAACTTATGGTGTAGTATTGATAGAGATGAGAATTACACTGTAGGCTTTTAAGTTTTTGCAAGATACCAAGAAAAGAAATGGTACAGAGCATACCACTTAAAGAGGAATTCAAAGTTTATTTGATGAAAATCGGGTTTGAAATGACTGAAACATCCAAAAATAAAGTAAAACAAAGTGATCGTATGGGTCCTACACTTTATTAGAATCGCTCTGTTTAGGATATCTCAGCCATTTCAAAACCAATTTTCATCAAATGTTGAATTCCTCATGGAATTATGCCCTTTCATATTTCATAAGAGGTTTCTCATTATCTCACCAAAAAATGTTAGAAACCTGAAATAAGGTCTCAACCAAAACTAAACGATCCCTTTAATGGCCCAAATTCACGAAGGTGGTACAATTGAAACCATGGTTTAAACCATGGACAATTTGTATGGAGCGCCAAGTGTCGCATGGCCTATTTTGTTACGAAATCAGTCATTTCGTAACAAAAAATAGACAACATTTCATCAACGAATGATCATTTCGTTAATGAAATGAACATTTCCTCAACGAAATGGACATTTCGTAATGACAAATTTCGTAACAAAAATACAAATTTCGTAACAAAAATACAAATTGTCCATGGTCTAAACCATGGTTTCAATTGTACCACCATCGTGAATTCGGGCCAATAGGAGCTGGACAGGTCTGATTCCTCTTCCTTAAATGGAAACTGTGGACAAAGAATTCCTGAGAAATGTTGACATTCACTCGTTCATCATCACAGGAAGAAATGGTCAGCTGCAGGATGGAATCCTTCACCTCCATTCTTCGACTTCTTGTATTATATTGGTATTCAAGCTGCACATAATTTTGAGGTTAAAATCCTACACGTTGCAGACTGTTGACTCTTCAATGTTTTCATGTCGAATGTTCACAGCAGTTTTGCAAACGTACATTGTATCTTTTGATAAATACCGGTATACATTGTACATATTACCGTGCAGATCTGCATTGGGTCTGCTCTTTCCAGAAACACACCAGGTGACTTCTGCTTGCCTTGTTTTTCTCCTTACTTTTCTTTTGACTTCTTGATTAGTGTCTCTATAGCTCAGAAAACTGAGTTGAACCAGAGCTGGGGTTTCATTTTTAAAAGGATTTGCTGTGTTGGTTGTTTGTTGTTGTTGGTTTTTTTTTTCTTCTTCTTATTTCAGTCTGAAATCACCCACATACAATGTACATATACAATAGTGTATGATTGCCACAGATAGCCATTTCCATCATAGAGAAATGAGGATGAACACAATCACCGTGATCTAGACTGAGTTTTGCTGTATGAATGCCCAGGAGAAAAAAAAAAAATAACTTGCATGCTCAAGTTAACTTTACTGTAAACAAATACAGGCACAGAAGACCAACAGAAAGTGCAACAAAATTACATGTACTTCCGTACATGTACTGATGATAAATGTATGGTTTTAATTTTCATGTTTCCTGTGAAAAGCATTAAGAGAGTTGTTTTAGGTAATAAAGTACCATGTAGTATCAACTTTGCTTTTGATAGTGAAGCTCTCCCTACGGTAGTAACACAAGAAAATGTTGCAGTTTTACAATACATTTTATAAATGAAAAATGAGCAAAGAATGGGATTCCATCGGGAGATGAACCCGAGACCTCCGGATTGCTAGATACATGTACATGGTGTACAATTTTTATTTGCACCTGTGCTTTTACAAACTGAGCTACCATGGAAAGCTTTCCACAGCATACGAAAGGAGCACCATGTACACGTAAAATCCCATTTTCTTTGCTCATTTTTCATTTACTTTTTTTTAATACAAATTTACATTGTACAACATGCATTTCTGGTCAGTTCCCCTTTGTGTGCATTTCAATACCAAAAATGCACTGTTCTGTTTCAGCCTTTTTAAACTTTTTAAATAAATTCAACTAAGAGATGGGTATAAGGATCACTCTGAAGAAGAGATCACAATGTATAGTCTGGATGTGTGTGATGGTACAGTTACAAGTGTACAGTGTACAAAGTGTACAGTGTACATGTTCACATGTTACAGTTTGTACAATGGGCATGGTGGTCAATAAAGAATGGGATTTACTACATATTCAGTACTGTGGTACATGCATGGCTGCAAGGAATTCTAGATAAAGAATGAATCTGACAGAAAAAAAAAAAATCCTCCTCAGCAGTTGTAAATGTATATTACAAATGTACATGTACTGTACACAAGTTTAACAGCTACGACTGTACAAACTACAAATATCAGTCGCTGGGCCAAAACAGCGGACATGTGTAGTACAAGAAAGTGATCCTGCCCACTTTAGAGTTACAAGTGTACACTGTACATACATTAAATTGTACGTAGATTAAGTACGAAATTTTGAAATTGTATGATTGTGTACAGATCTCAATATTGCTGTAGTTTTTACCATCCTGGTACAGTAGGTGTGTAGCACTGAATACAGATTACATATTGTATACAACTACATTGTACAGTGTACACTGTACGTGCACATTGTAGGAAATACGTCATCCTGATACACCGCCATTGCCCTTGTGATCCTGATACCCTCTTTCCAATGTAGCTATTCATGTACAAATGTACACTGCATCCTTCTTTCATGTGTGAGCAAGTACACTTGTATGCCCTCAGTACTATACCAATTGGTTCTGTACAGTCTGCTGTAACACGACCAGTGCAAGGTTAGAACGTTGCCATGGATATATGCACAATACATGTATACAGTGTACATTACATAGAGGTAATGATTCAACATTTAGTGTACACTGCACACATAGAATTTGCACTGCTTTCTCCACAGTAACTAGTTTCTGTTCCACTTAAAAGCTATTCCAAAACAAATCAACCACTCCAAATTACAAAATATGGTAATGTACTTTTTTTTTTTACAAACAGTACAAAAACAACATCTTTGTTTATTAATAATAAACAGACAATGTCATCCTAAAGCATACAGTACAGTCCTCCTTCATGACAAACAATGTCAGAAAAAAAAGAAGATCCTACTATTATTGAAATTCTACAATACAGTGTATTTTCAAAAAAAGAACCCACAAAAATCTACATACAGTAGTTAATCTAGGTTACAGAAAGAGGAAATGTGGTAAAGATTGCATGTACGTGACAATTATTCATACAATGAACACACCTAAGGCTTTCACTTCCTTTTTCAAGCACAGCATGCTAGAAATTGAAATTTTCTGGCATTTGTTTTTGCTTTGTTTCTTTTTTCCACTGTCAAAGCCATGGAGCTAAAAAAAAAAAAAAAAAAGGTATCAGTGTACATGTAGTTGGCTCTAAGCATTCAGTTTATCGCACCAACTTGTTTTAAAGCACTTACATACATTGTACAACCCTATTCATGGTGTACATGTACAAGGTAACTGTATGACAAAGGAACAAAGGAAAACAAAAATTTGAATAGTGTTTTATAGTACAATTGTAATCACTGAAAGTATCATTGACAACACCAAAAACATCATACTGTACATTGTAGCTCTGCATTAATTATTGGCACATACAGTGTACACGTACTGTACGTATTTGTACGACCAGCCTTCAAATTGCATAATGTGCTAGTATACAACTTACAAGTAGTAATCAAGATGATATTTTTGTACTTACAATTAGTTTGTAAATACAAACATTATATTCACAGCCAAAATGTTACATTTATAACTTAATACTTTTACAGTATTTAGCTGAATGCAGATGCATACAGTGGGGTCAAAATCCTCAAAGACTTAACAAATGTTCATTTGTGATGGAAAATGCTATACTCCCTAAATACAATCATACAGCCTGTACCGTCGAACGTACAACTGTACACCCTGTACTGTGTACATGTATGGTAGCCCTACTACATATCGACCACCCTTTTTGAAACCGACCGCGTATACATTGGCGCACAGAACGCTTAGTACGCATTTCACTGCATGCAGAGCACATAAAAATGGATTGGCTTTGACCGTTGATGAGGATGGTGTGGGAAAACGCGAAAATTCACTGTTCATTATCTTAATCAAGGACAAAATTTCAAGTGAATATATCCACCAAATTGTAATGTAATGTCTATGGAAGTTTCTAAAAAGCTTCGTACAACACGGTGTTCCATACAACTCGGTTTGCGTGCATTGTCAATGAAAAAACAGCAGTCGATCTCAATAAGGAGCTTTACTGCGGGGAGCTGAAATGAGGCCACGCAAGTTCAACGGCGATATTTTTGCACTGAAACTTCGAATCGAAAAGGGAACAACGGCATTTGATAGTGCTGGATTTTCTCAATCACGTACACTGTAGGTCAAGTTTTTTACGTGAATTTCAGTGTTAAATATTCTTATCAAGCAAATAAACATTAGGTGGTCGATGAGTAGTAGGTCCAACCATACATACATGTATACATGTATGCACTACTGTACCTCATATTCAGTGTCTGATGCAAACTTTTGTAGAGTTACACTTATTTTGTAAGTGTACACTGTACATGCAACCCCCACACAGCAACAGTGCATACAAAGCACTTGTTACCAGGAGTTCCGGAAAAACATTCACATCCTAGCAACTAATGTACAGTGTGTAATTAACAGTTTGTACAGTACATACAAATTCTCATGTGGGCGTGGAAAACAGTTAAGGAATCTGTTCTGTGTACATAGTACAATTTTTAAAGCAAAGTTTTAAATGTCTCACTCCCATTTTACTCAGCATTTTACCCTATAGATACATACTGATACGGTACACTGCATGTACAGAGTGTACTGTACATGGGTACAGTCTGTAAGCCGTCAAGAGATTGCACAATGTCACAGTACAATGTATCTTTGTCCAGTTGCCAACAATGCAGGGAAAGGTCATTTATCTTTGTATGTGAATATCTTTTACTTTAGTGTACTTAAGCATACATTTCATTTTTTCAGTGAGGTTAAAAAAAAAAAACACACACAACTTCCAAGGGCACTTTTATAACATCTGTGGTGACATTCAGTATAACAGACTAACTAGTCTAGTAGGAGAAAGGGGTTCCCATGCACCCCAAACATATATTTTTTTAATCTACTTCATCTAGACCAGTTTTGTGCGTAGATTTCAAAAATGCAATGTTAACAGGTCAAAGCGTGTCCCATAGTGGTCAAAAATCCGTTTCCATGGTAACGCATGGTGAAAATGTCAGTATCTCATAAAAATACATGTAACCTTTGATTAAATTGTTCAATTGTCATGGCTTTGGTATCAAATTAAAGAAAATTAAATTATCTATATGATGATACCAATTATGTAGGGGGTTATACCAACCTTCATCTTAATTTTGAGGCCAGAATACAATTTTTTCACATTTTTTAGCAAAAATGTAATTTCACCATAAAACTTATCTATCTCTAAATCATACCAAAACATATTCAATTTGTTTGAATATTCTTCAAAATTATACTAAATATGTATGCAATACAATGTGAAAATTTCATAGATATTGCTCAAATAATAAGAAAGTTACGGCCATCCAAAGTTGACATTCAAGCATGTCAAGAATGTGCAGGTGGGAGTGTGATGTACGCCCTCTATTGTTGAATAATCTCATTTAAACATTTCAGTCATCATAATTTGGTTCCAAAAGCATGAGAATGAAGTTGGATGTGATAAAGTGGGTCATCTAGACCAGTTTTGTGGGTAGAATTTACAAAAAATGCATTAACAGGTCAAAGAGTGTCCCATGGTGGCAAAAAAAAATTGTTACCAAGGCAACGCATGATGGAAATGTCAGAATCTCCTTAAAATGTAATATTTGATACAATTGTTCACTTATCATGATTTAAATGTCAAATTTAAATGAAGAGTATTAAATTCTTTGAATGATATACCAATCACACGGAATTTATACTAATCTTCATACCAATCACACGGAATTTATACTAATCTTCATACCAATTTTGAGGTCAGGGTAGTAGTTTTAGCAGCGCGCTGCTGGGGGGGGGGGGGGGGGGGGGCGAGAAGAAAAAATCATTGGTTCACATAGGAGTACAGTACAGTACTAGTATACTATTCGGGTATACGGTGCACGTTTTCGATCGAGGCCATGTGAATAGCTTGAATCGAACAATAGGATTTCGTAATACCGGGGCCCTGTTTAAAATTGATTTTATACTAGTAGTTGATTTCAACTGTAAGTCTATAGGCCAGTGAATTGAAGCTGAATTTTGGGGTCAACTGACAACTATCGTATAACAAACAAATTTTGTATTTGAAAGTATACATGTATGTCTTAACAAACTTACCAGTAAAATTTACCCAGAAGTTCTGCTTCGGAACATGCCGAAATGACGTCATCAACATGACCACCCCACAAACCAGATACTAGTAAATGAATGGGAATTTCAGGATACCTCAAGTGTTCATTATACAACTGATACAACGAGATAAGTTTCTAGTGTATGTATTTCTTATTTCCTGCCTTTCTTCAAACAAAATTGGGCACATTTGGGTCCTCTTTTTCAAAAAATCTGAGCCCAAATTAGGTCATTTCTATGGAAACTTTATGCTAAAAACAATGTTTTTCTGAAACAAAAAAAAAATGCAACACCTTCTCAACGTTAAACACCATTTTAAATTTACATAAGTATGCAAATTCATAGCTATTTAATTGACTGGAGGTGAGACCTAACCTGTTAGAGACCATAGCTACCATGGTTACACTCAAACTTGCCTGTAGCCATTATAACACAGCTGTCAAGAAATCACAATTTTCATTATTAGTGGTGTATTATATTATATTTTCCATCCCAGTAGCTGGATTTTTTGTTTTTTGTTTTGCATTTGGCACAAGCTGACATTTTGTTCAAGTCAATTAGGCACAGAACATAGATTAAGTCAATTTCTCATAAAATGAGACCCTACTCTACCTCTGCCCCCAATCCCAATAAAAATGGTTAGTTCATGTCTTTTCCTTTCTTGCAGTCCTGTAGGGTGTTTAAACAGACTTTTCATTGGTTTCAGTTTCACTTCACTGGTTTCAGTCTCGCTATCTCACTTTTCTGATTGGTATGTTTTAGTCACGAGGACTTGCTAAGTGAAACTGAAAACACTAAGTGGCACTGATCTCACTGAAATCAATGTTGGTGAAACGGGTCCTGCATGAACTTCTGTACGATACCAGAGCAAGTTCATTATATACTCGATTGACTACTACAACAAAATGTACTTCTGAAAGAAATGACGCACTGTTAAGAGACACCGGATACACATTTTGTCATAGATCACATTAGTCCAGTCAAAATAGGGTTTCACCCAACACTAATTGCAACAGTAGGAATTCCACTGCAGTGCTATACTTCGTCGGCCTCATGCCAATAGGCCTTAACAGTGTACAAAGTCTATGGTGTTAAGGCCCTTCTGTCATGAGGCCGACGACTTGTTATGGGCTCCTCAACACCATACTAAAAGTCCCAAGAAATCCATGGGGCAAAGTGGCTAAAAAATATGCAAATTAGCTCCCATTATGATAAAAATACAGTGTTTCCATGAAAACTAGGTTTCTAGTTTTCAGATTGGAACACCGAAAGTGTTGAAACTTATGTTTACAATGTCACTAGTGCGATGCAAACATTTCACCATGTACATAGTCTGGGCCTCATTTGCATAATATGCAAAGGGTTCCGAGCCAACGGAATATTTTGATGCATCAAAGTACCCGATATGAGCATATCAAGAGTGTTCAAATATGATATTTCAGTTTCTGTTCACCAAAAACAAACTTTACAGCATTAGTAAACTAGCATGAATTATTATTATAAGATTAGAGTTTGTTATCAGACAGATAATGATAGCTTATCCATTAATATTACGTAGAATCAAAGTACGAAATTAAACAAGTGTCAACATCTACATGTCTACGGTAATTTTGTAATGAATGAACTCTATTTGGAGGGTGGTTTGTTCAAATCTTGATGATTAAGCTCTTGCATCCTTGAGGGTTTTGAGATATTGAAGATGGCACAGTCAAAGGAAACCCTGTGGGTAGTGCCCAAAGTTACCCCAGTCGAGCATATTATCCCACGACCGTTAATTTACAAAACATGCATCAACCAACACGATTTCCGTTGTTCTAAGCGTACAAGATTTTATTCTAAAGTCGTTTCGCCGTCTAGCAAAGACTCTGTTATTTCCATGAAATACAATTGGCATTGACAGCGGAGACATTTTTCTACAATGTGTACATCTTTAAAAAGTGATGCACAGTCAAAGTGGCTCGCATGCAGGGAGGTACCCGAATTTATCCCTATACCCTCACGGCCCGGTACAAAACATATACACACGTGAATACAGCTGTTTGAAGCGAAAAAAAAAAAAAAACCTCTGTGCATAACGTCCTATTCATTTCATTTCCATTAAAATTCAGTGGAAGTTCTCGAAGAATTGTTGTTCTACAATATCTTGGTATAAGGTGAAAATGGTTCACATACGAAGACAACCACGTGGAGGGTGCCCAAACTTACCCCACCCAAAGACAGTCTAAGACATGCAATAATCATGTACCAGCGCAAATACATGAATATGTTCTATGGATACATGCCTTTAAACACTCCTTCTGGTCCTCTAGCCCAGAAACGTTTATTTAATGAAATTCAATGGAGTCAACCGACGATGTATTGCTCTGTAATTTTTACTTACACTGACATAGTTAAAGTGGTTATCATTCGAAGGGAGCCTACTATATGGGAAGTGCACACATTAATTGCCTCTATACATGGCCTTTGTAACGCAAATATCAACGCAATTATAGTATATACAGTCGTTCCAAAAGCGCATGTCTCAAAAAAAAAAGGTCGTTCCTTGAGTTTTAGGACTATCACTTGAGTTTTGTGACTATGTATAATCATCGTATGGTGCTATAATCATTGTACATTCTTCTCATTCGACATAATTTTACGCACCTCATTTTCTGTTACAAAGAAAGTGATGTCTATCTGTTCTTGTCGAAAAATGAAATAGAAATTGAATTGAATTCTAGTGAATTGGATTCCTGCCATATCAAGACACTTTTTTTTCTATAAAAACTGCCGGGGTAGAGATAAAATAACAACATTGATCCATAATATCTATGCTGTCCAAAGGGTTCACTTGCAGAGACCACCTTGTGGGAGGTGATCAAACTAATCCTAAAGGCAATGAAAAACATGCAGTATACACTGTACAACCGCGAAAAATGTTCCATGGTTACATGCCTCTGAAAAGCTCTTCCGCCTGTGTAGCACATACGCTTTCGTAAAATGAAATTAAGGTGATATAGGAGACGTTGCTTTACAATATCTATTTTGTCAAGCCCTTGGGAAGTGCCCAGATCACCCCTGCCCTGACCGTCGTGGTCCCAAAACAGATTAACAAAACATACATTATATGCCACAGTAAACTCACTTGTACATGCATGTAAAGTCGTTGCCGAGTGGTAAATAAAGACACTTTACTTTTCATGATTTTTAAATGGTATATAGACACTGCTTTACAATCACCATAGTCAAAGGGGTGCACATTCAAAGGCAACCGAGTGGGATTTGTTCAAAACCATCCAACCCCCAGGGCAATATAGGAAACATGCACCAGCATATAGCACAAATATGTTTCAATTTACCATGCCTTCACATTGTCGTTACGGTTGTACAGCGATTGCCCTTTTGTTTGTATGAAATGCAATATAATTACAAAAAGTAAAAATGCTCTACATTAACTATATTGTTAAAAGGGTCAACATTCAAAAGCAATCCCCTGGGAAGTGTCCAAAATAAACACCGCCGCTCAAGCCCCGTAATTACATCACACGGATACTATGAACGCAAATACCGACGTTCTTTCGTGCATGGTTTTAGAAGTAGTTCCAGCAATACAGCTACACACTTTTATATCAATAAATGTCGTGGAAATGATAGGAGAAGCATTGCTTCAAAATATCTATTTAGTGAGAGGATGTACAGTAAATGCAAATCCTGTTGGATGTGCCCCAATCCCCCCCCCCCCCCCCGATCCGCCACCTTCAGTGCAGAGGCATGAAAATATACCTCATGAAATATTGCAAATTTAGATAAAATTTGGGTGCTTCTGTTTACATTTTGTTTTCACCATCAAATTAATTACATAGAACTAGACTCTAACATTACAGATCTATTGTAATGAATACAAAATTATGTGGAGTCTACAGAACTAAGGTCTACACCAAAACTAATATTATGTTACAGACAGTAACATTCCATCAAACTAATCTTGTAATCTGTTACTTTCACACTCAGCAAAGTAACTATACAAATAACAATCTATTCATAGATGTTCTCTTTAAATATTAGTAAATTCAACTCAATTCAACACAGCACATCAACAAGTTCTGATTTCATGTCATACCTAAATCCTAACACATTTTTAAACGTGTGAGACTGAAGTTCAAGGAACATAAACTTGTAGTGGAAAAGCTTCAATAGATGAAGTTTTTGGTACTTTGCTTTCAGGCAAAAATAAATGTATGTTGCAGAATGGTTTTAAAAACAATAATATGACACAAAATGTAATCAAATACAAAGGTCAGAGGTTTGATTTATGGCAGATTTCTTTGACTGATCCGGGTCTGATCCAAACAATAAAGCTTCTCACCAAAACTTTTGTCCTATCACAAGCAAGCTTGCTTATTTCTCCACAATAGAGGGCGCGCATCATCATCCATCTGGAAATTCTTGACCAATTCTTGACAGGTGTCAATGTCAACTTTGGATGGCCGTAACTTTCTTGTTATTTGAGCAATTTCTACGAATTTTTTACATTTTATTACATACATATTTGGTATAATTTTGAAAAATATTCAAACAAATTGAATGTGTTTTGGTATGATTTAGAGATAGATTAGTATTATGGTAAAAATGCATTTTTGCTAAAAAATGTGAAAAAATTGAATTCTGGCCTCAAAATTAATATGAAGATTGGTATAACCCCCTACATAATTGGTATCATCATATAGATAATTTAATTGTCTTTAATTTGATACCAAAGCCATGATAATTGAACAATTTTATCAAAGGTTACATGTATTTTTATGAGATACTGACATTTTCACCATGCGTTACCATGGAAACGGATTTTTGACCACTATGGGACACGCTTTGACCTGTTAACATTGCATTTTTGAAATCTACGCACAAAATTGGTCTAGATGAAGTAGATTAAAAAAATATATGTTTGGGGTGCATGGGAACCCCCCTTTCCGACTGCACTAAACACTGTAAAACGAGGAATGTTCACGTGCATTTTAATTTTGCGAATTTCGCAAGTGTGAATCTTCGCGAAACTAAAATGCGCAAAACTAAAATGCGTGCAAAAGTTCTTGCCCACATAATATACATTGGATGCCAGTGGCAATTCACAAAAAATTTCATGCTGCCAGAAAGGCCGTCGGCTCCAATTCGCAAAATTTTCATGCCACGAATATATTGTGTTTTACACTACTGTATTATACGTACCTATCTACACGTACAAGTACCACTGGTATGTACAGTACATGTATGCATGTCCTCACACAATTCATTTGTGCAGTACATAATACAGAACATGTACTGTACAATTGTACGTACAATAATGTACTATGTACACATATTATTGTACATGTACACAGTGTACATGTTTGTACCCCGTTGTATGTATGTATGATGACCAGACTTGTACATATGCACATGTACATGTATGTAATCACAACAGCTCAGTTTGGTTAGACAACTCTTGACCAGGACTTTGATCTGTGCAAACATCCTTGATTCAACACTATCATGGTATCAATAAAGCTCCTAATTATGGCTCATCGATGAAACCTTGGTTAAAAACAGAATGCACAGGGTGGTACCGGTATGTTGTGTCCAAACAAGAAAAGCATATGAAATGCCCACTATGTACAGCATGCACTTAAACAGTGCATACAATTGTACACTAAATTCTTTACCTTCGTAGGTTTAGTATAAAAAAAAGAAGTGTAGTTTAGAAATTTGCCATTCATTTATAAAACCATCTACAAACAAAAAATTATAGCTGTACAGATTTATAATGTATTGCATGTTTTAAAAGATTGTTTCATCCTGAATCACTTCAATATACATGTGTATACAGTGTACAATACAAGTGTATAACCTGTATTGTGGTACAGTGTACATACAATGTACAGTATGTGTTTCCATCCCTCAATAAGCAGGAGACTAGAGAGAGCAAAAATCAACTTGCGCTGAAGTACAATAGTGTTTAAAGCCATGTTTGAATCTACAGTGTAAGCAATTGAGATTTGGGTATTCATGCAGTACAATGTACAAGATAACCTTTTGTTTATGGCTGATGCTAAAGAAAAAAAACCCATGGCAATTTTTTTTTTTTTTTTTGGTAAACCTTTGTTTTAGTCATCATGTAGTGTACAACATACATTGTACAGTTTCTATCTAGTGTATTAAAGAAATGCATTGACTACCGGGGTATCATACCATATACACTGTACATGTACAATACATACCATGAACTTGTATGCATACATACATTGTAATGTACAGTGTACACATTACAAATGTATTGTACATGTACAGTTGTATACATGTACAATTGTACTGAACTTGTAGTACAGTATACTGTACAGATGTACATCACTTTTGGATACATTTGTGCCCTTCCATAACTGCAAAGGATATTCCTTTATTAACATTGGTGTACAATGCTTTTCTTCAAAGGGCTTATGCAGCCTCCGTACATGTATTGTATCATGAAGATGATCTTGTGTGGGTACACGTACAATGTAGGTACAGGTACAATATTGAGTACATCTGTACTGTACTAATGAACACTGTTGTAAGGGGCCATTTCACCGGGTTGGCACCTCGTGCTTTATGATGAATGAAGTGGGATCTTGTACCTGCACATTGTAGAACTTTGTGCATTGTACTTGTGTGGGCTGTGACTCTCTCACATACTGTACTGTACAGTGTACAGGACCTATCTGAGCTGAGGAATGGAGTATTTTACCTCTTACTTGAGGGGACAGAATGATTTAGATACACACCATATATTGCTCAGGAAGACTTGGAATCATCTATCCTGTTCTACTGTACACTGTACGTTCGTACCTCCAAGTGGACTGGAAGTTTTGATTGTAACTCCTCATTGAAAACCATACATATAAATGCATGAAATGTGCAGTATAAATCATGAACATCTCTTACCAACCACTCTTACAGGATCACTATTTTATTACAATGACACAAATGACTGATCTTCTCTAGTTGTTGTTCCAATTGTACAGAATATTTTAGACTAATAAAGCAGCCTTATGTACAAAACATGAATTAAAACCATGTCTTTGTCATCTGTATGCATGCTGCACATGTCTCCACCATCTGTTGGCTATTTGAGTTCTGAAAGGCTTCATCTCGGAATTGTCCATGCACCACTGCTGACTGAATGACCAATGTGGTAATGTTGATAATAGTAGAAAGTCTACCAATACAGCGTCAACGTGTACCATGCATACAATGTATTATCTCATGACAAGATTACAATGTCCTATTACAAGTACACACACTGTACTTCACAAATCACAGGAGGGCAATCCGCGGAATGAGGACATGACACCAATAAAAGAAATGTGCCTCTTTATCTTAATCTTTCCTTTTGATATCAACTACTGCCATGGATATAGAAATCATTTAGGCCTTTCAAATTCAATACAATTCTAAATTTATTTTTTTTCCTTTTCATTGATTTTGTGAGATCTCACAGCATTATTTAAAATGAGCACGTGGAACAGGAGACAATTAATTCACTGAAATGCAAATATAAACAGTGAGTTTTTTAATATTTTTTCCTCCAACAAGTTTTGCTAAAAAGGGAAAAATATGAATACATTTAGATACAATGTATTCCAGGGGTCATACGATATTTATCAATTACAAAAGGGTGAAATGACCTGCAAATTCTGCAAATTATTCCGGATAAATGTGACATTACTACAGTTTGTAATTGTAACATCACTACCGTAGCCATGCCTTTGGCAGTCTACAGTGTAGCTAAAAAATTATCAGTCTACAAGTGTAACTGTTCAAAAAATATTTGCACTTAAGTTTACATTTGCATTAATGTTTGTCAGGACACTATGATTGAAATTAATGCAACAATTTGATTAAATATTACTAGCAACTTACATTTTTTCACTCTTTTTGTCACAAGACATGGATCTCTTTGTCATGTCCTTTTTTGTGATGTTACTAACCCATCCTTTCAGTTACCATGGCAATTCAACTTGTAATTTTGTTGAATTCTTTCCTATCAACCTGGGAAGGATGATGAACATGTTTTTGACATGATTTTGACTTGAAATGAATAGTGATTTAGAAGTTAATAATTACTAGTAAATTTGCTTAAATGTAACATTACTAACTGCGGAATTGCCCAGAACATAAATTATAGATCTACCAGAACAGTGCAATGCAATTGGGAATATAGTCTAGTTGAATAGCGATACACTACTGTATGTACAGGGGTCCTAGCTCCTGCATGCTGCATGTACCAATTGTAATACATTTAGACCACAGGCACACAGCCACCAACACACACACACTACGTACATACTCACATGCACAGGTAGTGTTGTTGCTTATGTTGTGCTTGTAGGTCACTGTAACGCCACAACAATGTATTATCTACAGAGAGTGCAGTGTATATCGTAGGGTAGGCCCTCAACTCAGCTCAGTGCAGCAGAGACAGTACAGAGTGACTCGTTGGGGTCTAACGCTACCAGATCTACAGTAGTTTGTGTTGGACCCAGTTTTTATACATGAAGCAAGAAGTGATTCCCTCATTTAGCAACTTGTACAATGTATGTTGGATATCTCGATTTCCATGGTTTGAAACATGTATTATGATCGATCTGCAAGCAGTAGGCCGCAGCATACTCGCTTTGACCAAGCCCAGCCAGCCCAGCAGGTTCGGGCGCGGGTGCTGCGCGAATTCGATAGTGGGTGGGGTCGCTGTAGAAAAGCTGCTGCACCGGTGTCATTAACTGCTGACTGAACTGAAGTCATCCCATCCCGTGAATTTAGTCTTAATTATCGATGCGGGATAAGAGCTCAAAAGAACGCAATAAGTCTACAGTATGATACGCATTGTAGGTGTTGTCTACATGAAATAAAGAATTGAGATTACAGAAATGTGCAATCGGTAATCACTTTCCAATAGTAGGCCCTACTTATCTTTTATTGATGAATCGAATATCGTAAATCTTTTCCCTTCCGAACAGTCATACCATTTTAGTTACTTACCCTTTTCAATGACCCAAGACGATCTCTCATACTGAAAATTTTACTACACTAAGCTCCGTCCAAGGATATACTGTGACTCCCTCAAGAAGAAGAAAAGGTACGTGCTATCAGTATAAATCCAAATAATCCTCAAGAAATGACAGTAGAATCAGCAGAATATCCATTCATTCAGCTACTACGGTACACACATACATGTTGTACAGTACAGTGCAGTGAGTGGGGAAGCGAGCCGATAACAAATTTTGCTGATGCGAAATAACTTCGCCTGAGTCACGTCAAAATACGTTCGAGCAATTACCTCAGTGAGACAAGCGAACGTAACGTTGCCAATTTGCCGATGTGATTTTTAAAGTGGGAATAACTGCCCTTACCCTAATACCAGTGAAGTATTCAGTAATCGCTTTGGATCTTGAAACAGCCATGTAGGTCTATTCAAAATAGAAGTTTAAATACCGGTATACACAATGCATAAATGCATAATAATATAAAAGATTACAAGAATGAATGAAGATATAAGAATGACAGAAGTTGATGAATACAAAAATTGGACCAATCATTCAAAGTAGATAAAAACAAGAGGATACATTCAAGTGTATGGGCCTACATACATGAAACGGGAATTTGTAAATAAGTTTCATCAAATCGAACAAAAAATGAAAGTCCAAAGTTTTCTGTGTTTTCACGGTTGAATCAGAAGTGACCACATATTATGCAAAGCAGCTGAAGTGAAGATGTCATGGTCTCACACAAGTCTCCTTTTGACATACAGACAATCTTCGCTAATAGTTCAATTGATATGACTTGGCAATCACAAAGAAAACTATTATTCTTCGCGTCGCATATCTCTTATATACTTCAGTTTCAGTAAGTTTTCCTTCCTAACCAATAGGATAATTATCTGGAGAGAATAATCATTGTGATTCAATATAGGCCTAATGTAAATTACAATAACGAGAAAAAGGGGGAAAATAGAAAAAAAGGGCAGACATCAACAACTTGAATGGGAAAGACTCGTGTTGTTTTAATAAATTACACTCTATGAGAGTAAACCATTGCCAGTTATTTGTGCTTATGATACAAGTACTCTTGCCCTACACATACAAGGCCATATTATAGAGAAAATGTATATAGAAAGCAACATATAGAAAGAACAGAGTTGGGAGCAGTCGTGCGGATAAGACAACGGCCCTCTCAATCATGCAGAGCTTGAACTTGAGTGTTTTCAATAGAACCCTCAGTAACCATTGATCGTTATACACCCAAACTTTTTTTTTTTTATGAAACAAGTTTGGCAAACACACTTGAGTCTGACTGTACAGTCCACCCACCCCCAATTTAAAAAATAAATAAATAAATAACTGAAATTAATGGAGGCACTCTGGCACGCAACGGTTTTTTTTTTTTTTTTTTTTGTTCAAATTAATATAGAGAATAAAATTAGTCCTCATCATAGATGTTGGTAACTTGTGATAGGCTCACTTACTCATTGGTACTTAATTGGTAGTTTTCCCTCCCAAATACTCTTGAGGGAGTTTTGACTGTACAGGAGCTAAAGACAATTATAGGCCTAAACAATCTGTGGTTTGTTTGTTTGTTTGTTTGTTTGTTTGTTTGTTTTGTTTTATTTAATCACGGGATAAAAATACCCTCGATCAGCCAGGTGAGGCTGTTTTTCAGAGAGGCCGTGAATACAGTGTTACAGCAACAACAAAAACAGCACAACAGTTAACAAATCAATCAAAGCAAATTAACAATAAAAAAAAGGAAACTTTGTTATAACAATGACCTAGGATGTATCACGATTATCTTGTTATGTCAGGGGTCCGTTTCATGAAGCTATCACATAAAAGCTATCACATAAATCTTAAAATGGCCAAGCCGCTCTTAAGCTAGGAGAGACTTTCACAGAGAAGTAAAAACCATTTCACGAAGTCTCTCCTAAGCTATGAGAGACTTTAATTTTTTCAATCGTCATGTTCGAGGGTAATACTAATTAACATATCATTAGCATATCATGTGAGCACTCGCTACATAGACATAGCACGTATACACGTACACACAGTGTATACAGCGCAGAGGCAACAGATCTACGACGGAGGCAAGATCCTGAAGGCTAAGTTGCATTCTACACCGCTACCAGTACATATTTCTATTAGTGAATATATTTAAAGCTGTCTGCAATTGAAAAGTAATGCATGTGGATTCATAATGTGATATTATTTGGATATATTTTTGTTCGAATCTTCTACAATTCTCCAAGGGCTATCTAGATGTAGATCAATCCTACCGGTATTAGCGTTATCACAATAGTCCCACGTAGGCCCATCGCCGTTTGTTTGAATGGCCAAATGGCCAGCTGAGTTTAGGTAGGTTGCCTATGTAGTTTGTTAGCATGGTAGGGTCTAGGGCTACTACAACTTCTACAAGTAGATTCTAATAGTGAAATGTTTGTGGGTTGATTTTTAGCGTGCAGATATTTCATGAGAGCAATTGCCCGATTTGTTCATGTATGGGTGAATTGCAAGTAACTTAAGGCGTGAATAGTGAAGGGATCGAAGAAGAAACCGGAAATTTCATAAGTAAAGAATTGGTCTGCATTTTATTATTAATATTATATTTTTGAAGACGTGTCTAACATTGAATAATTACACTGTCACTGTTAGCTGTGTGGATAGTATTCAGAAGTGATACAAATTTTCTGTTTTGTGTCAAATCGACAGGAAAGATCTGGGTTTTTTTTTTTTCAGTCTAGAAAATCTCAGGTTATTTTGTCCAACAGAATTATAGGCCTAGCCTAAGCCTAATGTTTTTTAGGCCCTAACGTGAACTTATAGCATTAGCATTTACACTACAGAGAACCAGCTATACGTTACCTGTGTCATTGTTACGTTTACAAGTCCTAATGTTACTATCTAACGTTACTAATTTCTAGGTCTACAACAAAAACTTGTAAAATACTAGGGGTTAGGGTTATAACTGTGACCAGCCCGAACGCGAAGCACTGGGTACAACTAACAGGGAGTGCCCTGGGGTTAGGGCCGGTATAACTGCGACCAGCCCCAACACGCAGTGTTGGGACAGTGTGTAACTGTGTACACGGAGCGTCCCGGGGTTAGGGCCGGTAGTACTATCTGGAGAGTCCGACAGTGGTTAGACTAACTAGATCAAGTAGTAATAGTAGGGCCTAGTAGTGGTACGTAGATCCAGGTCTACACAGAATATGAATTGGAAACCATGGTTCAGATCTTGGTTCAGACTTGAAAGCTATCTTCAACAATTCTAAGTGCATACAGCACTGTAATCGCAATGCATGTGTCACAATAAGATAGGAAATGATGTTTACCCAAATTCATTGGCATGGAACTTCTTGAATTCTACTGCTATACTACCAGATGTCTACAGATCTAGAATCCAGTGGTATAGTGATCCTGAGTAGCACCTACTGACCTAGATACTACTTAACCAGTGTATACCAAAAGTATAACCAGACTAGACCCTTTGCCTTGGTATTCTTAAACATATTATCATTAACATAAGTAGGCCTATCACTCATCAGTAAGGAAGTTAATAGGTCTTCTAAATAGTGCTATCTATCTATCTAGGCAGTTAGTAGATTCTATAGGTCCATACTCCGATGCTAGTACCGCTTACACAACTTCTTTTAGCAATTTAATTGATGATGATGATGACATGACAACAGTTGATGATCAGAGTCAGACTGTGGCTGCATTTCAGGCTGTAACTGATCAACCCGAATGTGAAGCCACAGTACAGCTGGTCCTACCAGATCTTAGGTAGATGTAGACCTTGCAACATGGATGCCTATCGACAAGATCTAGAACCTCCAGAAGTCACAATACCCTAAACTATAGGCTTACACATGTTGAATTGAGACAACTCAAATACTAGTAGTATGTCTTTTAATCATTCCCCCCCCCCAAAAAAAAAAAAATAATAATATAAGGTCCTTTATATATTTAAACTGCAAAAACATGTGAACTGATTTCAAATTTCATGCAGATTCTAGATATTGTGTGTAAAATCTTGTATAATCAAACAACAGCTTGAAAACACATTTTCTATTTTGTATTCACATTTTTAATTATAATGTTAGATATGGAACATCAGTCAGACTGCTACAATCAGAATTCTTCATCTCATAAAGCCCAGAGTCAGTTGCTGAACTTCACTGAATACAGAACCAAACTGCTGAACTTCACTGAATACAGAACCAAACTGCTGAACTTCCATCTTTTCCACAGCTAGACTGCTACTGAACTTCGTCGAGACTTACGATGTATCTACCAGCATGGTCACCTTCAACAGAATGCAAGTATTTTAGCTTATAATACTATTTTAGCAGACAACATATCTGTATATTTTCAAATACTACAATTGCAACATTATCTATATTTGGACATCAAATTGTCTCTGGATTTTTAGTTGAATAGTGTTAGACAGGAAATATTAAAAACATTGTTTGCTGTAATGTCCATCTTGGTAATTGAAAACAAACATTCTTATCCAGTGAATAGTGACCCTTCTAGAAACAACTGTTTTTTGCATTTTTTATTTCACTATCTGTAGAATATTACATACTGATCCAATTGAAAAGAGATAATTCATGGAAGGGGGGGGGGGGTACCTGCATGTCTACATGTATCAAGCTCCTGAAACAAACTTTAGCAGTCACGTTATCTTAATAATGTAGGCCCTACTATGATTGTTTATTTACCCTCTCCCTTTTCTAGTATCAAGAAAACCTTATGCTCTTACAATGTTTGAAACAAGAATATTCGACATAGCTAATCATTTTAAACTGTGAAAAGTCCTATTTATAGCTTATGGATCAGTAGATACTAGTGAATTCATTCTTTCAAAATCAATGGTAGGGCTTTTCAATTTGATTGCTATAGCTTGTTATAGCAAAGGCAAAGTACCCATCTCTAACATACTTTCTAATGTCCCATGTCCTGCACTATTGTTTTGTTTGTAAGATATTAACTGTTCTTGTATATTGAATAAACTCCAAACAGCCAAGGACCAGACAACATGTGAACTTCATCCACTTCAGAGTTAAGGACTGGGGGCAAGATGCAAATGGAAAAGTCAAGTGACAGTGTCATGGATATTCCACCATCTTCATTTGGTGTGTTAAATGATTATTTTTAGCTATTGAAGCAAGTTGAGAAATCATGTTATCTTGATCATCTACAGTTGGCAGGAAAATTATTCAGCCCCTCTCTTGCATGTTGGACACTCTGGCATAATGAATCACATTATAACTGAGATCATTTCTAAATCATAAAAGTGGTGATCAGATAGTTTGCTACAAGTAAATAACAGATCAGTAGCCTTTGATTTGCATATAGTTACAAACTTTGATCATTCATGTATAAAGAGATATGGTCCAGTGGGCACGTTTATGGTCATTTTCAGTCCTTTCAGTGATCACTGAAATGCTTCGTTGAATATGGTTTGTTCACTCAATGTTTTGATAGGTGACACAATATGATGGAATTTGATGTAGGATTCTTAATATTTCAATTGGCATTTTTCATTGTACAAAAATATTTAAATGAACTCATTTCTAGTGAAAGTTGCCACCATAGAGTTTGTACAGAGGTTTAGCCGTGATATTAATAATTCAAAGTTTAAGTCATGTCAAAATGAATATAACCCGATGAAATGCTAAGAGTTGTGTATAGAATGGTAAGATACTATTTAAAATTCCATAAAAACAAAAGAAATTAATCGTTATCATCAGACCATAACACGTCATGCTTCAGTGATCACAGAAAGGTCTGAAATGACCATAATGTGCTCACTGGACCTTATCTCTTCATGCATGAATGATCAGAGTTTCTAACTATATGCAAATCAAAGACTATTGAGCAGGTAGGCATTTGTCATAAACTATCTGTTCACCACTTGTATATGATTTAGTAATTGTAATGTTATTTATTTTGCTATAGTGTCCATAATGCAAGGGGGTGAATAATTCTGCTGCCAACTGAATAAAGTGAATGCTTGTTATTAATTTCCCCTCTCATTCATTACTAAAATTACCTCATACTCTTACAATTTGCTAACAGTTGCTCATTACATAGTGATTCAAACTTTGAAAACTGGCAATTACAACTTGTTGTTCACATAATATATCTTACAAAATTGATAATAATTAATGAACATTTTGTTATTATTGCTTGTTTTAATAAAGATGTACACTCATCTCAAATATTTTCCAACTATCCCATTTGTGCATCCGATGTTTCTGTTTGTATGGTATTTAACTGTTCTTATATTTGCACACCCAAAGGCCTGAAGAGAGCTGAACCTCACCAAGCCTTGGGACAGACAACTGCAGCTGAACTTCACCCAGGTCAGGGTCAGACTGCAATTGGACTACAAACTGTATAGCAGCATCTTATCTACGACAGAACACAAGTATGCTTTTCTCAAATTAAACTTGAAAGTATAAAGATTTTACAAAATAAACAACTTGAATAACAGTTGAAAAAGGGCAACCTCTGTTGATGACATATCAGTTACAGGTAATTTGGTCTTTCTTATTTTAGCAATTATTGTAGACTTGGTGGACAAACAATGTTACCTCTATATGTGAACTGTTCCATACGAGAAATGAAGAAATTAGTGCATTTATACACCCCAGTTTGTAGTTTATTTAATGTTTATGTCTATATCAGCCACAATTGGGAATTCTGTACGGCTTACATTAGTTGATTTACGCACTGACATAGCAATGCAGCTGATTTATTGCATAACCCCTTGAATCATCTTTCTGTTTATTTTGGAACCCCCAGCTTGCCTGACATAAGTTACAATCCTTTTTAAAAAGTCATGAATTAAGTATAACGTTCTGTCAGACGAGTGTTTAAAGTCACAATCACATTCTCATTTTGAGTCTGTGTCACACCTTTTTTTTTATCAGGAAGAATCTGCTACACTAATTCTTGTGTATGACATCCCAGACGATTTTCTTAGTTTTTTTTTTTTCGTAGATGCTGTTAAACTGTTTCTAATATACTGTATAAGAAATTGCTGAAAAGTAGTTCTGTGTAATGATATGTGTGCCAGTCGTGTGTGTATTCATTCAACTGTAAGCCCACATATTTTAACACTCTGTATAATGTCAGGCAGAGGGGATGAATGGCGTGTCATAAAATTTCAGTATGTAACCAATATTTTTTTTTCCATATTTGTATTTCTTTTTTCTTTCATATAGATTCTCAAGGCATGGAGCTTGCCGAGGGTGATGCAGACAGGTTGAATGCAACATATGATAGTTTTTACCGCTGTAAATATATATATATATATATATATATATATATATATGGATTTAATCTTTCAAAATCAATGTATATACAGTGAAACCCCATTATAACGAGGTCCGTGGGACGGCCAATATTGCCTCGTTATAACCGGTTCCTCGTTATAACCGGTTCCTCGTTATAACCGTACGCACTAAAAACAAAGAAAACATAAGCATGGAGTCAAGCAATCAAACTTATGAGCAGTCTTTGTGTTGTTATTACGCAAGTAAATGGATCATTATCATTGAGAAAGAATAAAAAGGAATCATTTGTGAGTTGATACCAAAAGAATAAAAAAAAAGAAGGGGTTGAAAACGCGTTCTTTGTTTTTCTTCTGAAAAAATCTCTTTGCGTGTGTTGTGCATGCCTTCTCGAAAAGTGCACGACAGGGTTGAATTCGTAATCCTTTCTACACCTATCTCTTCCTCGTGTATTGAACCATTCTGAAAGAATGAAAATATCATTTGTGAAACACAGTATAAAATTTTAATAAACAAAATCACATTGTATTAAAAACATTTGTTACTTTTTTTTTCTGAACATGGGTGCAAGCAGAGTAACATGCATTATTAAACTTATTTTACGCTGTGTGCGCCCAGTGGGATCGCGATGATTACATTATTAATTATTTAGGCTGTATTCCATGATGTTTGCACTAGCAGGGGTTGAAAATGCATTTTGTATTTTTCTCCCCAAAATCTCTTCACATTTTGTACATGTGTCCTTGAAAGGTACACGACATGGTTGAATTCATGATCCTTTTTACGACTATCTCTTCCTCATTATAACGGACCATTCTGAAAGAATGAAATTATTCATTTGTAAAATACAGTGTGAAATAATATGAACATCACGATGATTTCATTAATTATTTCGGCTGTAATCTTTTACGTAGTATACACATCAATGTTTCACAACCAGCAAAACAACTGGAAGTCGGAACTAACATGGAAAGGATTATGAGTTTGCAGAGGTTGTGCTTTTCTAATATAGGTTAGGAGAGTCCATCTGAATTGAGTTGTACATCATTTTAAATCTTAGAGTCTGCTGAGACATCCAAAAACAAAGTAAAACAAAGTAAAAGCGATTCTAATGAAAGGTTGGTTCCACCTTTTATTAGGAATCGCTTTATTTTGCATATTTCAGCCATTTCAAAACCAATTTCATCAAGTAAACATTGAATTCTTCTTGGAATTATGTGCCCTTTCATATTTCAGAAGAGGTTTCTCATTATATCACAAAAAAAAAAAAAAATCTGAAACCAGGTCTCAACCAAAACTACACCATCCCTTTAACCAAAAATCCATGTTTGGTGACTTTTTGTGACTTTTGGGGGGTTTTGTGATGCAGAGTCACAATTGCAGTGTTAGATATGAAGCTACAATCAGACTATTGCAGTTTGACTGCTGAACTTCACCCAGAGTTTTGTCATAGACGAGTCCATAGGTGATGGCATGGATGAGATAAATCCCCCTTAGAAGAAAAGAGAAACAAATGCATTGCAAAGCAAAACAGAACAGCTAAGCATGCAAAAAAGTTGGTGAAAAGCAAACGGGTGAATCGAAGCACACTAAAAAAAAAATAAAATAAAAAAAAAGATTAAAAAAAACCGAAAAGAAGATTTATAGTAAAGTGGAAGAAACCATTTTAAAATGGACAAATGCAAATCTCTGTCAGCACATAACAGTCTGATTTCTGATTGCTTTGATGAATAAAAGCTATTGTGTAGTAGACAAGGTCATTATTATTACTACTATTATCATAATTAGTATTCTGATATAGGGAACCTCAAAGTGCAAAAAGAGTGGATTGCAACACATATCATTGTTTGCTCACCAAATATTTGCAATGATAGAATTGCTTGAAGTTCAGCTGCTTTCACAATTTAATTAATAAACCATGAAAATATTTCAAATGATTATGAAAGATGTGTTGAGGTATAAGTGATCCAAACATAAATACACCAGTGAACGTTGCAGTGCATTATTTTTTTTATTGTTTCCAGGCGTGTGACGGCAAACTTTATGTAACCAAGTTAGAAAATTATATCTACGCGGGCAAGTATAATTTGATCAGAAAGATATAATTAAGAATAAGTTATTATGTAGAAATGAAGTAGAGTGTAATACCAGAAAATACTGTGAGTGATAATAATTTCACAAAGACTCTAACCAGTATCATCATTGTGGTTATGATAATTGTGCTCTGATTATGACAATATTGAATAATAAAATACATGTTTTCAAGATCAGATTTTCCAATGAATCAGGCAACCAGAATATGACAATTTGACAGCAACAACTGTTTCAATAGTTTCTGCAGTTACATAATCTGTCACATGACATGTAGTTAAATTGTGTAGAACTAATATTAACCCTATAAAGCCCAAGAGGGGGGGGGGGCACATTGTGCCCTCTACCAGATTTTCATTCGCCACTCCTTCGCCCTGTATCCAATTTTAACCAAATTTGGTGACTTTTCCTAAAATCTTATTCCAAACGTTTTGATATATAATTTAGCTATATTTGATATTGCTGGTTTCCATGGCAACCATAAACTGACAACCATGTCAGTCAGATTTTTGCGTATTTTTCTGTTCCAATTCAAATTTACAATATTATAATGTGTGAAATGGGCGTTTCTTGGCTGAAATTTGCTGAAGAAGCAGAATGTGAAGTAATTATGGCCTTGAAATGTTTTTCCTATTATTTCCTTTGTTTTTCTGTGCCAACAGCATAAAACAATAGATATAATAGAGATGCTTGAAAATAACAGTATTTTCCAAAGATTGACGTTCTATTTTGTGTCATTTTGATTTCTTCACCCAAGTTATACCTCTAATATCATTTGTTTATCACATTATCAATCTGCAAACTTAAAATTCCAATATTATGGGAATATGAAATATGATTACAAGTGTACTATGCATGTACCTATCCCAAACAATACATCATAGGTCTCATAATGTATTTCTTTATTTTGTTATGAATAGCGCCCCCATGTGGTGACCTTGAGAAATTTCAACCATAACAAATAATCAGCTTTGACTTGCACATTATTTGTGGCAAATATGAAAAATATTGGTCATAATTGGACATAAATATACTGGGGATAAAGAAAGCATACAGAAAAATCATGTTTTTAGCATATTTCCTATGTATTTCTTTATATTTTGATAAATAGCGCCCTCTATGGGTGACCTTGAAAAAACTCAAGTATGCGGTCATGTAGAGTATGAGTTGCTCTACCCATGTGCCAAATATGACGATGAGATATCAAACAATAACAAAGTTATATAGGGGGGCACAATGTGCTCCCCCCCCCCCCCCCCCCCTTGGGCCTGGAAAGGGTCAAAATAGCTTGGGCTTAATAGGGTTAATGAGTATGAAATTGATAGTGGTGAATGAATCATTATCGGCGCTTGTCATTCTGCATCTTTAAATGAAATGTGTTTCAATTGTGGCAATTGATGAGTAAAATCAAATCCAAGTATGAAACCATGAATACCTGCAGAAACTTGAACTATCACTCATTGTGATTTTTACCCCCACCTCCAACTGAGGGAGTTCGTTCAACCAGCACTAACTTTATACGGTTTTATTTTTTTTTTTAAGTTGTTACCATGGGAACGCATTGTTCAACATTGAATAAAGTTGTGTTTTGTTTATTAAAAAAATGTGTTCGTCATATGTGTCATAATTACGTATCGCAAATCAAGTGCTCAAAAACTGAGGGAGTTGGATGAATAAACTGGTAAGTCCTATGATTTTCATAAAAAAATTATGTTACCATGGCAACACACTGTCCAATATTAATGGAAGAAAATTTGAAAGAAAGGTTTGCACAAATACATATTATGACTGTCACATGTGTCAAATATCAAGTCAAATGCTCAAAAGCTGAGGAAGTTAGCTGAATCCACAGTATTTTTATATGATTTTCATTCAGAATACTCTGTTACCATGGCAACACATTGACAACGATCAAAGAAGAAATTCGCACATCAGTCAATGTACTTTAGCAGTCTCATGTGCCAAATTTCAAGTAAAATGCTCAAATACTGAAGGAGTAAACTGAATCCACAAATTTTTTGTATTACTTGTATATTCATTGAAAATGCTGTTACCATGGCAACACAATGTTCCATATCTATGAAAGATTGAAATTTGCACAACTGCATATCATAGTGGTCACATGTGCCAAATTTCAAGCCAAATGCTCAAAAGCTGAGGGAGATGGCTGAATCCACAATAGTTTTGTATGCTTTTTATTCAAAGTCTGTTGTTACCATGGCAACGCATTGTTCAACAATGACGAAAAATGAAGTTTGCACATCTACGTACTATACCGGTCACATGTGCCAAATTTCAAGCCATTGCTCAAAGACTGACAAATTTATCTGAATTCACAATATTTTTAGGTGCTTTTAAGTGAAAAAAAAATGCTGTTACCATGGCAACGCATTGTTCAACATCAACAAAAGATTAGTTCTGCACATCTACATACTATAGCGGTCACATGTGCCAAAATTTAGGTCAAATGCTAAAAAACTATACGAAGTTAGATCAATCCACATATTTCTTTGTATGATTGGTATAGAAAAAACTGTTGTTGCCATGGCAACAGATTTCTTCACATCCACACACGGAAAAAAGCGTCTTGCACAACTACACATTACTTTGATCTGATTCTATGCTGAATTTCAACTGCATTGCTTTAAAACTGAGTGTAGTAGTGTAATCCACAATAATTTGTATGATTTTATGAAAATATGTCGTTGCCATGGCAAAGCATTACGCGATATTAACGAAAAAGATGTCTTGCACATCTACCTTTGACAGTGGTCACACATGCCAAATTTGGGGTCAATTTCTCCAAAAATGAGAAAAAAGTTTGATACAATGGCTCTCTGAAAAAGCTATCACATAAACTTAGGAGTGCTCCTGACCACTCCTAGATTTATGTGATAGCTTTGCCAAGTTAGGAGAGACTTTATGTGCTAGCTTCGTTCATGAAATGGTTTGTAGAAAAAGTCTCTCCTAAGTCTGAGTTTATGTGATAGCTTTATGCGATAGCTTTTTCATGAAACGGTTTATAGCAAAGTCTCTCCTAAGTGTGACTTAGGAGAGAGAAAGTCTCTCTTGAGACTTTCATGAAACGGACCCCAGGTGTCTCACTGTATCAGGGTATAACAAAACAAAGAAATAGAAAGAGTTAGGACTTGCTATACCACCTCGTGATGAGGTTTCTTATGATTATACTCAGTATAATTATATCCATCCTCTTTATAACTATCTTCACTTTACATTAAATAAATCATACCTACAACGTTTGCTTGGCTGACCGACAATCCTATGACCAGAAGTCAGCTGAGGAAAAAAAAAATAGAAGAAAATATCGGTTTTTTGTAGGTCTTGCGTCGTCCGTTATTCGGTAAAAATATATATCTCGAAATTCTGGAGTCAAACATAATGTAAAAGATATTTTCCTCGTGGTGTTCTTTTCATCCTTTATTCTACTTTGATTCTTCCTTATTTGATTTTACATTTTGGACTTATGGTCTGGGCCTAAACTATGGAATTAATTAGACAGAAGATTAAAAGAAATATCTATTTTGATTAACTTTAAGAGACAATTTAGGAATAAACTGTTACAAAGATATTTGAAAGATATTTGAAATTATCGATCCTACTGCGCGATATCCTCTCTTCTCTTCACCTCTTCTTTCCCCATCCATTCCCTCTATTTTTGTCCTCTCCTCCCAACTCTCTCTCTCTCTCTCTCGTAATAAAGAGATTCGGTTTTAGGTGTAGTTCTTTATATCATTCTCATATATAATTTGTTATTGTTATTTGTTTAATTTTATCTCTATATGATGTGATTTAATTTTCTTGGGGAGGGGGGGCTGAGTAATATAAGCTGTGCTTTTGATTTATGCTCCCCATTGTGGTTTTCATCACTACTAAATATTTAATAAGTTTCGATTAATTTTACGTCAAAAAAGACAAAAATGTTATTGCAGAGTATAACCATTGGTAACTTAGTTATATTGCAACTGATTGACAAATTGCCCCACATCGAATTTGAATAACTTAGTTATATGTTTGTTACTTGTTTTTTTTTTTCTGTGAACACAAAGTGGATATAAATTCAAATCCAGGAACTCCGAGAAAGGGGGGGGGGGGGGAGAGGGCGCCAAAAGTATTTCTGGTGTCACTTCCGGTTTTCATCGGCTGAAAACCAAAAAAAAAAAAAAAAAAAAAAAAATAGGGAGCCCCCTCTGGATCCGTTTATGATCATCCCCCCCCCCCCCCTTCCGAACCTGCATCGATGGTGCTTTGCCTCACGGGTCTGTTTATAATATCAATATCATAGGCCTATCTATATACCTAGCGGCTTTCTGAATTTCTGACATACTTCAAGCGGCTCCATGCCAAATTTGAGGCTAACGTATATATGTTTTGTTTGGCTTGGAGGTGTAGGCCTATATGTCGTTTAAAAAGGTACCATACCTTGCCTTATTAAGAAAGAGCAAAGAATTTCTTCAAAATAAAAGTTGTTCTCACTCGCTATGTTTGGGTGGCACAACATTAAGCCCCAAATTCCTGCGACAATACCTCAGATCTTATTTAGTCAAAGGACTTAGGGTCATGTATAATTATGGGTAGAATATATGTTTGGTTTACCGTGCAGATATTTCACGGGAGCAATTATTGTCGCAGGAGCAAATGCCATGGAAGCTTTACTTTAGGGTGTTTAGTCACAGAAGCATACGTGAAAGAAAAAAATAGCAATATTTCTTAGAGTCCTTGGATTGCCGATTCAAACTCCACTAAACTGCTCTCGGCACACATTCAGGTCACTATACTGTGAGCCAAATAATTGGGAAACAGGGTATGCCATAATCTTCCTATATAGGCACAACTGAACTGAAGAATCTGCCGGAAGACTGGCGGGATGTGATGTTAGTTTACTTCAAGGTTTTTCTCCGTAGTTTCCCCATGAACTTTACCCCTGAACCATTTCTCATGATTGAATACAGCGTCAAGGCAGGAGAGGTTTGAGATTGGGGTTTATTTCTCCTATTATATGCAGGCGTCACATCGTCCCTCAATAATGAACACATGGACACACATTGATGGAAATGTTCAAATTCGTTTATGATCGTATTAACGTTGGGTCATATATACATGAGTATAGTGGCGGATCCAGAGGGGGACGCACCGGGGTGCCCCCCTTTAATTTTTGTTAAAACAAAAGAAATATAAAGAAAGAAATGAAAGAAACCCGAAAGTGGCACCAGAATTTTTTTTGCACCCCCCCCCCCCTCCCTTTACGGAATTCCTGGATCCGCCCCTGATGAGATCATCTTATGACCGCCGGTGGAGCTTCTCAAGCTTCAGCAGCAACTTTGTTAGCTGCGGCAAAATCTTCGCGAAGCCATCATGTATTATTTCCCTCGCGAAAAATGTCCGGTTGGTCCCTACTATATATAAGAGTTGTTGGACAGTAACCAAGAGGAAGAAGAAGAAGTATAAACACCAAGGTCCTGGTAAAGATGCATAATCTTCGTGTAGCCTGTCGATACGTCTGTGGTCCGCGAGATGCCATTGATCTTCTCTATGGGCATCGAACACTCTTTTTCGGCTGTTGATTGGCTTTTGACCAAGTTCGGGTCAAACTTCGCAAGAAATTGAAAACATCATATTCGTATCCTTGCCATGAATTCCGGACAGTGTTACGCACCCTTCCCACTGTCCTCACAGGCTGACGAACCCCATCTGCCCGATGCGTATGGTACTGAAGAGCCAAAGACCTCCCTTCACTATTTTCCTGGCAATTACAATCGAAGCAGGGTCATTATCAATACGGAAATCCAATGTACAGACAAACGGCTGTACTTAACAAGGGACAGCCGAATTGTAATTTAAATAGTGTGCGAGTATGTGAGGGTGTATGTGTGCGTGTGCGTGTATGTGTGTGTATGTGTGTGTGTGTGTGCGTGTGCGTGTGTGTGTGTGTGTGTGTGTGTGTGTGTGTGAGGGGAAATGTTAGAAGTGGTAGGATTATGCCCCCCCTCCATCCTCGGAACCTGCGGAAAATGTTTGGTTCCCTAAGATTGTAGTAATTTCTTTCTGTTGTTTTTGAGCCAAAAGTAAGTATGTGCATGTGTGGCAGCTGTGTGCGTGTGTGTGAGAGAGAGATACAGCTCAGTCACGATATTTACGTGATTTTGAGATTGTGTTGAACACGTGACACCTTGCAGATACAGCTTCTTCCGGTATTTAGTGGTTATAGTATGATCTTACTATTCACTATCCTTGTATCTTATTCCGTTTTTTCTGTTCTCTGAATTACTGTGCTATTTTGCAAAACTGTGTATCTAAGCAAGATTGTAAAGGCTTGAAAGCACATTTGCTGTTTGGCGCCCTCTATAGACGCTCATCGAAGAAAACAATAAATCTAATTTGTGCCCCTCCCTCTCTCTTCATGTTTCACTCTAGTCTTTGTCTGTGTGTCTTTCTCGTTTTCTGAATATGATATAGATTTTGTGATCATCGACTAAATTTTCTGCCCTATCTGAATATGTCATCATCAGATTTAAAAACCGAATTATCAAATAAATGAAGTCTGAAAACCGACAATATTCTGCAAGATTACGATGAAACGGCCAGAGAGTAACGAGAAGAAGCCAGAATGAGACCTCAGCCCTGAATAGCTACTGCGTATCCAAAGCTGGACATCGGAAAATCTGGATAGGTCCAAAGTTTGAAACGCTATAGCACCGCCGTCTGTCAATGTCCAGATGCATCTGTTAAATATTTACTAAATGAGCGCCCTCGTTTTTCAAAGGGGATCGTTAAAACAGAAGTGCGGTGGGACGGTGCCTTAAAAATATCAATGAAAGCTTGAACTTTTGTGGAACGAGGATTAATATCAATCTTGCCGTGTCGAACTGAAGATCAGAATAAATCATTTCAGTTTAATAAATTTGATAATGTAATTTTAGCAGTGGACCAGCCCACGGAGCCCCCCTCCCCCTGTACACACAAAAAACCAACAAATAAAAGTACAAACGTAAGATTCTGCGTACCAGTATGTATTTGTTTTCGTTTTGCTGTGCAATCAAAATAAATGCAGATCTATCGTTCTCTCTTTCTTATCAACAGATTTGCTTATTTAAGTGTTTGGGGTAGAGGTACTTTAAAGCAACACACAGCTGAATTTTCCTATTTCCCGGCAACTTGTGGTATACCCATTGGTCGCAACTTATCCATCTTTTTTTTTCTTCTTCTTCTTCTTTTTTTTTGGGGGGGGGGGGGGTGGGGGGCAATAGTCGACACATTATTGTGCGCGCGACTGACGACGACTTACCACCGGCTGGAATCTACTGTAACTTGGTTGTGACCATCACCACGTCTCGTTAAGTTGTAGCCTGCCCTCTTGTGGCAGAACTATCTGAAATCTTACAGAGAATCTCACCTCGGAATCTCACTCCAATTTACAATGCCCCTTGCAGACTGCTCGATTTGAAAAAAAAAAATTATGTTCCTCGAATTTCACTTTGCAGTCTTTTTTTTTTATAGACAATTCATAAAACGGACCATTAATTTTGTTCATCAAAACCCGCGTCTTCACGGAATGGATTACCTGTATGTCTTCTTCTTTAATTGTTATTGTTGTTGTTTGGGGAAAATACTAAAAATATATATATATATATATATATATATAAAGCGTCTTCTTTAAAAAAAAAAAAAAAAAAAAAAAAAATCTTGGTCATACAGTTGTTTTCTGACAGTTCTTCATCAGAAATTTTGTGGAAACGAATAATTCATACCTAATCCATGCTAAAAGTAAGTATTTCTTATAGGCTTGCTAATGTTCATTCTAAGTCATGATTGGAGTTTTGGAGTTATCCAAGTTTAATGCAAAAAATACATTTTCAACTCGGACGTGCATCCCGAGGTATCAAAGAAGGACAACATTCCCTGATCACCTGCGCAATATAAACGTATCATATCCAAAAGTTATTTTCTTTTACATGCTAACAGTAATAGCAAATTGTTATTATCATTTGATTTGCCTACTTATTTCAGGAAGGTGACCATTAGTTTGTACCTTCTAAAGACATACTTTTTAATGTGTAGCCATTACGTGCTCAGCAAATGAAACTCATGGGAACAGTCTAATGATGATTACTACAACGATCATTGCTCGTGTCTGTCAAGTGCATAATCTCCGCCTACTCTTTATTGTGTATATGAATAGAAACTTTATAACTAACCCCACTCCTTAAGGAAGTGCAGTATATAGGTCTTGCAAACAAAATCGGTATTGTTAAATTAGATACTAACCCAGACAGAGATCAAATGAAGATTTACATGTACCAAAAGTAAAGACCTCAGAAAAAAAAAGAGTAAAGTTTCTCTTTAATACGCAAGTGTCATACTGTCAAACTATCAAAGCTGGACAATAGTTATCAATCCACTCAGGATGATGTGTTATAATATGCATGTATTTATATCTACCACCCTCAACACACACACACACGCGCGCGCGCGCGCACACACACACACACACACACACACACACATACACACACAAGCAAACCAACACACCGCAACATGGTTAATTGTGGGCTCTTTTGGGTATCATTACGTATACTCTGGACTTTCCAAATATTAGTTTTTATTTTCTTCTCCTACATTATTGGCATGCAGTATACAAAATCAGCTATTTTTGCCAAATCTGTACTCTCTTTTTCTGGCCCTATTAAATTTTAGGATTCTCCGCTCCAGCAACATCAGTAGAACAGATCAGTGAAAGTTTGAGGAAAATCGTTCAAAAGTTGTGGATTTTTGCACACACAAAAAAAATCATATCTTTGAATGGACTGTCCGATTTTCCTCAAAACCTTTACTGATATTATATTCTGCTAATATTGCTGCTTTCATCACTCAACAACTGACTGCTCAATCCACATGATGATGGTGAACTTGTCCTTGTACTTTTAAGTTACAGATTTTATTTTTCAGAAACTCCCATTTTAGCAAAATGGGTTATACTTTTGAAATCCTTAGTATCAGTTGTTGGTTTTTTTTATCATAATCGATTATCTTTTTTTACTTCATTGTACCTCGGCGAGCCCTTGCATCTCAATATATTGTGCCTCGTGCCAGTGCGTTGGTTTTGACTCTAAAAAAAAAAAAAGAAAAAAAAAATCGAGTGAAAATATTCACTCTTAAAAGAGTGAATACAAAAAAGAGTGAATTTAAAGTGAAATTGGAGTGAATTTTGAGTGAAAATGTTCATTTTCACTCATTTTGGAGTGACGTCAGGGATCACTCGAAGATGTTGGAGTGATCCCTGAGTTCACTCTAAAACGAGTGAAAATGAGCATTTTCACTCAAAATTCACTCCAATTTCACTCTAAATTCACTCTTTTTTGTATTCACTCTTTTAAGAGTGAATATTTTCACTCGATTTTTTTAGAGAGTTCCAACCCCTCTTTCTTTGCTCCTTTTCCCTGAGCTCTTCAATCTCATTCTGTTATTCTTTCCACGCTAATCATATTTTTTTTTCTCTTTCAAGAGAGCTTCCCTCTGTCTGTGTGGTAGATTTCTTTTTGTCTGTCTTTTTGCGTGTGTGTGTGTGTGTGTGTGGCATATTGCCTTGTTTTGTGCAATTGGTTCGGCAAATGGTTGTTATTATAGTTATTACAAGCTCTGCTTTCTGGTAGTCCCATCCATTTCCAATCAATTTTGTTTCTGTATTTGCCATAAAAGACATAACATTTATTGTATTTCAATATTATTCATAGCATGACCTTCCTTGATCACAATTTTGTATTGATTTTGTGTATACTTAATGTGTGTTCACAAGTTTATTTGCAATTTGCATTTTTGTTTGAAATGAAATGACTGAATGAATAAAATGAAAAGACATCTTGGGGTTCGAATTTTTCCCATGCATATTATATAAGAAATAAACGCAAGTCAAGTCACCATGACACACTGATGCAATGTAGCTTGCCAGCAGAGTCTTTATTGGGAATCACACCTCATAGTACTTGTATAGAACTATAGCATTACTACACTAGTGAATTCAACAAGTTAGGATCAAATAAAAATCTATATGTCTCCAGTCGTGTCAGTCGAAATATCGATTTTGCAAAATCAGAGCCTTTTTTCAAGTAATACGTAATAAAGTAGGACTTGATAGATACCCTTATAAAGTCTATTGTGGGAGCTCATGTGTTGGTTATACCTGTACGATCATTTAACTAGTTTATTTAAAGACAGTAACCTTTTTAATGTCTCGTTTCAAGCGTGTCTGACATAAGACGGAGGAGACTTTACTGCAAAATTTTCAACATTCATTCATGCCGGAGATAGTTCATATCATTATTTCTGCTCCATCATCTGTTTGATTCTCCGTCTGAGTGACCAAATGGCTGTCCTGAATTAGTTTTCGAAGGATATCAATTTTCCTACTACCATGTCTACATTATGATAATGACTGCATGCCCATGATTTTTAACACGATTAACGTATTATATCCACCTACTGAGAAACCTAACGTGCAACTTCTCACTAAGTAACGTTTGGATGAATGATGATGGCTTATCGACGATTTGAATATCCCTAAATTCGTTGTAATCACATCGGATCGTCTGCTTGAAGACAAACTTAATGAGGGGAGAGTCGTGGCTACGTCACGCCTCGGTCCGAGTGGAGTGGAATCTCTCCCTTAACCTACGTCAATTTGAGAGAAATAAACGACAGTGTTGAATGAAGTAGAAATCACTTCATGTCTAACATGACAGCAATGAATACAGTAGAGCAAAATGAAACAAAGGAACTACTGAAAGTTTCATAGACAGTGATGGAAGTCGAGTGTAAAATGACATTGATGTATAAGTTTACAATAGATCTGCATGCTTTTGCTGTTACTCATTTCATTTTCTTTTTTTTTGGGGGGGGGGGGTGGGGATGAAGCTAAATCAAAAGCGAGTGCACACAAACTTTATTACGATTTGCAAGAAATAAGTACGAAATTTGGAAGCTCTAATGATATATGAATATTGATTTCAAAGGAAAGGGCTACTACATAGCTCAGACTGTTTAGCTCAAAATTTGTGCCCTAAAACTCGCGAGTTTCTTTATTTCAGAGGCAAACTAATATGGAAATTGTGATGCGACGACATTCAGTCTCAAGTTTTATGACTTTTATTTCCAGTAGATATTAATCATACATAATACATATATATATATATATATATACATATATATATATATATATATATATATATATATATATATATATATAATATATATATATATATATATATATATATATATGTAATATATATATATATATATATATATATATATATATATATATATATCGTTTTATTTTAGTCTTGTTATTTGAATCAGGTTCACATGGAGTGTGTTTTGAATCGTTCCTTCTTGTAAATATTTTGGACCGTAAGAACAGCAACAACAAAAAATCCCGTCTCTATAGACACTCTCTGATGAATTCCAGCTTCCAATTCTATACATGCATATTATGCATACATCATACACATATAGTATACATGTTATGTATACCATATAGTGTGTGTGTATGTGTGTGTGTTATTCGTATATCCATGTGTTGCGTAACTCGCGTACCGTAACTAGCCATCAACAACAACATAAAAAAGATAAACCCCACATTTCTACATTAAAACACCATATTTCTGTAATTGATGATCCCACATCAAATGTGAATATTGTGAGTTAGACTATATAGCCTGTTATCTGTGGTTACGTAACGCTTTGGAATGCAACGGTCTTGGTCCCGCTTTCCCCTTCCCCCATCTGCTATTCTATTTACTTAAGTCCTTCTCCCATCCAAAAGTCCCTTCGATTTTCCCCCGACTGTTATCATCTCCTTCGGGACCACAGTGTCCTCGCTCCAATGACCTGACCTGACCATGTCCTCAACTTGCCCTCAGCGATAGGTCAAGGACTAAGTTCTTAGGTCCAGCCTTGTGGCCAGTTATCTGTACTCTCTTGGGGCTTGGTCGCGTGCCGCCCAGGCCAGTCCCAGGGACGTATGGTATAGATATCGGCTACTTCTAGAGATCAAAACATTGTTGCGAGTTCGGACCCTGAGTCACTCAGGGAATCAACTTACTAAGAACACTACGAGTAGGGCTGGAGATTCAGCCAAGAGATTCTGTTTTGAGTTGTAACACTGCGAGTTGGGACGAGACAATAAACTTGCTGTCATGTCCGGAAGAGATAATTGTGTCCGTTCTACTTTATACTGCTGTTCTCTCACCCGAGTGTCCGACTGAACTGCATGCTGAGTGTGTGGTACCATGCTTTGCAATACATTGTACACCTATACACTAACTAATAACGAAGGTTCCCTGTACTCTCAATATCAAGGGCCCGTTGCCTAAAAGTTACAATAAATGGTAACTTTGCCATCCAGTGGTAACTTCCATGGAATTCTTGATTTTGATTGGCTGTTGAGTATTGTTACCATGGTAGTTACCATTGGATGGCAAAGTTACCAATGTAACTTTTATGCAACAGGCCCCAGAAGCAAGGGAAATTTACCACTTTTGTTACAATACATCTCATGCATAACTTTCCTTGACAAAGTCTCATAGGCCGTCGATAAATTTCATCATAATTATTATGATTGGTGTCTTCCTGCACCTCTCCAACGCTTTTGATATCATCGACCGCACAACGCGGCATAATACACTTCTTTATAAATCATTCACTATGGTATACCCAAGGAAGGGAATAGCAGTGAGTGGTCCAGAAGTATACCTTCTTTATCGCAAACGATCTGTCTCTATCAATGGTCATCAATGGCGCACACAGTCAGTTATTAATTGTATCACTGTATCACATGTATTTTTTTTCTTCTTCTTCTTTTGTGACTGTAATTTTGGTTTTGCATAGTCCTAATGTTATTGTGTTTTCTATTCCTTTTGTATGAATAGCACCAGTGCGCTTAGAAACACCAGTATAAAGTCCCATATAAATGCAACTATTATTATTATTATCATTATTATTATCATTAATATTATTATTATTATTATTATTATTATCATCATTATTGTCATCTATCCATCTATCTACCTATCTATATATTTGTTTGTGAGTGTGTGTGTGTGTGTGCGTGTATTTCTTTTTGCCTTTCTTTCTTCTTCTTCTTTTTTTTTTGATGGCATTTTGCCTTGTTTTGTTAGTTCAGCAAGTAGTTATTACCGGTACCCCCTCCATTTCCAATCAAAGTAATACTATGTGCTGCTATGTGTTGTGCAGCAGCTATATATGTACTTTTGACTGAGTTTCCCTGTGTTAACCCATTGAGGATAAGCTGAGTTTGCTACAACACACATCCCCACAGATACCTGCCCAAGTATACTCGAGGACTAGTCCTCAATGGGTTAATACACGCAGAATGATAATGCATACATACCCACATAGAGCAGCTTGTTGGGAGATCCTGATCCACAGCCTGAGAGCTTATTGTTGCTTGCGTTCAGGATCATACTTGATGTACTGCCCTGATACAGAGCTATGGCTCCTGAAACATGAAGCAAATGAAATCAGAACTGGAATACTCCATGTGCTCGAAGAGGAAATCTAGTCCAAATATAAGTTAGTCTGATAAAAAAGAATAAAATATTACGAGTTCAACGTATAATTTTGATCGAAATCGGATGAAAAATTCAGGAAGTTATGACATTTTGAAGTTTCGCTATTTTTTTCGGGAAACAGTTCTTGAACAGTCAATATGGATATGCAAATGGCAAAGTGACCATGTCATCCCCTCACAGCTTCCCATATAGTTCGTACATAAAGTTTGAAATTTTCAGTTTTTTTCATTCAAACCCAACTATGCCCGAGCCTCATATCGTCGTATATCTAACTGATCACCATTCTGAAGTTATTCAACTAGGAATAACATCATGTTTCAGACTCCAATGACAGAAACATTGAATTTCGTCTTTTTTTGTGTGTGTGTGTGTGTGTACACGATCAATGGGAAATTGTGAGGTTATGGCATGGTCAGCTCACTCATTTACATATCATATCCACTGTAAAAGAACTTTTTTTTCAGATTTAGCAAAACTTAAAAATGTCATAACTTCCTTATATTTCATCCGATTTCAGTCGAATTTTTACCAATTTCCGTCAAATTTTTACCATTGAACTCAGAGGATTTTACTCTTTTTTATGAGACAAATTATATTACTTGGACTGGATACCCCCTTTAAGACCATTTGCACGGGTGTTTGTAAACAGACAAACAAAAAAACAAACAAACAAAGACAAAGCAAAAAACTCTATACCATGACTTGTGCTTTGAAAAAGCCTTTAAAGGGGCCCTGAAATCCAAGTGCACGTTGATTTGTGTCGATTTATGATACCCTCAACATCACTTTTGCGGTAAAACAAATATCTAGAAACATTCCATATATTTTCAACGATTTTTTCTTCTATTTTTCTTCAGATTATTTGGGAACGCCCACAAAAAAATAAAAAATCCTTCCAAACCAATCAATATTAATATTCTTGAGATGACATCATCTGTCAATCATTGCTAAAGTACTGCAATGTTTAACCAAAGACATTGGAATGCACCTTCCCCTCGACTCAGCATAACTTGCATGTTCCCTCGCCATGTCTTTTGTTAGTCACATTAATATGACAGAAACATGCAACTTATGCTAAGTCGAGAATATTCTGTCCATTACACGAATGAAAAACATTTATTATTTGTTTTATATAACGCCTAAAATAGATCCTCGTCATTTATTTTGATGTTTTATTAATCTAGAAATTAGAGAGAATCTAAGATCGAGAAAGTGTTCACTGAGCGCTTTACGCTAGAGCGCTGTCGCAAAACCTTAAACCTTACGCAAGCGTTTTACACGCGTAGTGCCGTCCTCTCGGCGTGCGTGCAATGAAACAAATTGTATATGGATCCAAGATTGAACGGTAAATGGAACCACAATTGCACGGATGATGACGTCATAGTGAAACGGGCTAAATGATCAACGTCAAACAACCAATCGAATGACAAGGATCTATTTAGGCGTTTAAATCTGTATATCTGACGATTTCTGCCTGCAAAATTTGATCATGCCTGAACATCAGACTTTTAAATTTCAGAATATTCGCTTTTCTGTTATTTCATCAAATCGATTCATCTCCAGTAAATGATAGGCATGTGGGTGTCTTTGTGTTATTTGGTGGTAGTAACATCATTAAGATGTCGGAGTATTCATTGACCACACTCGTCTTGTTCAAGTCATTAGATTGAGCACACTTGTTCAAGTCATTGAAATACGTGTAACGGTTCAAGTTGTTGTACACACTCTAACAACTTGCCCCATCTGCAACTCACCCCCAAACAATGAGGTGCGTTATGACAAAATTGTATGTCTATCAATTATTCTGTAATATCATGTGTGCTTGACCGACAAAGTCTATAGCTGTTCCCAAAAGATTGCAGATCGTATAAGTTACTCTCACAGAGAAAATAAAATAGATTTATCCTGGTGTTTGCTAAACTGGCCTCAGAATGTAAAATTTGTAACAACTAATTAACTCCCCTTAATGTTACCCAGATCTCAATTCTCATCTGACATGCGGCAATTTACTGGATCCTACGTAAAACGGCACATCCTAAGGTCTTTGCAAAGTATAGTATAAGCCATTTCGGAGTAACCTCATGTGCACATTGGTACAAATGACATTTTCTCTCTGTCTCACTTGGTTAGTTCACTTCGCTCGTGATGCATTTTATATGCTTCCTCGACGTAACATTATGGAATATCATTCGTAAATCCTGTTCAAACAAAGTATGAACTTACATAGACCTAGGTGACGAGAAAACATCCATTTCATTACTTTGAATCGAATTTACCAACAAACTTTTTTTACAAGTGCCAGACTTGCTGTCAAGTGGCGTATCAGGGCAATACTGAATACTGGTTGGTGATAAGGTTAGAGTAAAGATTATCTATAGGGTTATTATCATATAGGGTTAGGTTTAGGGTATAGAATAGAGTTTGGGTTAGGATTAGCATTAGCATTAGGTTTGGGATTAGGATTGGGATCAGGGTCAGGGGAAGGGTCCGGGGTAATTGCCCAGGGGGGTAGTTGCCCTAGACCCGTCAAGTGGATGTGCTGGCAAGCGCCGTTTGAAAGGATTACATGAATACTCATTACATAACAGATGCTTATCTAGGTGAACTTAAAAACCAACCTGCCTGATAGTACCACTGATCTCTGCATAGGAGACCTCGATCAGTAGCATAGTTCCAGAGTGGAGGTATCCTTTCATGTAGAGATCAGTGGCAGGTACAAATAACTTTTTGGGCTCATGCATAAGCAAAGTGGAACTCCGAATTGGCGTACTGATTCACCAGGGAGGACTTTTCCACCTCCCTGGATTCACTGAGATCTAACCTCAGTCATCGACTAATGTGTATGAGTTTGGGTGGGTGGCTGTACCTGCAACATGTGGGCAAGCCATAGACGTTCCGCTGAGGGTTCTTGTGGCACTGTCGCTGGTGTGCCACGTGGATTTGATACTGGAACCAGGAGCGTAGATGTCGAGGCAGGAACCGTAGTTAGAAAAGGAAGATTCCCAGTCTTGCTTGGTGGTGGCGCCCACAGTAATAGCCTGATTTCACCCAACGATGAGCGGAAGATAAGTCAAGCAATACTGTCAAAACAATTTTTTCGTATCCCATAGGCCTAACAGAGTTACCTAAGATGCCCCTCCAACTATTCATAATGGGATCGTGTGCGCTTTTCTACACCTGAAAATGTCATGACTGTTAATTTGCAAAGTGCATGCAAAAACATCTCGCTATATTAGACTGTGGCTCGGCTTTTCAAATTTACGATAATTGAATAAAGTGCGAATTCAGACCGGGAGCCCAGAAGATTTACTAAGCGGATCTAAGAGGATCTCAAGGTTTGTATGGTCTCAATGTATGTGGTCAAAGGTCAATAAAATGAATCACATGTACTGATAAGACACATCATATACCGCATAGGTGTATATAAGGGCCTCACAAAGCCCCCCCCCCCCCCCCAAAAAAAAAAAAAAATAAAAAAATAAAAAATAAAGATAAAAATAAATAAATAAATAATAAATAAATAAATAAACAAATAAATAAATAAATAAAAATTAAAAAAAAATGAATAAAAAGCATTTGTTCAGCCGAAGAGGGTCATTAACAGATGTTGGTGGATATCGTTCCTTTGAGTTTACCTATGAATATGAAAACAGCAAAGCCAGTATTATCCTGGGCCCCAGACAGTAGACCCAGAGGGCTCCATCTTTAATAGTAGTAGAAGTAAGTAGTAGGCCTGCACAAAAGAGATTCCCGAAACACCGAAGCCAGTTATTTCATCCTGTACGAGGCCTAACTAGACAGTAGCCCAGAAGTGTCCCTCCCCATCTCCAGTATGATTTATATAGCCAAAAAAGAGTAGTGGCTAATTTCTTGTGCAGTAAAAGTAGTACACATTCCAATAGAGATACCCTTTACTATAGTAGGTCCTAGCAAAGCTAGTTATTTCATCCTGTATTGGACCCCAGACAGCAGCCCCAAAGTGTACCCCCCCCCCCCCATATGATATCATTTAGCGGAAAAGAGTCATGGCTAATTTCTTTTGCAATGGAAGTACACTGTATAAGCCCTATAGTACACAACAGAGATACCCCAAACAATTGCCAAATATCAAAACCGTTCACTGCATCCTATACTGGTTCCTAGACAGTGACCCAGAAGTAATTTCTTCTGCAATGGAAGTAGCATATACACAACAAAGAGACCAAAAACACCAAGCCATGCAGTTGTCAAGTAATTCTGTACAGGGCCCCCAGGAAGTAACCCCAAAGTGCCCCCCCCCCATATCTATGGTATCATTTAGCTTAAAAGAGTGATGGTTGATATCTTTTGCAATGGAGTTAGGTATCATAATACTGAACAGAAACGCCCCAAACACCAAGGTCAGTTATTGCATTCTGTACGGGGTTCCCAGACAGCAGCACAGAAGTGCCTCCCCATAGAAATATTAAAGAAAAGGGAAGGAATTTATGGCTAATTTCTTTTACAATGGAAGTTATAAAACAAAAGACAGATACCCAAAATACCTTAGCCTTATATATATATATATATATATATATATATATATATATTTACAGGTTATAAAGAGTCAAGGTAATATTGAGATGATATTCAAAAATTAAAATTGAATTTGGTTCATTTTTTACATCGTATCGTGTATTTCATGATCATTTGTTGGGAAAGGAAAACAGTATTGTGTTTGGAACACGAAGGAAAGAAGGCTTATTTTGTTAACCAATTATTCAGGATTAATGTCGACAATTACGGTAAACGTTCCGTGCTTATAGCTGTGCTGTATTAGGTGAAATTGATCTAGTTCTATCTCCTAGTGCCAGATGCACATTTTGTTATTGTTGCACTTTTCAAAAGAAGTGGGGGGGGGGAAACTTCCGGGTTTCATGATCTAAAGAGCAAAAAAACAAAACAAAACAAAACAAAAAGACTTCAGCGCAACTTCCTGACAAGCAAAAAAAAAAAAAAAAAAAAAAAAAAAAAAAGGTCCTCAACGCAAAAACATAACCTTGGAGCCCATCCGGCCCCTCTTGTTCCGCCGGCCCTTGGTTGTTGTTTTGATTATAGGCCTACATAATAATGCAGTCCATGATTTTTAGGTTTCCTTAATGTTTTCTTGATGCATGTTGATTTGCCTTGAAAAAAATATTACATATACATACTTATATACCCCTGTATATGTATATTATATGAGGCTTTCTTTTCGGGTCTTTCAATATATCTACCTGTGTTTTTATATTTCGTGCAAATTTCCTGACACACATCTGTAGGGTTTGAATTGTACAATGTTCTTATAAGATGGACCATCTTTTTTTTTTCATTCATCGATTTTCAGAGGTATTTTGTTACGCAATGTTACCTCGGTTTTCCTTGTAATCAGAAGATTCAATTCGAATAATGAACTATCAGATACATACATATAAATATATAAATATGTATATATAATAATGATGAAATAAAAGAATGAAATGAAAAAAAATCGGTTCACTTAATCATGTTTATGCATATTACTCCGTACGTCATTTGAAGTTTGAGTTGATGGAAATTCCCACCTTGTTTTTGTTGGAGGTTATAAAGAGATAAAGAAAACTGAAACTTATTTTTGCTATTTCATTCATGTCTCTCGTGTTAAACTTGTTTGGTCTTTTGTTGTCATTGTTATCGTGAAGGGCATTTGCAAATGAAAGACAACATGTCAATTTTTGCAATTTTTACTTTTGTGCTTTGGAGGACAAAAACGAATGTGTTCACTCATGCGTAAAATTTCCTTTTGTATTAGCCTGCTAGCTTGATAGCCAATTTCATTACCTTTAATATGGTACTGTATATAATACGTTGATTTTCATCAAAATCTTCTATGAAAAATATGAACTCGAAAAAGTGTTTATTTTCTTTTTTTGCTGAGTGTACATATAATCGTTGAATGGCCTTTTAGAATACTGATATCGTATGACTTGTTAACGTCTACTACTATAGGATGAAAGCACTTATTGATAGTCATACATTGTCTACAATGGCTGTTGAAATTAATGAACATTTCGCAATGCTTGCCCTGCATGCCTACCTATATTTTCTTTAAAATGTCAGTTAGTAATATCATTTACCTTCGGTGCAGATAATATTTTGCCCTCGTAGGATATGACGAGGTGCATAATCATTCCTCAACACTTTTGATTAAGTATAATTACTTGGAAAACTGATGCAGTGAATTACAAGTAGTGTATCAGTAAGTTAATTGTCTCGTCTGTTACACAAAGCCATGACAATTTCACGCTACTTACACTTGGGACACGAGCAGGTGAATAATAATTGGCATTTGCGTTGTCGTTGCCAGCAGCCACAGCCGTGGGGACGCCAGAACTGATCAGGTTTGTGACAGCGGTATCGAGAGACGTGGATACACCGCCTCCAAGCGACATGGACGCAATGCTGTTTGAACCAGCATTTCTCCTCACGTAATCCACCCCTGGGATAATAGACAGAATCATCTGTTTAATAAGTGGACTCGATTTCTTCGTTTTTACCTGGCATTCTTCATCGATAAGTAAATGCACGGATATTAAAAAAAAAAAGCGAAAAAAAATAATTGGAAAAGCTTTACCATATCTTCTTTACCACGTCCAAATGTTTTTTTTTTCAGACTCATAAGTTGGATTTATTCAAAGTTGCAATGGTTTATGTGTGAAGACGACCTGATAATAGAATACAAAAGAGCAAACAGATAACATGACCTATATGACTATTGAATAAAGGGTTCCTGCCCATATAAATGTGCGATTTTTGTGTGTGATTGTAGTATACAATAATTTTTCTGACTGGTATTGTTAGATAGTTAAACACAATGCAATTGCATTATACACAAATTGCTCTGCCATACCATTTACAATAAGATAACGCCTCCAATTAACAGGGAAGATCGTGGAAAACAATCAACACGATCGAGCACTCATTTCTTGAATGACAATAAGATGATTGTAACCCAAAACTGAAGGGAAAACTAAGAGTGCCTTGAACGAAGAACAAGCGCTCAATGGTCAGATATTAATATATATTGTTATGGCTTTGAACTCATTTTTGTGAATTTGCTCAGTCAGAATGGAATACTCTTGATTACCAAGAAATATTCTCCAGGATGAGTCAATAGAAGAATCTTTTTCAATCAAATTCCGAGGTTTGATTCTTGATTTTTTTTTTTAAAGACCAAAAAAAAAACCTTACTTGGATTCTACACATACTTTATGTCGCATGGAGAAACACATGTTGCTCATAACGATAAAAAGATAAAAAAGAGACATGTGCACAAGCTTTACCGCTGATAACGCCACTGTTGCTTCCAGATCCCAAACAGTTAAGCACCTTCACTCCCCTTATTTGGACACCTGTAGCGACGCCATAGGTGTTTGATCCAACGGTTCCTGCACAGTGAGTGCCATGTCCATTACAGTCCTCCTGCAGAGAAACAGAGAAGTTTCTTTGCCCTGCGTTGTTTTGTTTTTTCGATTTATCAATTTGTACTTACGGAGATTGTCTCTAAGTGATTATGAATATGCAGTTACGCAGATAATTTCAAAAAGATGATGAATATGCTTTAATGCAGATCGCGAAACGTAAAATGATAATGTCTCAAAAATGGTGAAGTGAAAGTTCAACTACAAACAAACTAAAACATTTCTTGATTTTATAGGGGTGAGGGTTGATCAGCGTGGTTGATACTTCAAACATATTATCCATTAAAGTGGCCGAATGATTAGAAACTGGTAACTGACTGGGGAGGGTTTCGTTATGATAGACAAAGTTCATACAGATAACATGGAGTTGAGAAGCTCTTGAGGGATGCTTTGGCTGTGACATTTAACACTTCGGATATTGTAGTCCCCTACAACAACAAAAAAAAAATTATTATAAAAAATAGGATTATGCGTTAGACGTCTTGAATATGTTGTTGTTGTTGTTGTTGTTTTTTTTGCAACTTGAACCAGGTGGTCTCCATAATTATAATGACCATGATCAATATATCTTTAGAACCAGAAACATTACTTTCAACTGAGAGAAATTCTCTGTCCTCATTCATAACACTTGGTTCGCTGTGAATTTGATAAACTAAATCTTCTCTGAAGTAAAAAGAAACTGCACCGCCCATCCGATTTTTTTTTTCTATTTCTACTACAAGTATTTTCAAATAATTTGTAACAAGGAAGAAAATAATGTATAGCTGATCTCTCTGCACGTGCTTAGTATGATACAAATATTGAAAGAGGATGGAACCACGACGTTATGTCAAGAAAATCAAAGTCGTATATAGCTGCATGTGTTTGTCGCTGAAATAAGGTTTCTGAAAGAAAAAAGAAGTGAAAATTAGCTCCCAATTTGGTCCTCGATCCTTTCTCCCACAGGGCTCACCCCTGATCTGCCATGAATAAACTTGAAACTGCAGTTGCCTATTTACTCATTGCACTAACTTAGCTTATTTACCTTATCGTTTCTGTTTCTAAAGTTTCTGTTTCTAAAGAAAATTTGTAAAGATTTTTTTTTCTTCAATGATCGTCCTACTTACATTGCTTCCGCCGGCATAGTTAACGAGCTGTTTAGCACGACCTCTAAGACCACCGAATTCCTCGTGGGTATCTCGGACCCCAGTGTCGATTACATAGACTGTGTAGCCACTGCCGGTTCCTGCAAAAGACACACCATTCAGACTTTTCACGATGGCCTGTGGAGCCGGGAAATGTGCAAACGTCTCGACGGGAAACGTGTAACTCTCAAAATTGCATCAACGGGAAATGTGCAAACATGACGCCGGGAAATGTGCAAACGCACTTGAGAAAATAATGCACAAATCATTTGCTTCAAAACTGTCACGTACAGATGGCCCGTAAATTCTGTAACAAAGCTGCGCATGAACCTTTACCATTTCTATTTTCTTGAAGACCCCTTGACAGATTTTCACTAAACTAGGTAGCATCCCAAGGGTGATAGGATCTCAATTTGTTTAAATGAACTGACGTTGAGACTTAACTTCAGGTTTTTTCTTCTTCTTCTTTGGTGAGATGGTGAGAAATTTCTATGAGGAATTCAACATTTATTTGATGAAAATTGGTTTTGAAATGGCTGAGATATCCAAAAAAGAGCAATTCTAATAAAGTGTGGGACTCACACTTTATTACGATCGCTTTGTTGTACTTAGTGTTTGGATTTTTCAGTCATTCCAAACCCGATTTTTATCAAATAAACTTTGAATTCCTCTTAAAATAGTATGCTCTGTAGTATATCATAATTGTGTTCTTGGTATCTCGCAAAAAGTTAAAAGCCCAATTCTCATCTCCACCAATACTGTACCATCCTTTTAATCTGCGAGCATGTCTTAAATGCGATGTTAGACTGATTGATTACCTCGTGGATTGTACGTGTCATCATAGACGCATTCCCTCTGATCGATACGGTCAAGACCCCACTCGACGTCAGAGCCAAGTTGAGTACGGTACACGCCATCCTCTTCCACGTACTCGACGGCAGGCAGACTCCGAACCTACGCGGAAAGATTTTTGCAGGATTTTACTCTAATGTGTAATATTGCAGTGCCCTAAGTATACAAATTAGTGTGAGAACCATAACAGGAGGAAAAACGTCCTTGCTTTCGTTCTTGTCCTTGTCATAGTCCTTTCTTTATGTCTGTTTCGCCTGTTTCGTCATGATATCAAAATTTTCATACATGGAGTCCTTGACAGATGTAGAGATGCCCTCGTCCCCAGAGTAATTCACAAAATTTACAAACTGTGCTTCTGGTGTGAATTCTGTTTTTTTTTTTTCATTATACGTTTAAAAAGATGAAATTGCATTTGCTTACTTATTTATTCATAGAAATACCAAGATGAAATTATTATAATTGTATACTTCGTTGAAGCTTATGTGATTCAAAATTCCTTAAAATATTATGTACTCGTGTAAACGTTATCTATTTTGTATACTTTACAAGAAAATGAAATCATTTTAATTGAATATATTATGAATACGTATACCCTTTTCTACAAATTTTGATATTGATGAATTCATGGGGAAAATAAGAAATAAGACATAGACATGAAGAGAAATTGTTATAAGTGATAACAGCCAATAAATCACTCTGACAAAAACTATTACTGACGTATTGTGCATATAGGTAAAATGTAAAATAAAAAGGCTTCTGTGTATTGCTCATTTCATGAAACTTTATTCATGATACATTACGGAATCTCTCTGGAAAATTTGCCATTTTTTGTGTGTAATATTTGTGCATGTTTCTCGGGCACACTTTAAAGGGTGTGTACAGTTCTGGTTGAAGTGAGGATTTAGCTTTTAACGTTTTGCGAGATATTCAGAAACCACTCTATGAGATGTCAAAGAGCATGCAGTTCTAAGGGGTATCAAAAGTTTATTCGATGAAAATCGGTTTTGAAATGGCTGAGATATCCAAAAACAAGGTGAAACAAAGAGATCCTAATAAAGTTGTGGCATGTCGCCTTTTATTATTAGCACTTTTTTGGATATCTCAGCCATTTGAAAACCAATTTTCATCAAATAAACGTTGAATCCTTCTTAAAATTACATGCTCTTTCATATTTCATAAGAGGCTTTTCATTATCTCACTTAGGAATGTTCAAAACATGAATCCCCACCTCAACCAGTACTGTACAGTCCCTTTAAGCGAGGGAGCAAATTTCCTATTATGGCATAAATCGTACCTTTCTTCTAAATTTCCCAAACTTATGTCTTCCAAATAATGGCATACCCTTAAAAGCAAGGAACGACATAGATTTTTTTTTTTTTACTTTTTTGTGAACGAATGGAATGGAAATAAATCTCAATTGAACTGAAACGGAACATAAAAAATTACTTCAGGATACAAATATAACGTATTTTAAAGACAACTTGTAGTTTTACTCAGTAGGCTCTCATGCGTTCATGTCATCAACATACTGTATACAGGTATAGCAAGTGCTCTGATCATGTCAATTCAACCTCTCCATTGCAGCCATTCGATGATAATAGACACTGAATGCAGTTGTTTGAGTATGACTGAATAAATCGCTCTGCATGAACATGGGGAAGTGAAAATATGGATTTCTTCGTTTTCGACTTGAATACCTCTTATTGTTAAGCTGATGCGTTATTGTACTAGTAATTCCGTCCCCTACGTAGGGGCTTCTGCTCCTTAACATTGGATTTAGAAGAATTAAACAATCCTAATTCTTCGAAATCCAATGTTAAAGAAAACCTCGGGATGATTTTCAGACTTTTACATTTTAACTAACTTACACTATAAGTTAGCTATACTGGGTTCAGAGTTTCATAATTTATAGTGATTGGGATGAGGAATAAGAATATTATCAGAATTTAGAACAAATTTCAATGAAGACGGTTGGTGACATGGCAGCCTCACCATAAGAATGTGTGAGCTGGGGCTCAAGGAAGCAGAGCAAAAGAAGAAGGCATGCATAGATTATACGCAAGCGAACTTGTTAAGCAAGCGGTATCGTAACGGAATTACAGTGCTACATTTCTAAAATAATGTGAGGCTACAATGTCATCAATCATTGCAGAGATGTTCAGTGTAATTTGTTTGAGGTTTTTTAAAGTATTGGTTTCTCTGCCCAAGGACCACAATAAATTCAACAAATCTATACATGGGGCTGTCAATTTATGTACTACAATGTACATGATGTGAAATTTTGAACATCGTCTAGAATGCCCCTTTAGGGAGCAGAGGCCCCTACCTAGGGGACGGAAGTACATCGACAAACAACTTACAACTTCCAGGACACGATCCTCCAACTCGGCTGCGAATCCATACAAGGCGTGGCGCCAAGTGAATCCCACATGGCCGCCAGAGATGCGAACTGTTGAGGTCACCTCATCGAGATCGTACTCGTCCTGAGAGCATTTCCAGACAATGACACAAAGGATTGCGTTATCAACTGCGTTCATTATTCATCGCTTTCTGGACAATAATATATAGTACTCGTGAGTCAACTAATTAGACTAACTCTAATTAGACTGACTCAGTCTGATTAGTTGTTTTTGTTGGGTCTTTTTTTTTTTTGCCGGTTTCAATTTGTTTCTTTACACTATTATAGGTATGTACAGTCTTACAAGCCATTTAAAGGCTTTCTCATGTATTCCATTTTTCACCATTACATGTATCAGTGTATTGTGTAATTTTTGCTGATTTGCATAGTACATTATTGTATCAATACTATGTGTCATCGTTGTTTTGATTTGTATGTTATGTTACATGCGTCTTTTATTCTTGTCGAAAGACAGAAATAATGAAATGAAATGAGCGTAGTTCAACTTGCCGTGTCGAAATGAGGTAAAATGTCTTTATCTCAAGTGAAAATATATTTCCTTTTGTTTTTAAGAGAACTGCAAAACACTTCAGACCAATCATATCGAAATGCATCAAAAAACATTTTCTTTCGGGCCCGTTTCATAAAGAGCTACCATTGACCTTATGCTCGATATAAGTCAGTAAAATCGAGCGTAAGATCAATATTTAATTGTAAGTCTTTTTCATAAAGACAGTTACGCTTGATTTGAAGCACAGGTGTGATAGCAGATCGAGTGTAACTTTTTTTTTTAAATTAATCAATTGTAAGATTAATCTTGAGATCAAGCCTTATGAAACTAGCCAGTGATCTTTGTATTAAAGATTTCTGGAAGACCAGTCTGAATGGACTGTAACGGTTCCAGTCATTTTAAACGTCAAAAGTTGCACTTCAGGACTTTGCGGAATTTGTCTATGTTATTGGTGATTATCTTATCGTCTTTCAAAACTTAGTTTGAAGCAACAAATTATGACAAACTTTGTACCCTACACCTCCAATATTTCAGGACATCCATTGATAACGACCAAACGTAATATGCGAGACCAGTTTCGTGACAGTCACCTACATTCACTTGTTAAAAAGTATTACGTGCCTCGTGGTCCTGAACACTTGCCTTGAGCTTGATGATGTATTTGCCTGGGATAGGCTCCGAGTTGTGGTACAACGGGGCGAGCTCGGCCGAGGCGGCTGCCACGAGAAGGATTGTAAAGAACGTCAGCATAATGTCTGTAGATAAGGCAAGAGAGGGAGAGAACAGAAACGGGTGTGATATCTCACACTGTGGGGCATTTCATGAAGTAGTTTGGTCAAATGTTTTTCTGACAAACTGTTACAAGCTAGTGAAATCCTTGTATCTGATTGGCTGAGAGCAAATTTTGTCCGACAAATTTGTCGGACAAAATGCATACATAAAATGCCCCCGATGTCGTTTATAAGTAGGGTTCACGACACACCTTTTTATCTTCTTAAAGGTTTTAAAGACGGTTTTTAATGAAAAGTGTGGCATGCATCTTAAAATCAGAAAACTAATGTTGAATGTCAAGCAAGCTGTGGGGCCAGGAGATTGCGTCTGCACAATAATGGTCAGAGTCGGGATATAGTGGTGATCTCCGTGGTAACTCTTCGGCAAATGCGCGCTATATTACGAGTGGCTCTATTCGGCATTATATAAAGCATCACTATAGTTTGCAATCGTATGCATGTACATTACAATTTATTGCCACTCCCAGCGATCTTGTACATGTATATCGTATCTGAATAAATAGTTATATTTTATGAGGATACTGCAACAGGGGGTACTGTGGCATAGTGGATAAGACTCCCGACTCCCAATCGGAGGACCAGAGTTCGAGTCCCGCCCAGTGCTTACGTCCTTGGAGAAGATGTTTTTACCCACCATGTCGCTCTCGACCCAGGTGTATAAATGGGTACCTGGCAACGCTGGGGTAATAATAATGGCAGGGCCCTCTGGTAGAGCAGTGGCAACACTGAAGAGGCTACCCTGGATAAATAAGACCTTATTATTATTTATTATTATTATTATTATACAAGCCCTACTTTTTAAAAGTCCTCTCCGGGTCTAGGGCAATTATCCCCTGGGCAATTACCCTGGAACCTTCCCCTGGCCCTAATCCTAATCCTAATCCGGAACCTAATACTAACCCTAACCCAAACTCCTAACCCTAAACCTAACCCTAACCCTAATCTTTACTCTAACCTTACCACTAACCAGTATTTAGCCGGGGATAATTGCCCTGTGCGATCTGGGGGTAACTTTTAGTGCCTGGATACGGTCCCCTCCATTTCCAAGAACTTTGATTCGGCATTTGCCAATAGATCCGCATCTACCTTTGGTATACTATTACAGTTCACAGTATTTTCTTTGATTACATTGTTGTGCTTTCAAAATTAATGTCTAAGTACAATCGCTTTTTTCGCCAAAGGAAATGAAACAAACGAGATCAAAATTAAATGAAGATCTTACTAAGGAAGACAAACGCATTTTTGTTTTTTCTTTGCAAATGGAGTTGAGTTTGATCTTTGCACCACGCTATAGGTTACAATTTATGATGGTAGGACAAGGGAATTGTAAAGTATACATAGATAATTTTCAGGAGGATAACGTTTAGTCTTAAAAGAATACATTTTCTTTTTCTGGAGATGAAAGTTGTAGCATAACGTATATGATCATTCCAAGTTAGGTTTTGTTTGTTTTTTTTACTGATGAGAACACCTAAAAAATTGATAGAATTTTTACGCTCAATATGTACACTTATCAATCATTATTGTGCGTGTCATTTCGATGAGTATTATGCTTGAGATGAATATAATTTGTTGTATCAATATTATGTGAAAATCCATTATTTTCAAAGCAGTTCATGTATTTTATTTTGGTAACTGCAAGAATTCCACTGCCATTTTGTTTATTTGTTTGTTTGTTTGTTTGTTTGTTTGTTTGTTTTTTGCCATCGCGTTTGCTTTTTTTCCCTATAACTGTACCAAAGCTAAATCCATCTAAACCCATATTGATCAAAATTCAAACATTTTTGATGATGCAAAAAAAAAAAAAAAAAATTAAAAGCCTATCATATAAATTTTGGATAAACTAGGAGAGATAGAGCTAGGTGAATAATCATTAATTTGACAAGGATCATCTTTCTTAAAATCTGGGTTTACAATTCTGCAATTCTTAAAGAATTGGGACATTTGCCAGAAAATATGGAGGGATTGAATATGTGAGTAAGTGAATCAGTCAATTTGATGTATAATATTTATGTTAACTGTTTGATCTTATCTGATCTGTTAACTGATGTTCTTATTCTATCACAGCCAATTACCCCACTAAAATTCAGATCTTTCATAATATCAATAATTTCTGTAGGATTTGTAGGATTTAAAAATTACTACGAAGAGGTAGTTTCAGGAAGAAATTTCAAGAAATATCAATTTTTGTCATCAGATTTATTTGCCAGACTAGGGTCAATATTATTTGCTTAAATATGTTTATATGTTTGGGAACTGATGTTCTTACTCTATCACAGCCAATTTCCCCACTAAAATTCAGATCTTTCCTAATATTGTATCAATAATTGCTCTAGGATTTGTAGGATTTAAAAATTACAATGAAGAAATAAGTTCTGGAAGAAATTTCAAAAAATCTTCATTTTTGTCATGATTTATTTGCCAGATTAGGATTGATATTAAGAGAGAGAGAAGAAAAAAAAAAGAATTGTATAGTAAATATGGGAAGATAATCACATATATCAAAATACAATAAGCCGCTAATAATTTCTTTATCAAAAACGTTCGAAAATATATTATCTATTAAGTGGATGAAACAGAATTGATTCTTGCTGGTTTGTTTATATGCGGATAACAACCAATTGAAAACATCAAAGGAAGATTTTTTTTTTCAAAATTCCTATCATTGTCATAATTAGATAATGATGCACTGTATAGTAATATGAAAAATCAGCCATTGAACATAATTGTTTATTTCTACGTGAAAACAGCAAGAATATTTTCCAAATCTTCAAAAAATAACTGATTATAACTTTAAGAGGGTCTATAAATCAGACCGACAATTGTATTTTCGTTGTTTAAATGTTCTAATTCTACAAATGATACGTGACATTCTTCAAATGAAATATCAGATGTAACTTTACTTTGCAAATTTTGATGAATGTAAAACCGTATATAACACCTCCACCTTTCCTTTCTTCACGGTTTGCTCTTACCGTAGGATATTTTCATATTAATAGATTTCCTGATTATATTAGATAGAGTCGCTGAAGAAAAGTGGAACCAAGCTTCTGTGATACCAACAATTCAATCAAAGAAAATTATCAACAGTGTAAAGAAGGGTTTCGAAAGATTCAAAGTTCTTACTTTAACTCCTGTAGTGTACATGTAACTAAAGTTCTTAGAGTTTCTGAAATTCTTAACAAATTTGATAGTTGCATAATAACTACTGTCAGAAGTTGAGGGGTTAAACTCAAAACAGGTTTGCTGCATGAAATCCATAAACACACCACCTACTGTATTTCAGATCAATCTGATAACTCTTCATGAAATAGGGTCCAGAACGAACACGATATCGAAATGCTTGCGATCGGACTACTGAGCGCAGGGCAGGCACGGAAGTCAATATGCACCATGCAGAGTTGCGGATGATTGCCGAGGGTTAATGTTATATGCACGCTTAACTTATCAGTGGGCGAAAAACCTCTTTCTGCTTTTTAGCGCTGAATCAAGAATACCCATACAGGTAGATGTCTATCAGGTATCATTAGTGAGCCTTATCAAAGCCACACAAAAATGTGATTTTCAAGTTCCTTCAAATGTAAGAAATGTTTTCTTTCTTTCTCCCTCGTTAGCATTCCCCCAAACGTTTCCCCTCCCTTCTTTCTCTCTTTAACAAACCAAATAATAATAATAATGATAATAATAATCATAATGATACTAATGATAATAACAATAATAACAAAAATAATAATAATAACTGGCACTAAGGAAATATCATTTATGTGGACTTCTTTACATTGGATTACAAAGATTCGTGATGTCTTCAAGTCATATGAAGAAAGAAAATTATTATAAATTGCTCTAATTTGTGCATTCATTATATCAAGTATATCATGAAGAAGAATGTATGAATTAATAGCTTCAAAATTGGTAACATTTTCAACCTCAAGTATAGTTTTCATTTTCATCAAACATCACAAACTTTGACTGCCGCACGCAGGGAGTTATACTCAAAGCAATGATCAAATAAAAGTTGTTTGTTGGTGTTCATACTGCAGGGTATCATTAATTCTAATTTCTTTTGTGAGGGGGTAGTTTGTTCCATTGCTCAGATTTAGATAGATACAGTACAATTTTTCTTAGAAGATTCAGAGTAAAAAGAAGATGCCTGCTGGCGAAGCAAATTTTCTTTCTCACCCATACATACAAGCTACAATCAAAACTTATATATATGTATACATACTATATTAGATGAATATCATATTAAGAGAATATAGTATTATATCAAAGAAAAACTCTAATATATTAAAGATAAACTCTCACCTTGCTTACGACCAACTGTTTGATGAATGAAACAGCGACGAAGATGATCTTCAGGGCGCTAAGAGGGTTATCTTCAGGGCAGATAATTGTGACGAAAAATTGCAGTCAGTTGGCAATATTTATTCATTGTATACCTCTCCACACAGCCATGGCAAGGTGTTCTGTTCCCAACCAGTGCGCCGTAATGCAAACACTTCAGGCCAAATACGCAAATTTCATTGGTTGATATCAGGGCTACGCACTGGGGCTGCGTACTGTGAGAAAAAAAAAACGGACACGTCAAGCTCACATTGTGAGTTATTGAGAGACAATGATATATTTAAGATATGAATTGTGCCTAACTCTGTACTGACTCAAGTACGACAGTCTTAGTCGACAAAATAATGTATCTCTTCATAATAAAGTACAGTTATCTACGCTTTATCTGATAGAACTGGTTAGGATAGTCTCAATGATTGCTGAATAAGCAGAACAGACTTCGCGGTGGACACGTGCATAACCGGGCACAAAAAGTGCTGACGTTAGAGAAATATTCTATTTCTTTAAAATTCTACAGCTACCATCCTTGGCTACAGACCTTTCACCTAACAAAGTCCTGTCTACTACTGCCAAACCTTCAACCATTAAAAAAAAAGAGCCTTAGCTACAGACACAACATCATTAATCTCTCTTTTAACACATTGGTCATGTTAGTTGTCAAGACGCATATAATAATTTTGCTGATTTCGTCTGAGAGTGCTTCCTTTAAAAATGTTCTTCTTGGATTGTGGGGATTCGTAAAAGATGTACTCACGAAATTTTATAATTGGCATTGTAAACCGCGAGTAAGGAGAGATGGCGTTTTGCAGTGGCGTGCATTCTTTGTTTATGTTGTTGTTTGTGTGCATGATTACGTTTAATGTATTCGTCATTAAACACTACAAAGCTGAGAAATAGAAACTATAGAGGGATGCATGGATAAATGCCAAAATGCATTTGTGATATAGAGAATAAATGTTTATATATATATATATATATATATATATATATATATATATATATATATTTATTTATTTATTTATGGGCGAGAGTAAGGATGAGAAGATAGACGTAGCTTTAGTCCTCACAGTTTGACTTTTATTCTCGAACTTTCTGGCCCTGCCCTTTATCAAGACTGAGGGTCAAAGAATTCCGACAAAACAATTATGATGGATACAGAAATGTTCTGGAGCCATCATCATTGTTTTGTCCGATTTCTTTGACCCTCAGTCTTGATAAAGGGCAGGGCCAGAAAGCTCGGAAATCAAAATCAAACTGTGAGGATTCAACCTACGTGTATCGTCTCATCCTTACTCTCACCTACACACTGCTAAGATGAGACGGCCCAGTGGTTTAACAACTGAAAACACACCTTTCACACTTACTATATATATATATATATATATATATATATATATATATATATATATATATATATATATATAAGATTATATATTTATGACATGTTTTTTTCATTCTATGTATCTTTTTTGTACATATTTCAATGTTTTCATACTGATTCAGGTAAGATGTCTGCAATATTCATCCTGCCTGCTGCTATGTATGTTACCCAATAAAAGTACCTTTTCAATTCATTTTTTCAATAATATTAGAGGTAGCACTAATATACTATATACTACATGAAAACAAGGATATATATATAAAGAACATTAAATAAGATGAATATACAAATTAAAAAGGTAAAAAGTTATAACCATTTGCTTTAAAGATGATTATTAACTAATCTTCTGTACTTTCATGTAATAAACTTGGCAAGTAGCACCTTCGTTTAGTATTGAATAACTCATTCATTCATTTTCATAGTATTTGGCCTGATTATGCATATCTTTGGATTATTTGGAAGAATTTTGAAGAAGTTTAAAGGTCCAGTTTACCTTTGGGAGCAGTGATTTCAAAAATGTGCAAAATATCATATTTGATGCATATATGTAGGTCTGTTAAATCACAAAACATCCTACCATATAAAAAATTTTGCAATAAAGCCTAAAATATAAGGAGATATCAATGTTTTTCTCAATAAACCGTAACTGTAGACGGTTTAGTCCGGAAACATTTTTATTATAACTATTGTTCATATTTTGTGTATTTAACAATACTTAACATCCATTACACGGATTCAAATTTTTACAGTGGTTGTTTTTATCCCTAACTCACATTTTAGAACTATTTTAAAGCACTAATGCTGGGTTTTTGTTTCATCTGCAAATGGTAAATTGTGCCTTTAACAGCAGCATGAAAAAAGATGATCACCTCTAATACCCAGATGTAAAGTGTTCCCCCCCCCCCCCCACAAGGCAGTGACGATCTTGCTAAAAGACACAACCGCCGCCAGCCAGTTTAGACTCGAGCCAGGGTCCTCGTGACCGACGCCATGGGCTGATGGGTCTGTTCGTTTCTATTGCGCTACAATATCTTCTCTAAAGATGACAGCACACAATGATATGATAGTGTGTCCCATTCCTCTTCCAGTGCTGTGGCGACGGCAACAGGTGCTCAAGGTGCCATCGCTGGAGACGTACAAATGCTGTACCGCTCAGTATTTACATTCTATTCACAATAGGGAATATTGTCAATAAACATGATAAATTCAAGTTTGACATCAGCATCTCCAGACGTGCTTTATCCGCACGTGGCTATCCATTAATTGGATCATGTTGGAATACTAATTAAGTGTGATCAGAGAAGTCGGTACATCACCTTTATGGGGAAAAAAGTCAAGTCATTGTTTCATTGCTTTTGGGGAGGAGCAGTTTAGATGGAATTTGTAGCTGTGAAGTCGAAGAGAGAAAATGAGTTGTGAAAATAGCAGTATCGTAGAGACAGATTAGAAGTAGCTATCTTGCATCGTATAGTGGTGATGGTAAGAGACAGATTAGAAGTAGCTATCTTGCATCGTATAGTGGTGATGGTAAAAGCTGTGGGATGTTAGCAGTAGAATTATAGAGAGTAGCAACTGTCGTAACAGTAACAGCATTAGTAGTAGTAGACCTAGTAGTTATTGTAGAAAATATCAAAGTGTTTGAAGTAGCAGCAATAGTATACTCGTTTAAACATATCACCAGCATTAGTTGTCGTTGATAGTAAAACGTGAAGCATAAGTTAAAGGGATGCTATATTATTGGTAGATGAGAATTCAGCATTTAACTTTTTGCGAGATACATGTATTTGAAAACCACAATGTAAAGAAATCTACAATTCTAGAGAAATTCAAAGTTTGATAAAAAATTGGTTTTGAAATGGCTGAGGTATCCAAAACAAAGTAAAACATCCTCATAAAAGGTGGGTCCCACCCTTTATGAGGATTGCTTTGTGTTGGATATCTCAGCCATTTCAAAACCGATTTTCACCAAATGAATTCTTTTAATTCCTTTTTGATGCTCTTTCATATCTCAGTCATAAGAGGTTTCTCATTATCTCAAACAATCATGGCCAAAAAAAGAAAGAAAGAAAGAAAAGATGGAAACCTCAAACCCCATGCCCATGAGCATGCCTAGAATAGAACTACGAAATGGCTTATTGGCATCATCCCCCCCCCCCCCCCACTGTAGAAAACAATAAATTGTACGGCTTAACAATGAAGATGAACTGCACCAGGTTGTTGAGAACAATATAAGGTTAAACGTGAAATGAATGCAAAGTGAAACATTGTGAGAACATTAGAATATTTGGCACTGGTGAGCTGAGTGCAATGGAACATGACTAGGCACACAGTGACACGATTACATTGACCCCCGGATCTATGGTGCTGACAACAGGTGTACACGGTGCCACCGTACAAAATGTCACTGTGTGGTACAGTATTTACTTTCTATTAGTATTACTTGATGTTATCTATTTATAAATTCTAATGTAATATCAGCATTTCCAAACTTGTTTTGTCCTCATGTGGCTATCCATTAACTTGAGCTCGTGACAACTGCGCGTGATCAGAGATATTGCTACATCGGCTTTATGGAAAGATGATAATATGCTATGTCATCTTTTCATTGTCTTAGGGAGAAGAAGGAGTAAGCGTAGAATTAATTATTGGTACCAGTACAGAGAGGTGATGAGGCTCAATCGGTCATATCGCATCCTCCTCGCAGTCAAAATGATTCTGGTTATATTCCCATTGGCCCGAAGTACAAATGAAACCATGGTTTAAACCATGGACAAAAACCATGGAGCGCCAAGTGTTGCATGGAATATTTCATTACGAAATCAGTTATTTCGTCGATGAAATGTTTATTTTGTAACGAATGACAACGTTTTGTAACTAAATGAACATTTCGTCCACGAAATGATAATTTTGTTAACGAAACGGTCATTTTGTCGACGAAATGAACAATTTCGTAACGAAATATTCCGTGCGACACTTGGCTCTCTTTTGTTGTTTTTTTTTGTGTGTGTGTGCATGGTTTAAACCATGGTTTCATTGTTACCACCTTCGTGAATTCTAGCCATTGAGTCCTGTGTAATCATGCCGTCTCCTCTAGTATAGAGAGGCAAAAACACCCTGTCTCTCGGATAGGGCATGAACAGGTAAAGGCCATTTGTACCAACAGGGCATGTTGGTTTTTAAACTCAGAGATAAGCATCATTGATGTAATGATCATTAAGATAACCATTTAGGATGGTGCTTACCAGCACATCCATTTGACAGCAAACGAGATTTTTTTTTTTGATTTTTTTTTTTTAACATCAATGGAAAATGATTGTCAATACATTTAATGCAAAATAATGAAATAGATGCTGGACCATTCTGGTCACCTAGTCAACCCAAGTTCACCCTTACTTTGATCATGACAGATGAATACCTAGTCTGGTTTCCAGACCCTTTGCCAACTGGACTCCGCGGCGACGAAGTCGCCGCCTTTGCGAGAAAATCAACTTAAACTATACTAGTTTTCGACGTTGAGGGCGTTAATATCATGGATAGCGAAATAGTATGGGCAGAGGGTCTGGAAGCCAGACTAATGAATACCATACGTTGGTCGCGGTCTGTCGAATTACGTTGGGCAAGTTTATGCATATCTATTATCGCCTCGAAAACCTAACCAACAGAAAAAAAAGCCTGATCATCAGGGGCGGATCCAGGGAGGACCGCAACCGGCGCACGCCCCCCCCCCCCTTTATTTTTTTTTAAACAAAAGAAATAAAAAGAACAAAATGGGGGGAGGGGTGCGTGCGCCCCCCTTTAATTTTGTAAACACGCCCCCTCTTTACGGAATTCCTGGATCCGCCCCTGGATCATTATTATGTGCCCATGTGCACATGAGGTAAACTCCAAGCTGGCTGCATAGTTGCATCATGATAGGTTTTCACATTGATGAATACATTCATACTCGTCTAGTCAACATACTGTTTGCTACCGATTGCAAAGGTATGTTATTTTTTTTAAAAAAAATATCCATAAATTTTCATTACTTTGTCCGACGGTCGATAGATGGCGCGATACATGATCTCTCTGTCTATAATTGGCTATTGCCCAGCAGCTGAAGGCGTAGACGAATTTTGTAAATAAATCAATGCACATGTCCGAACTCCATCACTTTTTTTCATAACAATAATTATACCAAAATAAATCTGGGGGAAAACTTTAAATACTAGTAAGCCAAACAAGTCTGTCGAAAAAAAAAAAAAAACTTTTTAGGTGTGATTGATGAGGGTGATCCCTTTTACAAAATACACCTCGAGGCTAAACACTCTTCCTTCTTTCGGCGTAGGGTCAGAAAACAGGTAAAATGTTGACCCCTTACTGTCCGGAGATTCAGCAGACCCTTACATACCCTGTACATATTTCTGGTTCGGTCAATGAATTCTCAACCAAAACTATTGAATTTTGAACTATTGAACTCGATAATCGCCTCGCTATGTGAAACATGCGATACTGTGTTGTTCTTTTTTTTTTATTTGCGTCAAGTTTCATAGTGAAAATAAAATAAAACTTACTTGCATATTTCTTTTAGTTCAATTCGTTAACGTTTATTTGAACAGTGAATTATATTTTCACTTTAAAGTTAATCTGAGAAAAAATGAGCAAAATGTTACAAGCACAACAGCGAAATTCTGATCAAAATCTGATTAAAGGAAGTTATGAAATTCAATGATTCGCTAATTTTTGCAAAAAAAAAAAAAGATCTGGAGCATTTTGATATGAATATGCAAATTATTGAGAATTTGATGTAATCACCTCATAATAATTTTCCATCGACTGTGTAAACAGAAATGACAAAAAAAAAATCAAATTTCCTGCAATAAAAGTGTAAAATATTATATTATTTCTCACTGCATAACCTTAAATAGATGAATTAGTCAGATGTGTTACGATTTGAGACAGTGGCCTGATTAAAAAAAAAAAAAAAAAAAAAACCCTGAAAAATGTCAAGATTTATTACATATGTACAAGTTGTGAGGGGATGACATCATCACCTCATCACGTATTCATGTTGCAATTGACTGTTCAAGAACTGTTTTCGTGAAAAAAGCGAAACTTCACAAATTCATAACTGTCCTAATTTTTATACGATTTTGATCAATTTTCACTGATGCGCTTGTAAAATTGTACTCTTTCTTTTCAGATTACCTTTGACTGGTCCGGAGTGCCTCTGTACGTGCATCGTTTCTTTATATACAATTTTTGGTGAACTTTCTTTCTTTATCTATTATAGTCTCATGTCGAACTAATTGGTAGGTATGAAAGACTTTGACTTTTATTTTTATTATTATTATTTTTTTTTTTTTTTTTGGGGGGGGGGGAGAATGCCTTTCCACTGTTTGATATACCATCTTCGAATTTTTAAACCTAACTGTTACCATTATGCAGAAATAGGGGAGGAGGGAGGTGCAGGAGCAGGGAGGGAGAGACAGAGAGAGAGGGAGAGACCCACTCTGAAAAGAGTGATCAGAGAGGGACAAAGTCTCCGATCTCGCTCAAACATGCCAGCACACAATGAACCCCCCCCCCCCCCCCCCCCCCCCCCCGTCCTAAGACAGTGAACCGTAATACCTGGAACAATGATCAATGGGTGCGAACTATGTCCCCTCGGACCCATAACTGCACCCACGCTCTATCGTTTTATATGCAGCACTCTATAGCACGGGTGCATGGATCACTGAAAGCCTGTTGTGCACGATAAGAGCTATGGGGACGGGTGGTGGCCATAGTAAGTGGAATAGGTCGCTCGTGAGTATCTGAATTCGACTTTCTTCATAGACTGCTTGAAAGTGTTATTGTGCTATGATTGTTCCGTTAGTGCACAGCTCCATGGTTAGTGCAAAGTACATTGTAAAGAAGGACCTGCAGTACTCCAGTATCCCTACATTACATACGCCCAACGCGAAAGAGTGTCTGCCCCTACTCAGGTACAGCTTCATTGTATTACGTGGTGTACGGTAACAGTGGGAACCAAGAGTTATACGTTTTGCGAGAAATCACGCAGAGATTGGAATCTGGCAACTCTTCGTTCTGTCTTCGACACAGTGCAAGTTCTCTTGATTTAATTAATGTGATTTTGTCTTCAACATGGCGTATGTCAAAGTCGCAACGAGACTGGATTTCGCGGCCTTCACTGTTCTGAAACTATGTTTGGTATTTGCCTCGATACTCGGTGCTGTTACTGAAGGGAACACAACCATTGGTACCAGCTCTAGTGTCGCACCCACTGAGGAGTCTAGTACGCAAGCGCAGAAATCGTCGTCTGCTATGGAATGCACTCTCCTAATCAGAGACAAAGAGACCACGATGACAGAGTTGCGCGATATTTTTTCAAAGGGAGCCATATTTGTGTATTTCAAACTGGATTTCAACAGTACTTTCACAATGTACTCGAACAGCTCATACGTGGTCGACCCACTGACGTGGGTTTGGGTCGCCGACGGGAAAGGGAAACTCCTCCTGACATACCCGTTTGACTTCGAGCAATTATCACTAGGGACGCTCAGCTACGGTGTCTTCCACATAAACTTGCCCGTTGCTGTGCCTCTTGACGGATGCTTCCAACAGGCTGATGATGGTGTCAAACGACAAATGGTGGCGTTGCTCGTATCAGAGCTCGTACAGTCTGTGAACGATACAGACATGAATGCTGGGAAAGAGTCGCTCGTGTGTTTTGAGAGGCAGCTGACTTCCGAGGAGTTTCATCTGATTGGAGTCTACGCCATTCCACTCTGCACCTACTACGTCTTTCAAGGCAGCACAGCCTATGACTGCTGGATGGTTGATAGCGATAATTTTGACCAAGAGCCGATGAGGGTGAGGAAACATGGATGGTTGGGGGCAATATTCGCCCTGGGTTTTCTCCTGGCTCTCTTCTCTCCCCTCGCTGCCAGTTTCTTCATTCGAAAAAACCCTCCGGTGAAGATTGACGATGAACAATATGTGGGTTTGAACTCAGATTTACCCCTTGGACTGAAGCATCTTCTCTGCTTCAGTCTTCAGGACTATGCGCTAATCGTGGCTGCGCGTTGGACGATCTACGTTTGTGCGTTCATGCTGATACCTTTCATACCTTTCATCGTTTCGCATGCCATAATTACAGATTCGTTCGCCCAACGCACTGCCGTCACGTTCGAACTGCTCCTCAGCAAAGGCTTGGTGGTATTTTGTTTCATTACCATAAACCTCGTCTTCTTGGCGATCGCCGCGCTGTTCATCGGTCTCTACATTTACGATGACAAGTTCGTGGCAAACAGTCTTGTAGTGAGGGGAGCTGATCGTCGGTACTTCGGATTTGCGTGGGACATGCCGGAGAGTATTCGCGTTCCTGAGAAGCGAGGCGCGCATCTCTCCGTGTTCATGTTTACCATGTTGTATAGAACGCAGATGGCAATCAACCCTGCTGTATGGACTTTATATTTCCATTCGATTTGGACATACATATATGGTCTTTTCGGTGGGCGAGGAAGCGAGGGAATGAAAAATGCTTGCCGATATTTCTTCACATTCTTCTTCCTGCTCTTCGTTTTTCCCTTCGCGCTAGTGGCATTCCTCATCTTACTCTTGTTCAATTCTGTGCCAATGTTCTACACTCTGCTTTGGACAGTCTCGAAATCTCTCAGCAATGAGATCAGACCTTCGGAGATAGTTATTGCACTTTGCACCATGTTCCTATCATTTGCTGTTCTATTCATCTTCGTAGCGGCGTTTGTATACATAGCAGAACTGCTTGGTTATACCTTCATCGGGTTCGTTTTGAACTCCGACTATGCTGGGCCTTTCCTGGTGGTGGCGCTGACAGTCGCTGGTTACTTCATCAAAGCAGCGACGACATTTTATGATAAGTACTGCATTCTTCTAAAGCGCGTCATGGAAGCTGCGGAGCGCGTAGATACGCAGTCGGCGTCGGAGCAGAGTCGACATGAGGATCGGCCAACAGATGAGGAACGTGTAATCGGTAATGAGGGAATGCAAATGCAGGATCAAAGTACAAACATCAACGAAGGGAGAAGTGGAGTGGGAACGTCGGATGGAGAGGGAAACTCGGGTGAAGTTGAAATGAAAAAGCAGCAGGAAAACTTACTGTCACATTCAAGAGGAACTCCTCTGTTACGAGTTAACCAAGGTATTCCCGTCATTTCCCTGCGTCTTTTCGAACTGGTAGTGGCGACATTCCAGCCGATATACCTTGAGGTCGCGGCAATTTTGCTACAGCTGCTAGTCATCGCCGTCGTAATGGCGTTCGGCCTCGCTACGATCGTCTTCATCGACGGTATCAGCGATCTTCCAGCTACTGTAGAGTTCATCGCTACCGTCATCGTCGCCGGTGTCATACCCACGCTGGCGTTGATCCTGAAGTCGCCCGCGAGAGAGGAGAACGAAGGGGCCGCAAATGCTATACTTCTGGAGACTTTCTTGAAGGAATACGCACATCGAAATCGGGAGGGTGACGTTCGCCAGCACGATGACTGAAAAAAAAAGAAGTATTTTACTTGAATCGCTTGTAGACTGCCAAATACAGTACTTAACTTCTTCAGCTACATGTATTTCTTTCCATAATGCAATTCATTCTCTTGTAGTGCATGTCTCATAACTATTACCTGTAGTTTCATAGGAAAATCACTGTTTTTATTTGCAGTTTTACATGAGTAAACATGATTTCTTGTTTCTTTAATCTGTTCATAGCTTGCACCAGATTTTTGGGGTTTGTTTGAGACAGAGTACAAAGTAGTATAATGAAAGTGAATTTATAATTCATTGTTTCGAGTAATGGAGCCGGGGGGGGGGGGGGGGGGGGGGTTATTGCATCGTTCATAATATTATGTAACGTAATATGCCTTACTTGTATGTCTTGGCAACGTAGTCATTTGCTCAGCGAAAGCGAGGTCTAATTTCAAATGTAGAAAATGATCCGAATGAAACAATTTGAATTTCAGAACGACTGGGACCGAACTTATTCTCTTTTTTTTTTTTCTAATACGAAGCTTACCATGTTGTACATACTTGTATATAAGTTTACAATCCTACACTGTGTATTCATAGTTTGCAATGTACTCGTCAGTTATGTTGCCACAATCAGTACTTTGGTTAGCTCTCCTTTCGAATTCCAATGGATTTCGGTTCTTCCTGGCAAGGTTATGAAGTGGTTGCCTTACTATGCCCAGATCAGTAGGTCTATTGGAAAACAAGTAAAGTGCCTTTTGGAAGAGGTAATAATGTACAGTACTATCATCACAAACCTCTGCCTCGCAATACATTATGTATACATGGTATAAACCTCATAGCGCTGCGACTACATGTAGGTTACTTGTACATTGTATGACACTAAATATGGTCATCAACTGTAATTGATACCAAAGTTTTCTAACGTTTGTAACATGGACCATACTTGCCCTTCGTTTCGGCTCCTTAGTTGCTTAGCAGTACCCCCCCCCCCCCCCCCCACCCCATCTCCTTAGTTATCTCCTTTCTTTCTCGTTTACTCGTAGGAGCACATTCTTCATCACTTTCATGCCACCTCTAAATGCATGTACAGTACATCGTGTATTCCGCAAAATTGCATACACGCATTCCTAATTTTCGTGTATTCGTTTCTTGCTGTTTTAATACCCCACTTGTGTACATGTAGTTAAGACAATGTGGATATTATGGTGTGTGTGTGTGCGTTTGTCTGTCTGTATGTATACATGTGTACACAGTAATGTTGTACTTATATTGTATTCTTTTAACGTTATTATATAATTTAGTACTGCCTAGACTAGATAATATATTGTATTCTACTTTTTTCTCTTTGTCTCATTCTGTGATTTATTGTGTTCCATTATGTGAGAATTCTGGATAATAGAGTCTCTAACATGGTAATATCTAGAAAAGTCCTTGCACGTTTTCTTTGTAAATGTTTCCTTGGTTTGTTATTTCTCATAGGTTCAAAGAATTTACAGCTTACTTGTTTTGTGCTGTAAGAAGTGACGTACTGTACATAGTTTATATAGATACTTGAAGAGCAGTACATGTAGGCCTACCAGTGATGAGTTTCATTCGGGTTTTTTTCCAAGACCTGCGGTAAAAGTCGCACTACTGGTATCATGTACACACACTGTCAGGTATGCAGACAGTCGCATAGCGTGCCAATATCCCAAAACTGAATAAAATCGTATACTTGTATTGTATTCATTACTGAAATTTTGGCTGAATGATGTACATTATGCACTATTTTTCTTACGAAATTTCGTTTTATAGTTCATATTAGATGAATAAAATGGGAATACAGTACACGACACCAT